>BMAV01009094.1:0-65364 GCA_019973955.1 Trichonephila inaurata madagascariensis | reverse complement strand
TATACAAAAACAAAGAAAAGAATAGAAGAATAAACTTAAACCTAATACTATAACTAAAACTATATATATATTTAGTCACAAAACAAAAACAAAAAAGATAGAAAATATATTAAAAATATTTAAAGTATAAAAAGTTTTTTGGAATATAAAATATTAATATTAGCAAGTTAGAAAGTTAGCGGACAACCACAAGTGTAAAACGATCGGCTGTTATTGTTTACTTGATCGCATATGGAAAATCACGTGATACAAGCTGATCGCAGCGCCATCTAATGATGAATCAAGCCCATTATAACGAAAAATCACATCGAACTACCATTACCATTAAAATCATACCGAACGAAAACAATCAAAACTGCTGATCCAGCAACGTCTATGGACTCATCTAGTTGTAATACATGTTACAATCCCTGCAACCGTAAAGTAAGTTCTATTTTAATGTCATTGGCAATATCCTTAATACGCCTTTTTACAGTATTGTTAGAAAGAGGAACATTTTCAACTGGTTTACTTTACCTTTCGCCCAATAACAATTTCAAACAATATTTTGAACAAAACGTTTGATAAGTGATTCATCAATAACGTGCACCTCACCTGCTAGAGCAATATAGTAAGATACTTTATACGACGCTTTCGTAATCTTTTGATTATCTGTTTTGAGTTTTTTTACCATAAAACACACTCTTGCTTTTATATGGCTTTCAAGTTTTCTTTTAAAAAGAGAAATATCTTGTTGGTGATTTTTTCCAAATGCCCCCAGTAGTTTTGCGTTGCTAATATTGGGTTGTCGGAAAAGTAATTTCGTTTTTCCGTCAGAGGAATTACGTTTTTTCGAAACCAACTTCACACTTAAGCCGCATAACCATTATATGTCTTGAGCTGATATTCAAGGCTTGTGTGTGAAAAAGTTCTATTAATTCTACGCAGTAGTTTTGGTTGGTGCCCTTTTAAATATGGAGAGCAATAAGCAGCATTTTCGTCATATTTTACTTTTTACTTCAGAAAGGTAAAAATGCTGTCCAAGCGAGAAAAAATTGACGGATGTGGTATGGAGAAGGCGTATTAACAGTACGCCAGTGCCAGAACTGGTTTTTCAAAATTTCGATCCGGCAATTTTGATGTCAAAGATGCACCACGGTCTGGAAGGTCGGTCGAAGCTGACAAAGATGCGATAAAGGCATTAGTTGATGCAAATCGGCGAATAACCCACGGAGATCGGTGAGAGATTAAATTTGTCGAATTCGACTGTTTATGACCATTTGAAAAGGGATGGGCTTAACCTCGAAGCTCGATGTGTGGGTGCCCCATGTCCACGGAGCGAAATTTGTGTCGTCGCGCTTTTGAAGCGGATTATTACTGGGGACGAAAAATGGGTTGTATACAACAATGTTAAACGCAAAGAGGTCATGGGCAGAAAAAGATGAACCGGCTCAAAGCGTGTCAAAGCCAACATTCACCAAAAAGGTGATGCTCTCCGTTTGGTGGGATGTCAAAGGAATCGTTTTTTTTGAGCTTTTGCCGGACAATACAACGATTAATTCAGAAGTCTATTGTCATCAGCTGGACAAATTGAATGATTCACTTAAAGAGAAGAGGCCCGAATTAATCAACAGGAAGGGTGTAGTGTTCCACCAGGATAATGCGAGACCTCACACAAGTTTGGTCACTGCCAAAAACTTTTACAGCTTGAATGGGACGTACTGCAACATCCACCATATTATCCAGATCTGGCGCCTTCCGACTTACTATTTGTTCCGGTCCTGCAAAATTTTTTTGGGTGGCAAACCTTTACCCCCAAATGAAGATGTCAAAACCACCTGAACCAGTTTTTGCCAGCAAGGACCAAAAAATTTTATGAGAGGGGAATTATGTTACTGCCAGAAAAATGGCAAAAGGTGTTGGACCAGAATGGCCAATATATAATTTAATAAAATATTTATTCATTATGAAAACTTTTTTGTTCCCCAAAAAAAGAAATGACTTTCCGAACAAAAAATTTTTGTTGAAAGCAAACAAACTGCATCGGGAGCTTCCCGTCAACTAGTAAAAAAACCCCCAAGGAAGGAAACTGGTATCATATTTACATCTTTTCGTTGATACCACCCCTTAAAAAGGGAAAATGGGGGAGTTGGAAGGAGGGTTTCAGCTGTACGGAACTGGAAGATGATGGCTTTCGGGTTCCAAAAAGTTCTGTGATTACGATTTCTGCATTACTACTAACAACGTCAGTTTTCTTTAACATCCCATTTTTTTTAACCAACATCCTTTTAAAGGGGAAATTTTTATGTTTTACATATTAGGGTATTTCTTTTGATATTGAAACTTTGTTTACTATCTGAATAAAACAGTTATCGTTAATAATACAAGGGCACAATAGCATTAAAGCAAACGGATGGTTAACCCACTTTGTTTACAACAAACTACCATTATCATTTCTTCTGGTGTATCCTTCCACACATGTATTTCTATCCGAAATGCTGTGAAAAGGCTCCGTTTTTGTTTAGTTTTTTTTCAATAATCCACAGTTTTATACATTACTTTTATTATTATAATTTTATTTTCCACCTAATCGATGTTGTTCAATATGCTATGCAGACAAGTCAGTGATTATGAAGAAAACAAATAAACGTCTTTATCAACTGGTGTGGTTATAAGAAGCCAAAGAACACAGACAATGAGGTTGATTCACGACAATGAGACGCCAAGTCGGAATCACGTGACGAAGATACTAACATTTCCCCACGTTTTGAATCAGTGTGTAAATTTCGTATGCTTGATATGTTCACTTCTTGTGTGTGAAGCTTATTTCTGAAATTTTAATTATTTTAATTATATTTTTGCATTATCCTTGTTTAATAATTAGGTATGAAGTATTTTTCGTAATTTTTAGCATAATTTTTGTTTCAGTTTAGCATATATTTGTCATTTGGTGTTTGCGAAGCCGGCATTTCTGAGTTTGTTTATATATTTATTAATAGTTCTAGATTATTTTTAGCACCCTTATAATAAGTCATTTGTTTTCATGTAGTTTATTATGTTTATTTACGCACGAGAATGATTTACAGTATAGAATTGAGACCATTGAATTTGGAAAAACTTCTCATATGTGTCCAATTACTTATTGGTACATAGTGTATCACTTCACATAAATTCATAAAATAGTGTAATTTATAAGAAACATGTAGATATGAAATGGTCCCATTTTGAAACGTTAATGTTTATATCTTTCATTGTCTGATTCCCTTAGTAATTACCAGCTACAAATATTTAATGTGTTTAGAAATACTATCTCTATAATTTCTCATAGAAGAGTATGGATCATTCAGAAACATGAAATGCAAGTAAATATAATTTTGGAAATGAATTTAAAATAAGATTTGTCAATAACATGAATATTTTTTTTGTTTAAAAATTTTCATACCTATTTCTAATGTTTAACAAGAGATTTATACTTTTTGAAAGCCGAGTGTATAAAATAATAGTTGGTTAATAATGAAAGTTTTTGATTAATAATTAGGAATTCTTCTGTGATGGAAATTAAATTGTTTTTAACATCATTTAAAGGTTTGGGATATCTGAAATAATCTAATTATAAACAAACATTTGATATGTTTTATTGTTTGACTTCCTTTGTAATTATTACCCTTCAAAAGGCTAAAATTTTTAGAAATGCCCGTTCAGAAAGAAATGAATTTGACTTTAAAAAATAAATTAAGAAACATGCTTTTAAAGAAATAGGCTTTTAATAAAATTATTTTATAGTAGAACAAATTAAATTTTTTTCATGGAATATTTTCGTATAATGAAGCAGAAAATTTTTCGGACAGTTTTTATTCAATAATTCCATACTCATTTTAATATACATTATTTATTGACACTTAATTTTAACATTACATGAATATACTATAAGTAAATAAAGCAGTTCATGATCTGCTGTATAAATCAGGACTCTATGAATGTAAATATACATATACAGGGAGAATATTTACAGAATAAAAATTAGAACGTGCATATTTTGAAAAAATAGGAAAAGTTAGATTATTCCCTAGAAGGATGTTGAGATTAAATGAAACTCATTATGCGTTGCTTATTGTAATCCTTACCGCCTAATGTTGGCGAACGGGCGCGGATGCACGAAAGCGCTGCTTCGTTAAAGTCAAGTGTTAGTGGGCCTCGGCCGAAAAAAGTTGATGTCGGCGTTTTAATATGCCCGTAAAGTCTACTCAGATGGCGTTGGATGTGGAATGCTGTTTTGATAAAATTGCCGTCCTTTGCTAAGCTATGTGATCCAACCTTTTACAAAGAAAGTTCCATGGGATATCCCTTGTACATAAATGCGAAATTTTTTGGCGTCTCTGACCACTACAACGACTTCTAGTTCGAAACTGGTGTACTTTCTTCTTTCATGGTTTGATGTCTTTATTTACATGTATAGAATACAGGGTGAAACTAGTTGTCAAGTATGGATTTTTGAAGTATCGGTTCCCTGAACCATCAATTGACGCATCCTAATTTCCATTTTGTTCGGCAAATGGTAAGCGACAGAGGCCCTGAAATATCGGCTCGTCGTGTGTAAGTGCGATATCAAGCTCAATGTTTGCAGTTTTTCTTTTCTTAGGGGTGTATGTTGACAACAGTCGTTTGACTTCAGTTGAGTTTGTTGGAGAAACATTTGGGCTGATATCAAATTTAGAAATGTCATCAGTAACTGCTAAAATAAAGGGATTCTGATGAAGCGTCAGACATTTCGGTTTGGTTTTTGAAAATAACACTATCAGAGTAATAGTCAAATTAGCTTGTTTAATTAAATCAGCGCAACTCAATAATGCTATTAACGTTCATTAGTGATTGGGAACAACCATATTTTTAACAGGAAAGTCGTGATTGTTAATTGAGATAGTTAAATTAAATGAACGGATTATATGAGTTTTTGAACAGCCAAAACCAGTTACTACATTATAACTTTTTCTAATGAGGGAGAGTTTAATTGATTTCACATACATTTTCTTCTCATTAAGGTTACTTTTGACTTCCGATATCACTAAAGATAATATTTTTTTAGATAAAATTTTAACTTCTTACACATAGTTAATGGAATTACTTTGTGAACATTATTAACATTAGAGGGGACAATTTTTTGAGGATACACATTAGATTTATGATTGATTTATTTTGCCCGTATATACTAGACCTCTGTACAGAGGCTCAACGATTTTTAGTAAAAATCTCACATTATTTCTGTGAGTTACAACCCATTAAAATAATGATCGGCGTTTTTTTCTTAAAATTCTCCTCTGTTGTCAAAGCATGGATAAATCCACTTCTAAGTTATATATATTTCAAAAAAATTCTACCTGAGCGTCTGTGCAGAGGTGTGAGCTATACAGGCAAAATATTATTATAATAGAAGCATTTTTGGACAAAAAGGAGAATATTTTGAAAATGGGTCGTTCTATGTTCATTTTGTCAAAAATATTGTACTTAAATAATTTCCCTTGTAAAATATGTGTAACTATATGCATAAACAAAACTTTTCTAACATATTTCATTTGTTATTCGTTAACGGATTACTGTTGAAGTTATAATGGTTTGTTTTGTCCTTTGTTATGAAACCTATAATTATTTACATTGTCTCAATAACGGACGTCTCTAATGTGCATTAAATTGTCTTTTTTCAATGAAGAAGCTCGGCGGCTTAGAAACAATGGACCTTTTGTTCCGGTAGTAATTCCGCAGTGTGCAGTCAATTCATCCTTGCCATCCCCGAATACTCTAGAACACACTACAAATAATTGTCCATGTGAGTAGCAATCCATGTCTAGACCTAAGCTGTTCAATTTTAAAGGTAGACTCGAACTTGATGATATTGACTGCAAATGCCAGTCAAATTTAGAATTGCAAAACTTTCAATCTTTATCAAGACTCTTTTATTGTAGATCTCGCTGTGAAATCCATGTTCATATTTAAATTTTCCTTGCGCATTCAACAAAAAATATCTTCAGCTATGTGGATTTATATTCCTACCCTAACTCTTTTGGAGGATGAAGGAAAGTTAGCGGCGAATTTCTAATTGCAAACAATGCACAAATTTCATTAAGCTGTAAACTGTATCTCGTTTCATTAATTAAATGTTTTAATTATCGGGGATATTTTAAACATAGGCAGTCACCTTAATTATTTTGTGCTACAATGCGTTATTATTGATTCCTTCTTTTATTGCAGTGTTTATTTTATGTGAGTATATTTGATATTTTTCCTACGTTTTTTATTTAGTGATTTAATTGCTTTTCTTATTTCTCAGTGCAATTGACGGAAATTGAGTTGTGTCAATTAATGTTTATTTTGGATTACATCAAATTATGTAGTGAAATTGACATCTTTGGAGTGAATGTTTGTGTAGGAATGAACTATTTTGTTTCTCACGTACTGGAATTGGGCTGTGTAGGTTGATTTATGTTTGAAGTTAAATATTTTGTTTGCATTTTTTATTTTCATTTTTTCCTTCTTTTTAACCCTCTTTTAAAAATTGTTTTGCACTCCCTCATATGTTTTGTTTTAACTTTTCCTTTTTTCAAGTGTGGCCCAATTGGTTTCAGTACATAAAAATAATATGTTGCGCAGTACCAGTCATCATCATACTCGCCTCGTCAAAAGCAATGTGAGGAGTAATTGCACATCAAACTAAGGAAGAATAGGCATCAGTGAACGAGCAAAACCAGAAAAGGTATGGCTCAAATACCGCTGAGTAGCCAAACAGGCAACGTGCAACCAGACTTGATAATGTACTTTTCTGAGCACAGCATTTGCATTTTGCAACATAAGATCAGCCTGCTCCCCAACAAAAGGAACACAGAAGGCTGCGTATGACTGAAAAATGTCAGCGAGAAACAGCATCAAACATGACTGTGTGCAAAGCAATAACAAAATTACAACCACCTTGCATTCAGTACAACCCAGCAGAGGGTTACAGTTTCAGCCAGGATATTCTCATCAGCACAACGACTGAAGTGTGTCCTAATTGCAAATCTCTGAAATTTAAGGGAGAAACAAAAGGGAATTGTTGTACCACTAGAAAAATTAAAGTGCCCCAACTTGAAGAATGACCAAAGACATTAAAAACTGTGCATGGCAGATATACTGTGGAATCAAAGCATTTTCTATATAACATCAGGAAATACAATTCACGTTTCCAATAAACATCGACTAGAATAGAAATTGTAACAATTCGTGCCACCCCCTTTGAAAAATGAAAGGACAAATTTGGTCATAAAGCTGGTTCCCCGTTTCTATTCAATACAGTCAACATAAATTGCTACAAAATATACTTCTTATGGGTGTGATGGCAAGGATGAATTGGAATGGATTCTTGTGAAATTTCTACTGGCATAAATGTCCATTGTTTCTAAACTACAAAAGCTTCTTCACCTAAAAACCCAATTTGTTGCGTTGAAGCCAATCCATTATGCGTGAGTATATATATATAATATCACAAATAATTTTAGATCTCATATGACAAAACAAACTGTAATGAATCATGTATTCCATTAACAATTGAAATCTGCTTAGAAAGTTTTTTGCTTATGCATATATATATATATATATATATATATATATATATATATATATATATATATATATATATATATATATATATATATATATTAGAAAAAAAGAATCATACTTAAGTGCAAATGCAAAGAATCGTAGTTATGCAAATGGTTAAAAATATTAGGAATGTGTTTTCATTCCTTTTTGGTCCCTTTACTGAGCCACAGCATTCTGCAAGTGGTGCAGTGTACAGCTAGTTACTTAATAAAAGTAACTAAAATAAATTTTTCGTTGTTGACGTAAGTAAGTAGAGGGATTGACTCTAAAAATTTCTTTTATATTACTGTTCTAATGACATTGTACTTTTAAGAAATAGATGATGGAGGAAAATTAATGTTTAATTAAATATCATTTTTGCAACTGTTCTAATTTAAAAATTGGAGAAAGGAAAAATAACATGTGATAAACCTATTACTTAAAAGTAATTTGCTTAAAATATATATTACTTCAAAGAGTAACATATACAAAATTTAATACTTATCTTGTTAATTTGTACGGTTTATAATTAAGATCACATATTGCAGTTTCAGCGCCAAAGTGCATTATATTATTGCATTCAATTCATTATTATTATATAAGGGGGGAGGGGCGTGATAAAAATTATGACTGAAAATTGGGTCACCAATAGTGAAAGATTGAGAGGCACTGTTCTAAAAGTAGTTATAAACTTTTTTAAAATTCTGTTTCTGTCAGTTATGAATATGCCTTAAAAAGCGCAATTCTTATCACTTTTGAAATTTTTTAAAAATGGAAATTAAACCAGATATAATTTAGCAATAAAAATATAACAAAATAATCAAGATAAAAATCTCAGGGGGAAGCATATTTTCAGAGAAACCTAAGCTACTAAATTATCGTGAATTTTTTAAAAAAGAAATGTTTAAAGCAAAGGTCATTTTTAGTAGTATAAAGGAAAAAATTCTAAGTTTTCCACATGAAATTTTAATGCTTTAGATTTAAACGGAATTTTTACAAGTAAAGAAAAATGTTGATATTTCACAAATATACTAGAGAAAAATATCTGATATTTCATGAATATATGCAAATATGTATATATATTATAATTTATAATACTTAAATTTACATTTAAATTTTAGTTACGCTATAAGTGAATAGTAACACCCCTTGTTTATATTTCTTTTAAATAAAAGGAAAAGAGAATTTTGGTACTTTTTATATATTTCAATTTAAATACAAAACAAAAGCTATAATGACACTATAAAGCTATAATTCCTTCAAATTCCACATAAATCTGAAAAGCAAATTCAAATCTTTTGTGTAAAAATATCCTAATTTGTCCTTTTGAATAAAATGAGATCAGAATGAAAAATTCTACCAAAATCTTTCCAAAAAGTAGGTTTAAATTTACAAAAATTCTAAAATCCCCTTGTAGATCAAGAATTTTTTCATGAATTGTATTAAAATCTACAGATTAATTTGAAACGTGATTAAATTTTAGTGTTTAAAAAGTTACAAGAAGTGTTAATTCAAGTAAAACAATAAAATTTATTTTATTTGTCAAAAGTAATACATTTCGTGCCATGGGAACTATAAGTCTATTTTTTATGATCAGTCCATGAATGTACTTCTGTCAAATTAAATAGCACAAAATTATGATAATGTTGTTGACTTTTCTCACATACCTGTTTTATACTCTGTAAAATGACGTTGATGATTTATGTAAAATTTATATTTACGCACATTCTGAGATTTTTAAAAATACAAGCCTTCTGAACTTTAAACTGAACACAAATTTTCATTAAAATTTTGCCTTTAAATGTCATTGGATCTAAATATCGACATGAGTAGGGAAATGCTTTCTCAAACTCTTACTGTGAGTGAAAGCTTTATTGCACACTTCACAAACATGAGGCTTTTCTTTCGTATGAACAAGTAAATGTGTTTTTGTTAACCACGCGAAACCTTTTGTTGCATATTTCACAAACATGAGGTTTTTCCCTTCGTATGAACAAGTAGATGTCGTTTTAAAGAATCTCTTTGTGAGAATGTCTTGTTACATATTTCACAAACATGAGGCTTTTCCTTTGGTATGAAATCAAAGTAGACAAGCTTTAAATTGGGATCTCGTGAGTAGGCTTTGTTGCATATTTCACAAACATAGAACTTTTTGTTTGCATGAATAGGCAAATGATGCTTTTACATTATTATTTCCAGCGAGAGCCATATTCTTAATTTTAAAAGCGGAATTTTTTTTTACGACACAGGAAAGTGAAATGGTTGCATCACTCTTTACGAATGATTTACAATTATGATACATAAATAAACGTTATCAATGTATGTAGGTCTAATGTTTCACACTCATCTTTTTTTATTTTAAAGCTCTCGCTTTATACCCAGTGTATAATGTACACTCATAAATGGCTCGATCTTTAAATTCCCTTTTTGTGTTCAAAGTATGTTTATACTACACTGATGTTATGGTAATTAAAAATTTCCAGAAAACAGGATATGTGAAGCTTCAGTAAAATTTGAAACCTGATATACCTATATACTCTTTCTCAGAGTGCTTCTTTCCATTTTCCAGGTCCCATTCACAAAGTAGCTATCATTCCCTAAAAGACATTGACCATACATATTAGATTGTAAAAAAGATAATTAATGTTAAAAAATTTCATATAATGATGTAATATTACATCAAGTATTCAAAGTAAATGAATGTTTAAAGACTAATTGAATTCAGAAATGTCTTAATTTTCAGTAAAAGGATAAATCGCGATGTTTGTTTCATTTAGTGAACTTTACCAAACCTGCTGTAAGGACATATAGTGTCACACAAACACAAGCTTAACAAAAAATTTAATCAAATAGTAAAAGTGAAAAACTCAAATAAATTATGTATCACAATAAATGAAAAGTCCAATAATTATACTAAGGTCCTCTTCCCCACACAGAATGAGTGTTGCGAAAGGAGTGCAAAAAGGCATCTTTTCTTATCCTTCAACCCAAGGGCAGCAGAACTACGTCACTGCTGAATGCTCTGTCTTATCGAGTTGTTTACTTGCTTGTACTGTGATCGTGTAATATCATGTGTTTGTGTTCGTGATAATTAAATGCTTTTATGTGTCACTTGCGTTCATACTCATTGTTGTAAAATTGCTTTAAATTGCTAGCGTTCATCATCAATAATAACGACATCGGGTAGATGTTCAACCATTGTTTTTAATTAATTTTACAGCGAATTTCGTATTAGGGTTTCTGCTTCAATGAGTGTTTATGAATGCTGCACACCTCTAAAGCAACATATTCCTAATTTTGAAGTGTTGTCGAGTAAAAAAAACATCACTCAAGAACATTTCAGAAAAAAAATGGTCTATGTCTATATGTGTAATTTTGTGTGTCCAACTTGCAATTCTGTCAAAATGTAACATTGGTTGCAGTAGTCTAGTGTCATGGTCACAAATTGAAGCAAGTGAATTGTGAGTTTGGTCCTGGTGTGTGTTATTGAAGATCCCTCCATATATAGAGTAGTTGATGAACATTATTTTGTCATGGCTTGATGTCTTCATGTTAGTGTATTGTGGAAGTTTGGAGAGTGGGATCTTGTGCCACATCATCAAAATTCAAAATTGCGATACTCAATATCAATGCCCTCCCCATGATTTGAAGTAAGACACCACAAAAAAGTCAATGAAATCAACTCAAATTAACATCTTGGTTTCTAGATGTAGGAATTTTGATATGGTACCCGGCAAGCTTTGCGTAAATCTGAGAAGTATGAAAATGTTTGCCTAATTATAAATTTTTACAGACTCATTGTACAAGTATTCGTAAAGGGCATACGTTTGATGTTCATGTGAAGAGAAAATTTAAAAATAATGCTCAATTCAATTTTAATTTTATACTCAGGTACTTTTGTAAGATACCGGTGAGTTTCAAGATTCCTGGCTGAACATTTTAAAGTGCGCCAATTGGACCAATTCGTCCACTTTTGTTCTTGATTCAACCTCAATCAGATCATGATTAAATAATAATAATAGTCAGCTGTTATTCCCAGATATACTGAAACTATATGCAAATCCAGCGCAGCAAGACTGCATTTTATTGGCGTCCGCGTCTGTGTCTAGATATAGGCTTACCTTCATTACTCATTTAGTCGAAAGGCGGCAAACAGTCGGTTTGTGCGCAAAGGTTTGCATGCATTATTACATGCATACTTAATTGCTGGCGTGGGTAACTGTATGTAAGAACAATATACGCAACATACTTTCTACCTAAAAAGGATTACATGTGGGGTCTACTTTTGTACAGGAATCCGGGGCCTCAAAAAGTCTTAAAACTTCACTGATCTCTGATACGTACATGCCTCTAAAGTGGAGGAAGTAAAACTGAACTTAATATTAATTTAAATTTTAGTTGTACATATTTCTTTCTGTGAACTCCAATTGGAATATCACTTTTCTCTAAATATCAGTCTCATTCCACTGATTTTATTATTACATTAGATATAATAAACATATTCTCATTTAGATTTTTCTATGCCCTTACTATATTACATACGTGCAAAGTCCACAACCGTATTGGGCTGTGGTAGCCTAGTGGTTAGGTAATGGAGGCAGGCATGTCATGCCCGAGCCCCCTGTACCACTAAAAGACCCGCCGTGTAGCAGCGATGCACGTTAAATCTGTCGAGAGCTGAAACGTCCTCCCGTTGGTGAGGTGTGGCAGTTGTATAGTAAAGCCCCAGCTCAGGTGTCACACGTCACTTTAATCGACCATGGTTCAAAATTACGCGGTCCGTCGCCAAAAGCCCTTGTGTAGCTGAACAATGCGACGTTAATATTCACTCACTCCCCCTATAACCATATTGCAGATATATATGGCAGTATAATAATTCAGCAACCAAATCAATTTTCTTATTTAAATAACTAGTTAGGAAAAGGTAATTCTAATAAAAAATAATTCCAATCAAATTAACAGACTTTATAATTAAATTTAAAGAGAGACACATGTGGTAATGTTTGCTTAAAATTACTGGGTGTAAAATAACGTATGTTTAAAATTAATTATAGGTTTAAAATTAGATATTTCATTAAAAATCTCATTAGGTTTACATAAAATTATTTTTAATGTTGAAAATATAAAGTACTTTACTATCAAACCACTTCTTCTTTGCAGATTTCTTTTTGATGGCAAGATATGAATTAAACAGGTATTAATTTACGAAAAAGCATGAATACAATTTTTTTAAACAATGTATAGTGTTTAGAATTTAAATTTTTTTATGTGGTTTATATGAATTTCCTCTCTATTTAACGAATTTTCCTCATTACTACCCGAAAAAGTTGGGTTTTTGTGGATTTCCATGATTTCCTGTTAAATAGAGTGTATGACTGTTTCCAAATATTTCTATTGTGAAGTATCATAAAAACCACATTAGTAGATTAGTTTCGTACACCAATGCTACAAGAATGTCGACCCCTATTTCGGGATATTGAATTTTTAAACTAAATAAATTTCAATAAATAGTAAATAAATATAATAAAAATATTTCTAAAACATATTTCGCTATTTGTATGTGTGGGGGAGGGGAGAGGAACTTAATGAGAAACGATTTTTTTAAATTTTTTTTTTTTAACTTGTTCGAAAAACAAACATGGCATCTGATAATGTTAGCGCCGTCTTTCGTTCATAACTTACTAGAGTTTGCAATCTCGTGTCATATTTTCAATCCCGGGATTTCGGGATTACATTATCGCAATCCCGGTATTAGGATTGGACTATTTATTATAAATCTTTACACATTAGAGTAGTTAAAATTGCATAGTAAAACAAAAATATAATTAAAAATTGGTTTAATATTAATTTTATTAAAAGAAATTTAAAAAAAAAACTTAATTCATCTTAAAAATCAAATAAAAATAGTATATGATAAAATTTAAAAAAAAAAGATTTTTTTCATTTCGTTTGTTTCTGTAAATAAGATTTTAAAAAACACAACTCGTCCAATGCTTCATCGTTCAAATGGCTTCTTATTCAATTCCTACTATTAGCTCACACACACACACACAATCTCTATATATTTATTTATTTATCTGGGTGGAATTTTCAATCGTTAATAAAATACATATTTTAAAAGCGCTCACCATTGAAATTATACATACAGGTTTATTTTGGATGACAATACAATAATATAAAAAATAATTAATAAAATTAATTGATTAAAACTAATTATTTAAAAGAATTACAAATACAGCCGTGGTTGGCATCATTTTTGGTGACTTTATGACTGTTTTGGCGACTTGTGTCAAAACCTGAAAGTGCTGTTTTGTCTCATAAGTTAAAGTTTCAGTTGAACTGAAATTTATATTGGATGACAATAATAATAATATAATAATAATTAATCAAAATTAATTGATTAAAAACTAATTATTTAAAGAATTACAAATACAACCACGTTGGTATCATTTCTGGCGACTTAGCGACCCTCTTTGGCGAGACTTGTGTCAAACCTGAAAGGGTTTTTTCACGTGTTAAAAGCAGACCAGTTGAAGTGAAATTTATATACACGATTTACTTTGGGATGACAATGCGATACTTTTAATGATAATGAATACAAATTAATGACCACTTAATATTGTGATTCTGTCATATGTATATACATATTTATATTAATTGTAACTATTTAATAAAGTAGCAAAAATAAAATTTTTCTGTGTTGATCTAAGTAGGAATTGACTTAAATTCTTTTTTTATATTACTTGTTTTTCTTACAAATTGTCCTGCCGAAGATGCACGTTTATATTCTCTACTAGTAGATGTTATCTTCATTAAATAGGAGTATGTTCTTTTCAGGTAGTCACCACGTCTCCCTTCATTTTCAAAAGAGACATTTCTTCTTGAATTTTTGATGACAGTGTTTCAAATCCAATAGACTGCATTGGTGCTTATACCTCTTTGATACCTTTATCTAGTTCTGCTACACTTAATGGTTTTTGTGTATAAATTGATCCAATTATTGAATCAGAATGATCAATAGGAATTGATTACGTTCGAACCGTGATTTTGCAAAAGTGTGAAGTAAATTTATATAATATTTTATGATAATAGTGTCAGATAAGAAAAATGTATATAAAATTGTTTTAAGAATATGTTATTTCAATAAAAAATTATTTAAGTACAATATTTTGACAAAAAATGCACATAGAATGACCCATTTTCAAAATATTCTCCTTTTGTGAAAAATGCTTCTATTATAATAATATTTTGCCTGTCTATAGCTCAGAACTCTCTACAGAGTCTCAACTAGAATTTTTGAAATATATAACTTAGAAGTGGGTTTATCCATGTTTTACGACAACAGAGGGGAGAAATTTTAAGAAAAACGCCGATAATTATTTCAATGGTGATAATCCCGTGGTGCAATAATGTGAATTTTCGTGTACCCCAGTTCAGACTCTTGGAGAAGTCTTACTTTATATAAGCGAAATATTATTATTTTTGTACATTTTTTTTTATAAAAGGAGAACATTTTGAAAAAGTGATTGTTCTAAGTTAATTTTGCCAAAATATTGTATTAAATAAATTTTTTGTCCAAAATGTCCTTAAAACAATTTTATACATGTAGTCTAATCTAAGTGACACTAAATATCATGAAAAGTATCCATTTATGCGCTTTTTTAAAATTACAGTTCCGAACGTAGTTGGATACCTTCATTCATTGAACGGCATCCCGTATTTAATAATAAATTTTTTCTTAGAATTTTTAGTAATGCTGAAGTAAGATTTATGAATGTGGAGGGGTAATATCACAATAATTTCGTCGTCATTTTGGTCAGATGTTTGTAGGGTGGTGGTTTGTGGCAGCACGAAATACTCCAAGGAGCACAAGACGAGGTGATGAGGGAAGTGTGTGATCTTCCCTAATCTTCCTCTTGATAATGTTCTTAAATCTAAATTGTACGCCAAAATATGTTCAAAGTAACTCTGGAATTTCAATAAAAGTGAGTTTGGGAGTTTTTACAGAATTTTAAACAACCAAATCCTCTGGAAGAATAACAATATTGCAGAAATAAATTTCAAGATTTAAAGAATTCCAGAGGAAGGCACTGAAAAAACACAAACTAAAATGATATCAAATAACTTACGCTCAGACAATGACCGGCATCGTATGCTTCGTATAGCACTAAAATTTACCATCAAGCTGTAAAATTATATAAAATGATTGAACTTTATAACCGCCCTCAGCAGCTGATGTCAAAGCGAAATCTTAGCTCTACCTGTCAAAAATGCCTTTGCTTGTGCGCATGTGTGCTTTTATCGATCGATCAAACGCAAGAGCATCGTTAAGTCCGTCTTGGACACGCATCTAGCCTTATTGCGTGGCGCATGTTTGTTGATTTCCCAAGAAAAATGACTCTTTTCCTGAAGAATCTTGCTTTTCTGATGCCCAAGCTTGAACTAATGATTTATTTCTTGAGGGGGAGGGATAGCATTACTTTCAAGTAAAAAAAATATTAAACAAGTAATATAAATTTTTTTAAGTCAATTCCTACTTAAATCAACAAGGAAAAATTTTATTTTAGTTACTTTTTATTAAATAAGCTACAATTAATATAAATATGTATATAACATAGGACAGTAGAATCACAATATTATAAGTGGTAATTAATTTTTATTAATTATCATTAAAATATCGTATTGTCATCCAAAACAATCGTGTACATAATGTCACGTTCCACATAATGTCAAAATATTAACGTCTGCTATCTCTTAAAAGCTAAACATTATTGCAATATTCTCGTTTTGGAATAGTTTGATAGAAGTTTAATGAAAATAAAATGTTTTACGCTGTATTTGGTAGAGAAAAAAATGTTTACATCAAAACTGGAGTTTAAAATTGCTCACCGGACGAAATTTTAAAGCAAATAATATAAAAAAAATTTTAAGTCATTTCCTACTTAGATCAACAAAGAAAAAATTGTATTTTAGCTACTTTTTATTTAATAGTTACAATTAATATAAATATAAAGTATACATATGACAGAATCATAACATTAAGTGGTAATTAATTTTTTAATTATCATTAAAGTATCGTATTAACCTTTTTAATTTCAGTCCAACTGAATGCTTTAACACGTGAGAAAAAAACCTTTTCACAATAAGTTTTGACACAAGTCGCCAAAAGGGTCGCTAAGTCGCCACAATGTGGCTGTATTTGTAATTCTTTTTAAATAATTAGTTTTAATCAATTGCCTTTTGTATTGGTTATGATTAAATTATTGTATTGTCATCCAAAATGATCCTGTATATAAAATTTCAGCTCACCCAGCTTTTAAAATGTATTTATTAACGATTGAAAAATTCCACCAAGATAAATAAATAAATATACAAAAAAATAAATATATACATAGAGTGTGCGAGATAATAGTAGGAATTGAAAAAGGCTAATTCTTATTATTTTTTAGTGTTTTTCAAAATAATTATAATTACATTAACCCCTTAACGAGCTCGAACGAGTTAATTCGATCTCACTAAACTGGTTAAATTGTGCACAAACGAGATAATTTGTGTGGAGTCGTATATTCACACTCGAATATAAGCAATCGCATCTGCACTCGTCAGACTGACTGAATTCTTTTGTTGTGATTTCGAAAATTTAGATAAAGTTTATAGTCAATTTAGATACATATTATTAAACATTATTCTTTCATTTGCTAGAAATTAGCATTTGGGAAGCATATGTTATGTATAAAAAAAAAATTTAGGAGAAAAAAAATTTAGATTTCAGAGGCAAATTAATAGAAAGGAATACAATGTTATAGCGATACAAGTATAAAAAAGTCGGATTGACCAAAATCTTCTCGTATTATATGATTAATGAAACGTCCTTTTCTCAGTTTTGTTCCACCATCAAAAAAGGAGCTTCCACAAGATATTGCAATTTTTGTTAAACTAAAAGGTATAGCAAAGGAAAAGAAAAGAGACGTTACACACATATATAATAATTACAATGTGGGGCTATTCGCTGTATTTTGTTTCCAAATATATCAGACAGATGAAAACTTTGAATAATTTTTAAAATAAAAAATGCCACTATTATTATTATTTCTTTTGAAAAAATATAAATAGATATTTTTACTGATAAAAATATAGTATTTTTCGAAACAAATATTCGAAAAGAAAGATAATAAAAGTCAATGTACGTGCAAGTTTTCAATATTCGGCTCTTATCTGCAATGTGGATCAAAATCCGAAATTAAAATAAAAATTTTAATTGATTTAGTACTTTTTTTTTTAAATTTTTTCTAGCCAAAATAAGGGTCTATAATGTATGTTTTTAAGTTTTAAAAAAATTGATTTTTTCTGCTGGTATTTCTCAAAATATGTGAGCGTTAAGTGGTTAATATGAACGTTAGAAACCGTGTTTTTGAAAAACGTATAAAAATGAATAAGTTTTTTTATATATATATATATAGTCTCTACAAATGAGAGATGAACATTTATAAATCAAAACCGAAAAAAGAGATAGTAAGAAAACCATAGATTGAAGGTATATGAATAATTAAAATTTAAAAAATGGATGCTGCAATATAATAAACATTGCTGACTTAGGACAGCTTATACAGAAAATAATTTATATAAAAGTGGGGTTTAACATGTTTTGTGGCCAGTCAACCTTCCCCCTTTATATTAATAATACTGAGTAGAAACCTATTGAAAATAATGAATAGGAATGTCTAAATCCATCACAAGATAGAGGTAACTTACCTAAAAATTGCACTTAAAAATGTAGAGCCTGCGTTAAATCTGAGTACAATAAATGAGTTATTGCTAGATTTTGGACCAAATGCAAATTCAAAGCATCTGAATATATAAAGAAACATATATGTGTGTGTGTAATAATTCCCAGTAATTTAATCTGTAATAGTAATAATTCCTTCTAGCATCCTTTTAATTAACTCTTTTTAATAATATTCAAATAATCTTTTAATTCTTAGGTTCAAAATTAACGCCCTAATCTTGATCGTAATCAACTAGTATCAGAAATCCCTGTCCCGCCCATTTTAACCAATCATAGCTCTTATTACAAAATAGTCACTTCCGGGTATCTCTCTTCTGTCTGTTTGTCCTTAACCATGTAATTGGCTGCAGTTGGAGTGTGTGTACTTTTGTTGTGTGTGTTTGTGTGTCTCTACATGTTCAATGCAATAAACTGGATTATTAACTTTCAAGACTGCCATCAATGTGTGATATCACCCATCATACATCTAACATACAGGAATCACTCATCACCGGCTACTCCCTGTCCTTTCGTTGTTTCAGTATCATCCACTCGCCATGACATTATAGTTATTTTTACCTCTCTCCAGAAATATTATAAGAAGTATTTCATATATATATATATATATATATATATATTATATAGTGGCGAATCCCAGTGGCAGAGTGGTGGTTAGTGCATTGCACTTCCATACCACAGGTCTGAGGTTCAAACCCCGGGCTGGGCAAGGTCGATTCAGCCTTTCATCCCTTCAGTGGGTTGATAAATGAGTACCAAGCTTGCTTTGGAACTTAACACTACGGGTTTCGCGTCAGACTGACCACCTGACCGGAATATTTGCTCATGCACCCAAGGTCGCGTATACTGAGTTAGGCACAGTAAGCCTTGGCCCTCATGAGCTGTTGCGCCAAAGATTAAGTAAAGCTATATTTAGAGCCAGTTGAATTAGAATGTACATGTAAAATTGTTTTAAGAGTGGAGTTACTAGAAAAAATTTATAAACGCTTTTAACAAAAATGAAGAAAGAATGACATATTTTCAAAACATTCTCCTTTTTTGTGAAAAATGCTCTTCTGTAATATTAATATTCTACCAATGCATAGCTATCAATTCTATATGGAGCCTGAGTGAAGATTTTTGAAAAATTCACATTATTTTAAAAGTTACGATCAATTGAAATAATAACGTGTGTTTTTATTAAAATTTCTCTACTCTGATATAATGAAATATGTGAATATGTATTCAGTTCTATTTTATATATTTCAAAAATCTTCGTTCAACCCTGGTGTAGAGGTCCTAGCTTTATATAGGCAAAATATCATTTTGGGGGAACATTTTTCTTGAAAGAAGAATTTTTCGAAAATATGTCATTCTTTCAGTTTTTGCAAAAAATTGCATTTAAATAATTTTTTTCTCGTAATAATGTTTTAAAGCACTTTTACATGTATATTCTAATTCTCTCAACTGACACTAAATATTAAAATTATTCATTTCTATGGTTTTCTTAAAATCACAGTTCTGAACGTAGTCAGTCTTTTCAAGCGACTGTTGCCTGGTCAGGCTTAAGGCATGTGCCAACTGGGCCCAGAATCTCGTCCTGGGGCTCATTTAGTTCTCGAATCTGCCTTAATAAGATCATAATTCAAATAAGTTAAATGGTCAAATATTATACTCACACATAATCTCCGAAAAACAAGGAATTTCCAACTGCACGTCAACTGGCAAAAGTGGTAAGACTGTATCATTATGTGATGACCGGCCTAATACCATAAACAATCATTCAAATCATTTAGTTGAAATGCCACCATCGGTCAAGCCAGTTTGTGACTAGGTTTTTGAGATTGTGAATAGGGCACATTTATTTGTTTCAATTACCGTTTGGACGAATATTCGAGAATGCATGCTTTATTCCAGGGGTGGGCTAACATTTTTAAGGTTTTGCAGTCCACCCAATGGCTTAGGTGTGGCTTATTGGTACTAAAATTGTATTTTTTCATTCATTAACACTTAGTTTTCGACAATGCACCCTTCTTTTGAAGTATGACACAGATTGCTATATTTTCACTATAAAAACACAAAATTGTCAAGTTAAATGTTTGAACAACTATGAGAGAGACTACTAGACTGTACAACGTGGACGTATTCAATGGAGCTTGCAGAGAACATACGTGAATCGATGAATCTGAAACCGACGTATGCACGCTGCCCATTCCCGCGCCATCGCAAGAACCCAATCCCGGGGTGTAGGATTATGCCTAAAGAGCCAATCTTGTGTTATCACGGGAAGAACTGATCATCAACATTCATTCTAACCTTCAGTCGGCGCGTGGAAAAAATTCATTTCTGCGGCTGGCACCGCGGTAATCGTTTTTTTTAAGTGAAAACTTCTTTAGACGAGTTGGACACTTTTTGGTAGGGGAAAATCTTATGGGTTCGCTTCACCGACATGCTCATGACTCTTTATGCCGTAAGGGTTGCTTCTCCTCGCAGATGGCAGTGTAGTACGAAAGCCAACTTATCGAGTGAGTGATTGAGAATTATGTTTACGTCGCGCTACAAAGCTATTGGCGACGGAGCTCGTAATTCGCCAACTTACCGAGTAATTTTGTAGCAAATTGAAAAATATATTATGAAAATAAATTTTCTGCATATTTAATACTTCCTTGATTTTTTTTCAAAAATAATTATTTAAAACTTACCACCAGTTTTTCAAAATAAGAAACATATAACTGTTTTAAGGTAACGGTTAAATATAACTTTTGGAATTTTTAGAAGTCAAATTATGTGGGAAATAAAAACTTTGCATTTATATTTCGATATTAAAATAATACAATAATGCTATTTTTTATTGGAAATGGAAATATTTTAACGGAAGAAGAAATACAGGTAATAGAATCAAGATTTATCACAAAAGAAGAAGCTCACTCAGTATGTCTTGAAGGAATTAGACTTATATTTACAAACGCCGCGGTAAATGAGTACAGCTATTCTATTTTAAACAGTGAAGAAAATAAAACAATATCTTTGACAGTTGATGTTTTCGAAGGGTGTCATAATGCTGAGCAAGAAAATTTTATTTGACAGAAGTTGCATAAAATGAGAGCTGATAACACTGGGGGATTGCCTTACGAACTAATTTTGTTTCTCAACCGACCTTACATGTTAACAAACAACATAGATGTTGCAGACGGATTATCAAATGGCACTGTTGGAAAATTGTGTTGCGTTGAGAGAGATGAAAATCATGACATCATATATAAGAATTTGGATGAAATTTCCAAAACTATGTGAACGAAAACGAGCTGCAAAATCGAGGAATCTTAGTGTCTGTCTTAATCTTGACGATGATGCTGTGCCAATCCTCCTCAGACACATCATCCATACTACTAAATAACAATAAAACCATAATAGCGAAACGAAAACATTTTCCACTTATATCTGCTTTGACAATGACTATTCTGAAATCACTAAAACAAGAAAATCGAAAAAGCAATATTATAAAATTACTAATACTAAAATTGTGATTACGAAACAAGGATAATGTTGTTTTATGTTAATACTTTCTCAAACGGATGAGAATAATCCAAATAAGCTGCAAACAGTTCTTATTTCGCATACTAATCTAACTCATAATTTCGAAAATGGTGTTTTTGTTGTTTGTGTTAACCGTAATTTCAAAAATCGCCGTTTTGAATGCAAAAACATTGCACGCAATAGAACACAATTTTAAGGATATTAATTCTGCTTTCATGAAAGAAAAATTTCCATCTTAATCACAAAAAAAATACCAGATGAGTATTTCAATACCACAATCAAACTGCATAACTTTTAAAAACGCTATCTCTAAATAATATCGCCATAAGAATTAAAAATATGCGCAAATCAAAGAAAGAAAAGCGTACGCGCAAACCGGGCTATGAATTAAAATAAAGAAAGTTTTAAATTCATAACAGTACAAGCAGTCACTTCCATGTTCTCTCCAAAGACTAAATATGTACGAAATCAAAAAATTCAATTTATGTTTCAGTATTCAAAAAGTTTTTTTTTCTTATAACTGAATTGGTGAAACTGATTAATGAAACTTTTTTATCTTATCTACATTATCTTGTTACACTAAAGATGGATGTTTTAATATATTTAAAAGCAAGAATATTTTATCAAGAAATAATAATAAATCTTTGTAATTTTACAATCTAAAAACGCTACAACAGAAAAGTTATTTAAAAATTCGTCTCTTATGAAAAATGAAAAGAATTGCACTAATTTTAAACGAAGTAAAAAAAACCAAATAAGCAAAAATGTATTTCATTTTTTGTGGAAAACCAATCGGAAAAATATGAGTACCAGTATTTGAAGAAATAGAATACGAGGTATTTAAAGATGACGGCGAAAGAAAGCAAAGAAATAAAATATTTAAAGTGGAATGTGGGAAAAATGAAAAAAAAATATTAATAAATAAATAAAAATAACTGTAAAAAACTAAATATTCCGAGCGGAAAACAGAAATTATTATCAGGATGTAAAAAGATTGATGGTAAATGCTATGAAAGTTTATGAATCCGATTCTTCTAATACATTGCTAACATATTCGATTAATTCGAATACATATTGAAAATAATTCGAATAATTTTCAGTATATCCAAAAATTACGAGTTTCCTGAATGAATTGTATCGAACAAGAAACGTTTAAAAATGCATTAATTAAAAATAAAATTTAAGTAGAATAAAGTTTTAAATATCAATTCACTTGCAGAGGAAAAATAATTATTTCTAAAAGATTATTGTTACCGTGCAAATTTGCACCTTAAGATCCGCAATAAAACATAGGGCAGTCAAATTTCTTGAACTCTCTGTAAACTATTTTCATTTTGCTGCCACATTTATCACATTTCATGAAGGCTCAAATAAGTGAAATCCTAATCAAGAATAAGAATTAAAAAAATAGAACCATTTATAAACAAAGTGGGCAGAAAGGGCGAAATCGGTAATCCTTTTCGACCATAAAAATTAAAAGCTTAGCTTAGTATTCTTTATAAAAATCCTAATACTCACCGATAATGTTCGAAATATCTAACTTCTAATAAATGACAGAAGTCGAAAGCTGCAATCTAAACAACGCAAAATATGGAAATGTTTGTTGGTGAAAAAAATCCAATTAAAATCATTTGATATTAATATCGATAACGCCATAAATATAAACGAATAAAGATTTAATAATGTAATGTAATTATAATTATAAATAGTAAAATAAGGTATGTAGCAATATTCTTTTCTCAATACCAACATCATATTTTTCTTCACGTATAGGTTCACTTCTCAGATTATTGTTTTCAAATAAATACGGTCTTCAAAATAAATTCATATTTTATTCATATCATAAAAAAAAAAAAAAATTTAATGTACCATGTTTTTATAATGGACTAAAAAGTATAAAATAATTTATCTAATCCTTATGGAGGATAAAACCACATACAGATTTCTAACTTTTCTAAATTATCCTGTAAATTCCTACTTCTCAACTTTTGATAGCTATTAAAATACTTTTAGGGCTGGAAACGAAACACATGGGGCACATGCAGCAGATAATTGATGCATTAATAGCTCAACTAACAATTTTATTGCACCGCAAATAATGTGAATTAAGTAATTAAGTTTTTTATTGATAATTACTCTCTAAACTCCTTATAGTTATGTCTTGCATGCGTCCCATATTTTTCGTTTTCAACTTTACAAGTATTTTAATAGCTATCAAAAGTTGCCAAGTATGAATTTTCAGGATAATTTAGAAAAAGTTAGAAATCTGTACGTGGTTTTATCCTTCATAAGGAAAAGAGAATCATTTTATGCTTCTTTGTCCGTTATAAAAACATGGTGCATTAAAATTCTTATTTTATTATTATTTTCTACTTTTTAGGGTTATGAGAATGAAATTTTGTAATTGATTTTAAATGCTTTGATGACATAATTACAGAGACACGCGATAAATTTCAGATTTATTTCAGTCTTTTTTCTTCTGGTTATATCTGAAATAGAAAAAATATCATATCTACTTACCAATAGTACATCTAACTATACAATTATTATTTTAGAAATAAAATAATGATGCAAGCGAAAATAGTTTTTTATAAAGCTTATATTCAAATATTAAAAACAATCAATGTCAAATCCGTTTGTCAAAATTTTAAATATACGATTTGTAGGAGGGAGGTTCGTTCTGGGTACCTTCCGTTCCGAACGCGAGTACGTAACCAATCACGCCAAAACGATCGTCTTCGCGTGATGTTGGTACTAGTTCGTTTAGAAATCACCCCGCCACAGATTCTATTTATGATGCTTGAGGTTTTAATTGTCGCATGCGTTCTATCTCCTTCATTGCCCGGTGTCTTGCCTGTGAGTTTCTAGCAATCGAGCTCCACTATTCTCAATCCATCCAATGAAACTGCGTATTTGTCATTTCCAGCATCTTCAATTTCTGCCTCGACAATTTCTTCTGGATTTTCCAGAAGATTGAAAGCATGTGCCTGATTAAAAACAATGTAAAGTTTTCTATTTCTTGCACAATGTGTTTCAAGGTATGCATTTGTCTCAATTGCTGTTTTCGAGCTAAGAAAGACCTCACGCGCATTATAATGCTCATCGATTAATTCATCTTCAGAGTAAAAGATGTACGAGCAGACTATAGAATTAATTTTCTGGGTCCGTCGGCATTTAAAAAAATGGCACTCGTACAACTGCTGGAACATTTCTAATGACCATTTTAATGATGTTTGCTAGATTTATGGGTCTTTGTCTTGTTGGTTGTACTTCCTTTTCTGCATCAATACTTTCTTCACAGTCTCTCACTTTCTTTGCATAAAATGGTTCCACAGCAAATTCAAATAGACACATATTTAGAAATTCATAGTCCTATTTTTGATGTCTTGGGCGATTAGCATATCGCTCAAATAAGTTTCAACAAAGTCCAACTGCTTGTTTTGTGGGAGTTTTTTTTTTTCGAGCCCCGGTGACCTGGGCTCCTCTTTGACCCCAAAGCCCCGAAATTGAATACGTAGACGCAACTTGACCCGCGTTTTCGACAGGTGGTCTTTGTTGGTGTAAATTTGCTTAAATTACGGGGCCCGAGTTCGAGACAATGGCTTTTTTTCACATTTTCATGCATTGTCATCCACTTCTGAGCTACGGTCTAAATTTCAAGTCTCTAGCTCCTCGGGAATTTAGTTTGAAATAAATTACAAAATTCCACCCGGACAGACATGAAAGCGAGTTAATATAAACATGGTAAAAAATTAGAAAAATTTATTTGTAAGGAAATCTAATGTATGTACATTTTTCGCTTTTTAGTAAAGTTAGGGACGGGGGATGCAAGCGATACATTTACTAGACTAAAATTACAATATAAATTTATTTGATTTCTTTTGCATGCAAACTTCTTTATGGTGAAAATAGTTTAATAATTGTAATATTTTCTGAATAATTTAAAATAAAGTTCGGAAAAATAGGCTATACTTTAAAATTTTTTTTAATTCAATCTAAGCCTAAGAATTAATTGTAATGAATTCAATTTCTTGTATTTGAAGTTAATTGAGAATCCTAGTATGTTGGGTTTAAATGCACAAAAAACTGCTATACGTATACCATTAATCTATTTTATAAAAAGAATTAAAAAATTGATTTGTGAGTTTGATCTCTATAAAAAAAACCCTATTGAATGGATTTTAGTGCAATTTAATTCAAATATTCTTTACTATCTGGATTGAAATAAAAGGTTTGTCCGAAATCAAAAAGTTAGGATGTTTATCTTCATTAATTAATATATTTTGTTTTTATTTTTATCTTCATTGGAAAGTATTCACTTACTGAAATTCAATAATATTTGTTTTCAATTTTCTTGTGTTGCTAATTAATGTGCCAAAAATTTCCATGCTTCTTAAGTTCGAAAAGTGAATTTTCCTCTTTATGAAGCACAATTACTCCTGTATAAAAAATTCAGTAATAAAGTACATTTGACAGTATTAATTAATATAACAATTGCTTGTGAAATTATTGCAAAACTTGAATTTTTATGCAGCTCTCTTAACAAGCAATACACTTAAAAAAAACTGAATCAATCTCAAATTATACAGAGTTCATCAACTAAAAAATAAAATAAACAATTTTAAATATATTTAAATAATTAAAAATTACAGTAACATTAGTTTTAATAATAAAATTGAGGTAATTTTTTAAAAAAGGAAAAAAAAGCTGTAAAAATTTTTAGAAATATTCTCAAAATTTCTATTAAAAAGATAACTGTATTTTTAAGAATGACATTAAAACTGCGTTTGTATTTGTGTAAATAAATTTTGAAAAACTGAATGCAAAAGATTATAACATTTGAATTTGCCTCTTATCTTCCTATTGGAATGTGGTGTGGAATTTAGGAGAAAGATATACTACACACATCTTTGTCACCATTTTCTTCTTAAAACAATATGCAGGTATAACATTTCCAATAATTAAATATTGAGTAACGTATTATAAACATGAAACAAGTCTAAAAAGGGTAAATAGAATATTCAAGAAAACAGTAAATTATATGGTTGCAATAGTATATTGTATGATCAAATGAATCCTCGTATAAAAAATCTGATTTATATTTTTAAAATTTAAAAGAAAAATAATTATACGAATTAAGAAATAAAAAGAAAAGAAAGTTATCAAAATATTCTTTCATTTAAAAAAAAAGTCTTTAAAATAGTCAAAGGCTGCTTATAAAAATTGGCAGTGCATGTATAATTTGATTCAAGGGAATGATTGAAGAAATAGCAAACAAAGAAGTTAAAACATTTTATTAATCTTTCATTTAAAAACCCTCAAATTAAAAAAAGACGAAAAAAATTTTTTAATTATTTTTCATTGCAATAAATTTTTCAGTCAAAATAAGCTTTTATAAGTTTCACTTGTATGTAACAGGTTTTTTGAGCTCAATATTTACCCATTTTAAAAGGTCAGTTTAATTTGAAATTTTGCTCACTTGTCCAGGATTAATGACAATACAATAAATTAATAATTTTGTTACATTGTCCTGTGATCAGTAACTCAGAATTAACGATTTCCCATTTTCAGATCCCAGCCCGTATCTGGCGACTAATTTCTGATCCAATTTCCAGATCTGGTGACTATTTCCAAAATTGGCGAATAAAATATTAAGTTACAACTCAGTACGATTAATTATAAAAGGGTTTTTTTAGTTTTTTTAAACTATAATTTATTTCACATTTTATTTACATATCTGTATAAATCAAATATTAATTTTTACCTTTACATTATTATAAAGAGTAGTCAAAAATAGTTTTTGTAGTAAAGATATTAAAAATAATAATATATATAAATATATAGCATGTGTAAAAAGTTTTACTGTAAAAATATTAAAAACAATAATTTATGAAAATATATAGCATATGTAGAAAATAAATTTATGGAAAAAAATAACAAATTACATGTAAAAACTATAACATATATATAAAAATAATTTTATAATTATGTAGACATAGTATGTAATTATAAATAAAGAAGATAAGAGAGAAAAAGTTTTAAAAATTAGGTTTATTTATTCAGTACAATTTTAATAAATTTCTGCAATTTTTATTTTACTTTTGAATAACAGATTTCCTAACATTTAAAAAAATACTAATTGTTCCAAAAGAAAATTGCAAAGTTTTCTTTAAAAAAGAAAAAATCATATATGCAAAGGAACTGTTTTTCGACCGTTTGATATACAAGCAAATTTCTAATATTTTAATCTTTTCAAATGCACTCAAATTATTATTACTTTCTAATAATTTAATCTTTTCAACTGCACTCAAATTATTATTACTTTCTAATAATTTAATCTTTTCAACTGCACTCAAATTATTATTACTTTCTAATAATTTAATCTTTTCAACTGCACTCAAATTATTATTACTTTCTAACAATTTAATCTTTTCAACTGCACTCAAATTATTATTACTTTCTAATAATTTAATCTTTTCAACTGCACTCAAATTATTATTGCTTTCTAATAATTTAATCTTTTCAACGGCACTCAAATTATTATTACTTTCTAACAATTTAATCTTTTCAACTGCACTCAAATTATTATTACTTTCTAACAATTTAATCTTTTCAACTGCACTCAAATTATTATTCTAAGACTCGTTCAAAATTTCTGATCTGAAACAGACCCGAAACTGACATATAAAATTCATTTATTTTTTTTTTTGTATTCTCTTTAAGACAACACATTACCCTTTTTCAAAAAAAATTTTTGAAGGCAGTATCAATAAAAATAATTTATGTTTTTTATATTCAGATTATATTATTAAGTTGATTCTGAAAGTAAAAAGTCAGTTTCACCAGCCATTGTTTTACAATTTTAAAAAATTAAGAATGTTTGAAGTTTTTTCAAACTTTTATAAAATGCTTCCTTTTTAAAATATTTAGTCATTTTAAGTTATTTGAGTTTCTTAGATAATTGCAAACAAAAGTTAGTATGTATTTGAAAATCTATTTCCTTGTTGATTTTTAATAATTATTTTTCTAGAAAAACATGGAAGAAACACAAAATTTTTTAAAATACTGATCTTAGTGTTTTTTATAAAAAATAACTAGAGATCTAAGCCTTTTAATCCATTTTAACTTTTATAGAACATACGTTTGCGAGTATATACAAAAAATTTCAAAGCTCTATGATGAACAGAAAAAAAGTCTTAGGGATTAGAAAACACTTACGCCTTCAAAACTGAAAGTCTGAGAAAAACGCATTTAAGGTAAACGACTAAGTTCGGAACCGTGATTTTAAAAAGGCGCATAAATGGATAATTTTCATGATATTTAGTGTCACTTAGATTAGGAAACAAGTATAAAATTGTTTTAAGGACATTTTGACAAAAAAATATTTAAATACAATATTTTGGCAAAATATTAACTTAGAATAACGTTTTTTCGAAATGCTCTCCTTTTGTGAAAAATGCTTCTATTATATAATAATACTAGCTGGTATACCCGTTCTTCGCATGGGTGAACTGAAAAAAACAACACAGATTGAAGGATAAAAAAGTTTTTAATGAGTTAATTTTACGTGAATTGCAAATTAAACAAAAAAAGCTTTTTGCATATCTCAGCTGAACAAAAAAAAAAGAAAGAAAAAAAAACACCTTTGTTAAATTTTAAGTATGTAGATCTAATAACAGATAAAAAGGATTTTATTATTATTATTATTATTTATAACTCCCCGTAACACTCTTGAGGGTCGATTTTTGAAAATACCTCTCTAAGCTGATCTCTTCTCAGCAAAAGTAACATATTGTTAAAAGTTTTGTGTAATGAACGCTTAAAATAGTGTAAATAATTTATATCTGAAAGTGTGATACATTAATATTACTTAATGTTGTATTTATTTTATGTTAAAATTGTAATATTCGCAAGCAACGCCGTTTCTTAAATTATAATGGCGATTCAATGAAAAACATAGCGAAATGTTAACGATAGAGTCAAGTTGGCAAATGTCTGGCTACTTTCATAGCTCGAGCTTTATTAGAGCTAAGACCCGCCGTGTAGGGAAAATGCACGTTAATACTTTATATACCGCATAATGATTTACAGCAGTTTTTTCATACAATAATTTTTTTGGATAACTACATTGAAAATTAAAGGATATACATAAACAAAATACTCCACTTTGGGAAATTTAATCCGTTAGAACTAATAAATTAATTAGAGATATTCCACTGTAAAATTAACTATATTCACCGTTCACTTAAAATAAATAGTCAAATCGTTTTCTAAGGTCTTCATTAACATACAAAAACATAAAACACTTAAATTTTGACATAAACTATTTTTTCGGGACAAAATAATAATCTTTGCAATCCGGTGAAAACACCGACAGCTGAAAACGCAATATCTTCTACAAAACTATTCGCCTTCCCCGCTAAAATACTCATCATAGAATCCGTGCTGCCATATATTTTGGGAAAGGGTGGATTTAAAAATTTTCCCCTAAATTGGTAGAATATTCCTTTTAAGTTTGTGGTGTGGTAGTTAGGAGAAGGGGTGCCAGGGGTGTCGTCCGCCCTGACCATGGTTAAAATTACGTGGTCCGTTCCCAAAAAACCCTCGTGTGGAACATGAGACGTTAATATTACTCACTCACTCCAAAAATACATACAGTAGTTATTATTTTTATCTTAAAATGCAATATAATTAAACTTAAAATTATACTAACGTTCAAATTATATTAACGTTTATTAAACTTTATAATTAACTCAACCCAGAAAAAATTTTGTAGTCTAAAAGACAAGTTTATTTACTTTAAGTACCAGAACGATAAAAGTATTTTTATAAAAAGCTTTAAATTTCTTATGGTTCACACATGAAAAAATCAATAGTAGCCATTCAAATAAAGAAAATTTAAAACCCTTCCCCTTCAAATTTACCTTATTCTGACAAAAAAAAAATGGGGATTACACTGAGCACAGAAATAAATTAGAAGCCAGTGCCTTGCGTAGACAAAACAAAAAGTTTCTTCGTAAATAAAAGATAGATATTTCTGTCTGGTCTTTTTGCACCCCACGTCATAATTGCTTGCTGGCTGTTTTTTTTTCCTACTTACTTGACAAATATGTTATTTTTGGACACTTCTCACAATATCTTTATAAATTATAGCCTATGTGTTATTCTGTTGTATAAGCTTATTCGAATTTTTCATTAAAATCCATTCAGTTGTTTTGCGTAAAAAGACGGACAAACATCCTCAAAACTTTCACATTTATAATATATATTGGTTTTACCTGTATATGCTCAACCTCTGTATAGAGCTCAAGTGGGGTTTGAAAAATTACATTTTTTTTAAGTTACAACCATTTTAAATAATTATCGGCGTTTTTTTTTAAAATTTTTCCCCCCTGTTGTCTAAAACATAAATAAACCCACTTCTATTTTATATATTGCAAAAAATTTTAGTTGACCTCTGTACAGGGTCTAAGCTATATTCAGGCAAAAATTTTTACAATAGAAGCATTTTTGAAAAAAGGAGAATATTTTTTAAAATGGGTCATTCTATGTTCCTTTTTGTCAAAATCTGTATTTAATAATTTTTATTGTAATACTATTCTTAAAAAATTTTATATACTTTTTTTAATCGTGATACTAAAACATAAAAAAGAAAAACATAAAACAGTGACATAAAAAAAAAATTTATAATGCCCAAAAAGCTCAAATTTTTAAATTTTTATTTTCAATATATGTTCACAAAAAAACACTATTGAAACAAAAATATGATTGAAAATAATTTTTTTTCAAAATTTATTTTTGCATAATCTTGATAGCATTTGTAACGACGACAGTTTATTCAGCTTAAACTTAACCTAATATTTTCACAAAATTTTTGAAACACAAAACATTTACGTACAAATAATAGCGATACTACTTTGAACTAAAAATAGCCAGGTTTGTTCATAAAATTTAATTTTCTTCAGTTTTAAATCGGGCAGTTCTCGAAGTTATAGCTCAAAATATATTACATTTTTTAGTATAATGTAATTTGTACATAAAGGGAAATATTTAGTTTTATCTGTAATACTTGAATTCAGAATCTTTTTTCGGAGTCTATACAGTATCAGCTGAGGGCTGTTTTTTAGATACATCTTTTTTCGTAGTAATTGTTTTACGAAATATATTCCCCGCAACCTAAAATTTTTTGAACATTTTCTCAAGGGGGAAAAAGCTCTGACTCCCTGATAAAGCTTCTAAGCTATTAAAGTTTTTTAAAAGAAAACATTGGCCTTGAGATGAGTTTTAATTAATTAACTATGAGAATTCAAAAAACTCTAAACTTAATCAAGCAGAAATGATTTTAGTATTGAAAATTGGAATTAGTAAACATTTCACACTAAGGGAGTTGATTGCTCTCGAAAATATTTTTAATTACTTCGATTTAAGAGTGGAAAAATGCTTTAAAATGAAACCAAAACCATAGCTCAGAAAACTTCAAATATCTTAAAAACTAATTTGATAACAGATCTTAAATTTTGTGGCATGCTTCTCAATGATATGAACCACAAGAAAATGCTAAAATGCAAGAAAAAAATCGATAAATGTGTAATTTGTAGGGTTCTGTGTAGTGTTAAAGGTTGTAATTGTATTTCGGACTTTTCTATGTTGTTGAAGAATCGCACAATATCTCACTCATTGACTCGTATCTCTGTGACGCCGCCAAAGGTAAAAAGATCTAATAGACAGACAGCCACATTTGAATGATACTTGCTGTGTTTCGTAATTTTGCCGTATTTTGAGCTGGTTTCAAACTCGGACATTCAAGACATTCCCCGAGATACAGTGTTTAACGGCTCAGCTGGTTTATGGTGAGAACAAATCTTCCGGGATAATTTTTCGTTCCACATTAGGACGTCAAGTTGGATAATGATTTTGTGCTTAAACTGAACGAGCATATAAAAGCTCTTCTCCCAACATCTACCTCGTCTCATGCCAAAAAAACTATTTTAGTATTTAAGGATTTAAATCACTGGCATAATTTGCTCTGAGGGGCTCCTATGTCAAAATTCCTTCGGGCCTTTTTTTAGATATGGGGACCCTGTCAGTGGGACTGTAGTCACACATGTTGGGGCCCCGTATCATTGATACGGCGGTAGCTACGCTCCTGATTTAAATACGTGTAGTCATGTGATTCTTCGAGTGAATGCTTTGCACTCTCCCTACACAGGACCATATTTGCTTTAAAACGTGGAGAAAAATCTCCCGCCAACTTCGGATGCCTCCGAAGCAGTTTCCTTGGCCACAAATTCTACCACATCAGGCCACATTTAATCCTTTATTTATGGGATGGAGGCAGTGCCGGTTTATCCATTGGGTGCTTGAGATGGGTGCCCAGGGGCTCGGAAGGGATCAAAAGTAACCAGATAAGCTGGACTTAACAAGGTTTACTGGTAATAGAGATCGATCTGCTGGTGTGAAGGGGGCCCATAGATCTTCTGCACCCTGGACCCGGAATGAGCTTAAACCGGCAATGGAAGGAGGGATGCTTCACGCTCCATTTCCCAGAGACGTTCAGAATAATCTAGCATAGAAAAAGCTTTCAACTTGCTTATAAATGAAAAGGAATGCACCATCTTAATTGTCAGAATTAAACCTGCTCACCTACTTGCAGCCTCAAATGTTGATATTCCAACGTCGATTGTTACATATTCAAAATCTTGAATGATTCATCCGACCCTCAGTCAAGCTCCTACGAATCAGCAACTGCGGACCACAGTCAAAGAAGCTAATGCAGCTCCAACGGTATTCTCATCCCATACTCTTACAGGACGTGTTGTGCATTTTCCAAAGCATTATAAGGACTATGCACTTTTTTCTTAATTTTACTTCTTTTTCTTTCAATAAGGGAGAATGGTGTGGCACAACCACCCTTTATACTGTAATTTAGCTCCTGTAGAATGGCAACATTAGTTATTTGATTGTTTTGTTTTAACATGGGAGAGAGAAGTATGGTCTGTATTTAACTCGTCTCATTCCGTTGAATCTTTGTTAAAATCTGTTGTGAGCTGCTACTATAAGAAATAACCTTTTCACACACACATCGCAACATCAACAGGATTTTACTGTACCATGCACCCTGTCTAAATTTTAATATGCTCTTTATTTTCAATTAATCAATAAACACTGAAGTTGTAAAATTATTTTTCTGGCAGGAAAAAGCCTTAGGATAGCTTAGATAAAGGGTTTGTAAATAAAAAACAAAATATTGGAGCTTTATTAAAATCATTGTTTGGTAATAAAACAAATTGGAAAAATATTAAATTGTATTTTATATGTTAAAATTCTAATGTGAAAGCTAATTTTTTTTATAAAATCTTACTATAGCTAACTTTCTTATTACAGCATCAAAGGTAATACCATATAAATGCGGATCATGGGCTGTGTTCATTTTTACCAACAAGAAGGAAACGTTATATGTTGCAATTGGTAAGGTATGTATGTCTTATTTATATAATTCAAACCATACAAAAATATCTCTACTACTGTACAATAACAGTTGTTAAAGAGCTGCGTGGAGTGTAAACTATGTAAAAAAATTATGTTCAGAGCTCTTATGTGCCTAAAAAGGAAAAGGGGAAACTGTATTTATTCAATCACTGTTCTGTTTGTCTTTTTTTATTTTTTCATAAAAAATATACTATTTCTAAATCATTTTGAATGCTTTTTGGACCTTTTTTCAGCTTATTACTTTTTGATGGAGAAGAGATAATCCTTTCAGAAAGCTATTTCTTTTGTTGTCTTTCTGCTTTTAGCTTCAGGACATATAGAACAATGATACAAGATGAATTTCAATGTTGCTTGTAGGACAGTACTATACTGTTCGATTAATTAGGACTAACATGCTTTTCTTGTTTGAGTTGGAATGTGATTACTAGTGATGTCCTGAACCACCTCAAACCTGTTATATCTGCCTTTAAATAGTGTGACAGATCAACTTTGACTATAGTTTAATCATTTAAATGTATCAGGAGTTCAGTTGTGAGCCTTTCAGTGGGGCAGCTGGTAATTTCAATTTTGCATTCTGTATAAGACATGTTATTTTTGCTTGTTCAAAGATGAATATTACTCCGAGGAACCATTCTAAATTGTTCTCAATGAACAAACTTCTGTAACTGAGAGATATTACCATGGCAGTGTTGCTGTGATTGAATTAAGTGTTTTAAGGACATTTCAGAATTCTGCAGAATTGCACGACAACAGAGCAAACAATAAAGAGGGCTTACAAGTGTGGTTTCACAATAATGAAGTCAAGAATATGTGTGCTACACTTGTGAAGTCAATGCCAAGGTGTGTTCAAGAGCTTATTTCTGCTAAAGGAGGACATAATTCATACTAATAAAGATACTTTTCAGTCTACTTAAGGTATGTAATGATTAAAAGCTAAGGTGTTAGAAAAAATAGTTTTTTTCTCTTGTCCCAATTAATTGAACAGTATAGCACCATTTTATAGATTGTTTATTTGTGTGTATATAATGGTGTAAAAATAATTCTTAAGTTACATCTATATCCCAATTAAAAGTTTTGAACTTATTTGCAATTTTTTTAATTGGATTCAATGGTTTATAAGTTTTTACAGCTTGTAGGTACTGTTCTGTTCATAAATGTTGAAATAAATTTCATTAGAAATAAAAATTTCTATAACAAATTTCAAATCTAGAATTATATAGGAAGCAAAATTTCATAGAATTTACATATTTGTTTTCTTAGTTGTCAAGCTAATTTCCAAAAGAAATTTGGTACACTCTCTGTCATCACCTCTCTCTCTGATCTCATTCTATCTCATCAGCAGTTCCACTGTTCCATCAAAATCAAAGTGTACACTTAAGCCGCATTCACACCAAGGCAGTCAGCGTTGAGTGTCCAGCCAATCAGAGACTTTATCTCGGACGAAATGAAGTCTCTGACTGGCTAGGGGGCTGTGCTGACAGCCTTGTGAATCTTTAAGTGGGAAGAAATACTTATTGGGTGGGTAAAATCGGAGAGCCCACACCCGGTGATAAACAAAAGCCAAGCCATACAGATGGCTGCTTAAAACCAACAATGGTGGCAAGTGAATACAGAGAAATAAAGTGGATGCGTAATGAAAATATATGTAAACAATATATAAATTAAACATTTTAGATAAAAAAATATAAAACAGCACTTACTTTCTTGCTGCTGATCTTTCCAAGTGGGGGGTACAGCATAACAACTGATTTTAAAAGTCTTAAAGGGCCTCATTGCTAAGTGAATGATCATGTGGCGGCCATTTTTATTCTGCAGGTAATGTTAACATACCTTCGGCGTGGCTAGTGCAATTAAAAAGGCCGTTTATTGCACCAAGTTACATCATGCATCGTTTCATTTTTGGGCATTCATAACTCTAAGCAATCAATCCTTCCTTCATACACTATTCAATCAATTCTTTCTAACCTTTCATTCAACAAAGTAAAAAATTCTAAGATATATTCCTTCACACACGCAACCATTCCAGACTGGTTCCCCAAAACAAAATGAAATTCGAAATGCCCGCCGACAAAATACGAAATTTTCAGAAATAGTTAGGTTTACCATATCTAGTGTATCAAAATAGGGTTACCAAGATGGCACAATTATCACCAACCCAAAAAAATTCACGCCAAGGGTGTGGGCTCTCCTAGGACTGAACCTTGCGTGTGTGTGAAAAATGATTATAAAGGATAAATCATGCTGATTTAAAATGCAGTGAAAATCGGTCAACATGAAACTCAGAGATCTGAAATACTTTTTTGTGTTAAAGGTTATTGCAAAAAAAAAACCACACACACACACAACAGAATTTAACAAATTTGAGTTAATTAGAGTAAGTTTTATTTACGTAAATATGTATATATACATGTATTTAATAAAAATCAATAAAACAAAAACATTCACAATAACTTATAGAAATTTAATACATAATTTTCAAGTTTTTTGAAAAAACATTTATTGAGTTTTTGAAACATAATATTTGATATTTTTCTTTGCATTGTCTTTTTTAGCATCAAATTGTCTACAAATTGATCAGTGTCATCCATTTGTTGTTCATTTTACCATTGGAATGTGCTCTAAATAATTGCGCATACTTTTCACGATGTTCCTCATTTCAGATGATATGGGAACAAAAGAGTTGCATATTGATTTCATTTTTCTCTTTGGAATCTACATCAAAGATATTTTTTTGAGCTTTGAACTAACTCCAAAATATGTCTGCCATAATTGGGGCTGTGCACCCATTATCATCTACTGCAATGAATGCTTCCAATGATACAGTAGGACTGCTGTTTACCTAATTTTGTTCATTTCCAGAAGGGCAATCTTTTTCTGTTAAGCAATTTTCGTTTCATGTTAAGAAAAAAAAAGATGCATGAAAATACATAGTTTGTTGTGATCATTGTATAATTTCGTGTAAACTGATATTTCGTCTTAAGCTTTTTTGCATTAAACGTTTTTCACTGTATGTTACAAGTGCATGTATAGTTTAGCTATTGTCATATGTATACATAAAAATATACCAATGTTACTCAGAGTTCAATTCAGAGGTTTTAGTCCAAAAACGTTAAGAAAAATGTGCTCGGAAAACTTTTTTTGATATTAAAACAGCTTTTTATCTGGAGATTTTTCCTCTCTTACTGAGGTTGCCTTTATTTGTCTTTATGACTCAGAGGCTCACAAAAAATTTCACTTATTTAGTCTTTATGCAACAAGTTAAAATCCTTTATGATAGTTAATTCAATTTTTACTATCAGCTTACTCTCTCTTTTATATATATTTATCTTGTTCAAATTTTCAATCCTTTATAAAATACTTTCTATTCATCCAATCGAGTTCAAATAAATTTTTTTAAAGTTTTAGTGGATGACACTTGATGTTAATACAGTTTTTAAAATATTAATTAATTAAATTAAATTTAATTAATTATCGGTTTTTGACACCAACTTAGATTCATCTCTGTTGTTGTAACAAAGTAACTTTTAAAACAAAGAGAGAAGTGGGCATGAAAAACTTGTTTTCAGCCAAACTGGGTGTGCATTGTTACAACAATGCAGACAAATCATGCTCTTTTTTCAATTCCTATTCCAATTTTCAATTATAAATAAAATACTTTCTATTCATCCATTCAAAGTAGGAATTGACTTTAAAATTTTTTTTTCTAGTACTTGTTTTTGAATCAAAAGCATACAGTGGTGCATGCAAGGGGGGTCCGGACCCCGAAGCCCTTGATATTTTTTCCGATTGATTATAATTTTAAGTATATAGTTCGTAAAATTTAATTAAGTATTTGTTATTAATGATTAATTTTATTAATTAATGTTAATTATTTATTCAATAATTAGTTTTTTAATGTGTTTTGCTCCTGAAAATCGTCAAAATCAAAAGGAGCATGATACAAGAATGGTGAACTTTCAAACCCGGACCCCCCTTGAAAAATTCCTGTGTGCGCTACTGAAAGCATATATTAATCATATTATTAACCTTGCATGTGCACTTATTCTAATACATTATGTTTTGATTTCTTTGAAGTGATAAGAATGGTATCGACTTTTTCATATTTGATATAGGTTGAATCTTTACTGCCATAAGCTTTAGCTAATCTAGTGAGTGCACCAAATTTATTTTAGGTAAGGTTTTTAAAATTAATTATTACAAACATTCATTTTCTCTTGATAGTTTAAAGAAACTGTTGTTGTTGTTTAATATTAGAACTTTATACAATTTTTAAAATGTTTCTTTTACTGTATAATGAATTCTTTTTTATGCATATATATTGAATATGTGTTTTATGCATATATATAAATTTTTTGTCAATTAAGTATAAAATACGAATCTCTCTAAATGTATTCTAAATCAGCATTTGCCAAATGGTGGTTTGTGAAAGATTAATGATGGTCTTCAGAAAAAAAGCTGGGATGTCATTTATATTTTCATGAAGATTCAGTTTCAAAAATGATGAGTAATGAAACTTAAAGAATGTGAATTATACTTTTTTAAACTTCAGTTACTATTTTAAGCAAAATTATTTCTAAGTTTAATTGCTTTTTAGCTGTTTTTGCTGGTATATCCTAGCAACATTTGAAAGTGAAAGTTGTTAACCGCATTAAATTAGTAGCATAATACTTTAGTTTGATGATATTGCTTTACATTGCCAGTTTTTGTGAATGGAATGATATGGGAATGATATTTCAGTGATATGGGAATGGAAACAGAGAGATGTAAATAACTGACAATATATAATGAGTGGACCACTAATATGATTGTGCATTATATGGTAGACAACTATAACAGTGGTCTACCATACAGTGGACAATCACTTTAGTGGTCCACCAAATAAAAAATTTTAGATTTAGTGGTCTATGAAGTTCTAATGGTTGGCAGCCGCTGCTCTAAATAAACTAAGCATATGATGAATCTTACATATTCTGAAGTATATATGTCAGTTATTAAAATTAATCCTGATTATTATGCTAAATTTTTTTAAAAAAAACATCTAGTTTATTCTGAAAGTGTTTTGTTCTTTAAAGGAACATGTAAAAACTTATAACTACTAGGCTCCAAATAACACATTTCTACTCAGTGTTAGAAATGAAATTTCAGAAGTTCTCTAACCATATTTATATATTTTCCAACATTTGCAGATTTTTTTATAAAGAGTAATTGTGTTAAAGAGTTAGTTTATGTTATTGTTTTGTTGCAGAAATCATTCTCCAAAATATAATAAGAATGTTTTATAATATTAAGCTATAAGTAGAAATACCAATTAGGAATAATAGGATTTCATTGACTAAAAAATTATCTGGAAAGAACTTAGAAAACACTTCAACAAATTTTAAAAAATCCCAGCTAGAATAAATAAAATATAACAAAATTAAGTAACATAAGAAAATTCTGACCTTAACAAACTTCCTGTACATTACAATACACGCACACATATTCAATGTGATGTTTGTAATTGAAGGCAAAGTCAATTAACGCCTGTAAACTTTTGAATGCTTAGACATTATTTTTCATCTTGAGAATAAAAAAACCCAGATATTTATATATTTATTTATTGGATGAAAAATACCTGTGAAAACATTTCAATATCATTCAAGTTAAATGCATTAAATTCTTTTATCACTGATTTTCAGTTTGTATTGAAAAGCAGAGAAATTATTAAAACAGAGCAAATATTTTTATAATGCAGACTAAATTTAATTATTATAACTTAAACTACATTTTTTATAGAAAATTAGAATTAATATAGTAATTGAATAGATAAAGATCTTAAAATTATAATTACTAATAATATAAATTTTTTAATGCTGGATATTTTGAAAAAAAAAAATGAAAATGTCATTTTGACTTTGAAAATCAGTGAAAAAACACCTGGTAACTGATAACCTAGTAAGGCCATTGTTATATTTTGAAAAACTCTTCTATACATATATATTTAAAATAAGAGCTTATTTAAAGAGTATCAGATTGCTGGTTTTTAATTCTGCATCTTTTTGCATAAATTTAGGAAGGCACTTTGATGCTAAATTCAGAACATTATTTTAGTAAAGTTGTATAATTAAAAAAAAAAACTGCTATTAAATGATATTGATTGTTTTTTTAATTACATTTTTTAAAAGTAATATTAAGAAAAAAGCTTCTCATATAAAAGTACTATTTGTATTGTTATTGCAATTATTTTGTGGATTTTGTTTCTTTGCCAAAGTTAATGGAAAGAGCAATGGACCAAGAAGAGGATATGTGTTTGCATTTGATTTTGTTCTTGGATAATGTACAATAGATAATTATATCAAAATTGATCTATGCTTGTATTTATGCTATTTTGATTATTGAAAATTAGCACAAATAATTAAATGAATTTTTTTTATCGTTTAATGATCATTATTATTTTCCTGTGTAATTTTTTTTTGTTAGCAGTCTCTTTACAAGGGATTTCAATTATATTACTCATTTGATCTGTTCTTAAACAGTTCTATAAATTAGAAGTGTGTCTTGGTTTCTGTTTATTAATGCTGCTTGATTATACTGATATATACCCTTAATGTGATTATTGGGCCTTGTGTGTAATATAGTAAAGGCATATTAAAATGTAACTGAAGGCACTTTGTTACCAATACCTAATGTAATAAAATAAATGGAATGAGAGACTGAACATTTAGAAAAGGGTATTTTGTATTTAAGATGCGCAGAAAAGATATGCAGGAATGAAATTTAAATTAATATGAGGCTTGATTGTTACAATCCCCCTCTGCTAGATGCATGTGTGTGCCAGGGACCAATGTTGTCTTTCCTTGAGGCCCTGGGCTTCAGGGCCACTTTTCTGCTTAGGCACACTAGGTATGCATAGGGCAAAAAAAAAAAAAAATTGGAGGGTGAAAAAAGAGAAAAACTTTAAATTTGCAGTGAACATACAACCACCTAGCAAATCATGAGAGAAACATTTCTGCCCTCAAGAGAGTAAAAACTGAAATGAGATTTACTATGGAAATGAAAAGCTAAACAGTTTGATCTCGCTATGCTCTCAAAATGATATTGCAAATTGATTATAATGTTTTAAATGATTTTCTCGAAAAAATCAGTCGTTTTTCGAAAATAATTTTCTTTGTATAAATATAATGACTGTGGCTCAACAAAGGATAAGGATGTCAAAAAGTAAAAGATAATAAAGCAATGATTACTTTTCTGCTAAAGGCACACTAGTCATGTGCTTAAAGCGAAAAAGATTGGAGGGCAAAAAAAAGAGATGGTATTACTATGGAAATTAATTACAATGATGTTATTAATGATTTAACCATGAGCAAAGTTTGAGAAAATTGGTTTGTTTTGTACCAATACAATGCTAGTGACTCAACAAATAATAAGGATATCTTTTATAAAGAAAAAAATTTGATTTGAAAATTTTTTCATCGATAAATATCTTTTTCAGTGAAAAAGATGATAATTAATAAGTTGAAAACAGTTCATACTTAATGTATACTTTATGCTGTAACTGCTAAGGATTTCATGACGTTACTGTACTAATTTACAAAAGAGTGGGTGGTCAGTGATGCTGTAAAGTAAGAAATGAGCAAGAGTGGCCAAACCATGACACTATCCTTAACTTAAGGTTGCCAGTCCAGGAAATGGCAGGTCCATAGATGGTGGATAAGGGGAAAAATCTCCCAAAAAAAAAAAGAAAAAAAAAGGTTTGTTAAGGGAAAATCCCCTTGATCAAAAACCCAATGTAAAAACTGAAGGGAGGGGCCCCGGGAAATATTGTGGGAGGGGGACATAAAGCAATTTGAAGTACCTAGGAGGTTTAAAATGGCCATGCAGTTAGCCCATACCTTCAAATCCTCCTGTGGCCTTGAAACTCAATAGTTCCTTGACTCACTAGTATCTTATAGAGATACCTGAGTATAAAATTAAAATTGGATTAGTATTATTTTAGAATTTTTCTCTTCATTTTAACATAAACATGAAACTTAACTGTTTATATACAATGGTGGCCAAAAGTCTGGACACTTCTGGAAATTTTTAAGTTTTTAAAATTTTGTATGCTTATAGAAAATGTTACATTTCACAAAATACAAAGTTGTATATATCATTTTAAAGAGAATTCAATACTGAATTCAACTCAATAAACAAAACTAAAATATTTGCAATACAAAAAAAAATGTTTAGCTGCAATAATTACCAATATACATTAGATACTGATGATAGCAGTGAATTCTGAATACTTAATAGGGTAGCCTTTATTTTTCATTACGGCTTCTCATGGATGTTTCATTGGGCTGAAAATGAGCTTAAATTCTTCCTTCGTTGTTACATGATGCTAGGAAACAATTATAGCCACAATTAATTCTCTTTTATTTGATGGATGCCTCATTCAGACAAGAGTTTTCAAATGGTACCTCACGTTTTTGACAGCATTGAAGTCAGAACTGTTTCGTAACCGTGACAACAATAATATTTAATCATGGAGCAATGATATCAAATAAAAGAGTAGATTGGACTCCTTGTCTTTCCTTTGCTAAAATTGCAAGACACGTTAGTGGTTCAGTGACTACATCATGCTGCTCCAGAGTTTTGTTTATGATATAAAGAGACTAATTCATTAAAAAACAAAGCAGGAATAGGGCACCACATCTGTTGATGACAGAGGGATAGAAGAATGCCATTGGAAGCGATCTGTATTATATTAATGTTTCTGTCAGTTCAAGAACAACCAGGAGATGATTAACATATGTTGGACTAAGAGGTAGAATTTAATGAAAAAATCCTTGTCTCAAGTTTCAGCAGTGCAAAAAAAGACTACAGTGGTCAAGGGAATGCATTAATTGTACAAATGATCAGTGGTCACAAGTTACATAGAGGGATGAAACAAATATATCATTATTCGGAAGTGATGGGCAAAAATATGTAAGACATAGAATAGAAGAGCTACATTTTGACTGCATTCAGGCTACTATGAAGAGTCCACTTTGTTATCATTTGGTTTTGCATGTCTGCAGATGGTATTGGTCTCTTTCCTGTCATTGATGGGACACTGAATGCCCGAAAATACATTGACACTATTGTAAAACCCAAACCTACTTTCCATCAGGGATCTCATTTCCAACAATGCTTCATTTTTTTTAGCAAGAATTTGCTCCCTGCCACACACCCAAAATATTCGAAAGAGTGGCTTTGCACAAAAAGAATTGAATTGTTGTCCTGGCCAGGAAACAGTCCTAATATCAATCCTATCAAAAACTTGCTTGCGGTACTGTTTTAAGATTCTTGTCCAAATGAGGCATCCCTCAAATAAATGAGAATTAATTGATGCTGTGATTGTTTCCTGGCATCATGCAATAACAAAAGAAGAGCTTAAGAGCATAGTCAGCTCAATGAAATATCGATGTGAAGCTGTAATAAAAAAGGTTACCCTACTAAGTATTCGTAATTCAGTGCTATCATCAATATCTATGAATATTGGTAATTATTGCAAATACCTGAATTTTGTTTATTGTACTGAAATCAGTATTAAAGTCTCTTTAAAATGATATATACGACTTTGTATTTTGAGAAACATTACATTTTCTATCATCATACAAATTTAAAAAACAAAAATTTCCAACTGTGTCCACAATTTTAGCCACCACTGTATTTTTACTTGTGTAAAAATATAGAAACAGATAAAAATTTTCATATTGCTCTGATTTACACCACTGAAAGCTTGCCATTTCTTATGAGAAATCCATGCATCTAGGAAATGAAATATTATTCTGATTCATTTGATTACACATATGTGTAGACATCTTTCCCTGGGAAATGATCTTGGGGTTGTCCTCATCATTGCATAACACTTCAAAGTTATGAGATTCATTACTAATAGCACTCATGTTGCTTTATAGCAATATTAATAAACTCTCCTCTCGAAAAAGTATAATTTTACTTCTCAATAATTTTACCTATGTATAATTATTCGGTTTTTAACTTACTGTTATTTTCTAATCTTATTCTTTAATGCTCTAATTGATAAATTTGGTTTAGGAAAATCCTGAACCACTAACTTTTAATTTTTTATGTGAATTTAGTTCTTCTGCATAAATTTATTTTTAAATGGATAGATTTAAGACCTAAAACAAAGTGAGGATTTATTTTTAAATTAATTATTTTTAAAATTGTGTTTGATACTATTTGTCCGTAGAGATCTAAGTGCCAAAAATTCGCATAAATGAACCAAACGTCACAACTTATCTCCTCATGTTTATCCAAGTAGAGAAAAAGAAAAAACACTCATTGATTTGACCTTTTCCTTTTACACTAAAAACTATGACATTTCTGTACTCAATAAACCTTTAAACATTTATTTATATTTAATAACCGATGTAATCTTCATTATGAAAATTTTCAAATTCAATGATCTTTTTCAAAATCTAATATGTATGATTAATGTCTTTTAGGGAATTGTAGCTGGTATTACTTTTGAAAGAAATTTGGCAAACAGAAGAACCTTTGAAGAAAACTATTTAATTATACATGTAATTCAGTACAGTGAAAACCCAGTGTACACATATTCTGTTCTCTCAGGAACTTTTAATTAAATATTTACATTCAAAGACTCAATGTGCCAATAAATGTTGGAATAGTATATGGTGCTGTAGAATATCAAAATAGTGTTTGTTCTAATAACTATAAAGAAGTGGAGAATATGCAGCTGTTGTTCTGTTTAATTATGGATTCCAAATGTTTCTTCAGAAGTTGAATATTTATAAATCTGATATTTTTTACTCTTTTTCGATATGTGAATTTTAACAACTGAATTAAAATGACACAAGGATTACCAGAGCTCTGAAAGAAAAAACAAATTAAGGGTTTTTTTTTAAAAAAAAAGAAAGTGAACTTCATAAATATGGAAAGTTTTACTAAAGATACCATTGTTTTAAGTGGAAGTTTTTAATACTTATAAAGTGGAAATTGAAACATTTTTATGGAATATTTCAGCTCTCAGAAAACAAAAGAAAAAATCTTATACATTCAGCATAAAAATATCTCTATGTTTCTTTTTATTTGAAGGACTATGTTTTACATAATGGTCCATTTCTGCTTTACATAAATTGCCTGGGTGTTCTACAAATTTTTTGGACAGCACTTTTCAAATATTAAAGCCTTGTAAAATTTTAAATTATCTGTTTGGAGTTTTCTCTCATTTTCATTGCTTTATACATCAAAACAAGGTACAAGCCTCGTTTTGAATTGTCCCCAAGAATGTTTTAACCTTTCAACATGATGCATTTTTTTCCCATTGTTGATGATAAACTTATATTAATCCACAGGTTCCATGTAAATAAAATTTAATAACTATATTGAATGTGTTTATTAACATTTTATTTTAATTCTACCTAAAAGCAGAAATTTTTTTAAGAAACATCAAAGAAAAATATCAGGGCCTTCTGGATAAGAACCCTGTAATAAAAAACTGCTTTTCCCATTTTGTGCATATTTTTAACCCAAATAAAAAAATTTTAAATTTTGGGAAACCCCAATTTTTTAAAAAAATTTTTTTTCTTAAAAAGGAAATTTTTTTTCCTTTTTTTGTAAAAAAATTTTTTAAAATTAAAAATTTTTTTGTTAAAAAGAAAGGATGTTGCCATTTCTCTTTATTTTTTTTCCCTTTGGGGGAAATAAAAAAAGAAATTTGCTTTTAAAATTAGAAAAAGGGCCCCCTTTTTTTAAAAATTTTTAAAAAACATTCCCTATTTTTCAAAACAAAATTTTAAAATTTTGTGGTATGCTTAAAATTTTTCTCCAAATTTGGTATTTTAAAAGAAACTTTCAATTCATCCAAAAAAAACCCTTTTATGTTTTTGAAATATCCCAAAAAATTTTTTTTTTAAAAAGGAAAATTTTAAAACTTTTCGTATTTCATACCAAAAAAACCCTAAAGTTTGTAATATGAAAAAAGCTTTCCCCCAAATTTGGTATTTGAAAAACTTTTTCTTTTCAAAAAAAAGGGAAAAGCCCCTTGTTTGGGGGAAATACCCAACAAAAATTTTCTTTCGTAATTTAAAAAACATTTCGGTTCATCCCAAAAAAAAAGGCCTCATGTTTGGGGGAAATATGCAAAAAAGGCTTTCTAAAAAGTAATTTTTAAAAACATTTAGTTTTCAAAAAAAAAGAAAAGCCTCCATTTTTTAAAAATATAAAAAAACCTTTTTCGGTGGGGGTTTTGAAAAACATTTGTTTCAAAAAGAAAAGCCTCATGTTTGTGAAATATGCAACAAGGCATTCTCTCAAACAAGTAATTTAATATCCCTTTTTATATTCACAAAAGAAAAGCCCCCAAGTTTGTAAAATATGCAAAAAGTTTTTCCTCAGTGGTGATTTGAAAAACATTCATTTTCCCATCTGGGGAAAAAACCTCATGTTTGTGAAATATGAAAAAAGGGCTTTCCCTTCAAACAAGTAATTTAATATCCCATTTGAGTAATAACACAAAAGAAAAGTCTCACGTTTGTGAAATATGCAACAAGGCTTTCTCACAAAGTGTTAATTTAAAAGAACATTTTTGTATTCATACTGAGGAAAACCCTAAATTTGTCAGGCTAAAACTTTTCCCTCACTGTGATAGTTTGAAAAACGTAAGGTATTTATGAAAAAAAAACCTTAGGTTTTCGATATTTACAACTATGTATTTTTAAAAGCAGCATTTTTATAAATATTTACATCTTAAAAAAATTAAAAACTTTTAATTTGTGAAGATTTTTAAAATCTTTCTTGCATTGCCCTTACTTAAATGTATCATTTTCATATTTTCGAATGAAAGACCAGTTATGTGAAATAATCCAAAAATATCATAATTTTGTGTCAATATTCAACAAAAAAATTTGTTTATTTATAATCATTGTGGACTGTTCATTGTTGATCATGATAATTTTACTTTAATTTTGCAATGTTATGTTTTACCTAATGTTTTTTGAAAGAGTGAATGTGTATTCATTTTGACCAATAAAAATGAACTTTATTGTTTTTCTAGAAAGAGCATTTCTTGTACTTTTTTTTTTTTCTAGAACTTAAATAAATTTAAAAATTTTTTAGAAAAATAATGCTTTTTAGGTAGATTTAGTTAAAGATCGTTCTGCGCCCATTGGATTCAAAAAGTCTTATTTTTGTATTTTGCACAGATATTTGGAATTCTCTTTCGAAATTCAAGTTATTATGGAATTATTTGTAATACCGCTTTATCTTGTTTACTTATCCTTTTACTGAAATATGTTAAAATAGTAAATTCTCTTCCTTTTGTGTAAATGTAATTTAAAATTAAGATTAATAATCACATCAAAAATTCACTAAAATTTAAATATAAATTTTGGGTTTCCCTATTTTTAGGGGTTTTTTTTTGAAAAATGATTTAAATCCATTTTTTATTACATGGAGATGTTTTTTCTCCCCTTTTAAAGTAATTGTATTTTAATTTTTATTAATTATAAATTTATAAAATAAAAACCCCCAAAAATTTTAAGGATTTTTTTAACCGTTCTAGATAAAAAACTCATAACCCGATTGCATTTAATGTTTGGAATTAACTTTTTTCAAAAGGCCCCCCACCCCACATTAAAAAAAAAATGTCTCATGCGGCAAAATGAAAATCAGCATTTCGAGAGTATATTATAAAATATGTAATATTAATCAACAAATATCCGTTATATATTATATTTTCTTAATTCAAAGAGGTTAGGAATGTTATTTATATTTGATAGAGACAAATTGTAAGAAAATGTCCAGAATACGGTAAAAAGCACATCGATCATCTTCCATTAGGGTTTCTGGTTCGAAGTTGTTCATATAGTTCTTTATTTTAATCTATTCAGAAAAAATTTATGGGGAAATTTTTTTAAACATTTTCAAATTTTTTCAATTTGGGGAAATACCATGCAAAACCCCCTAGATGCTATGTGTAGAAAAATGTAGTTCTAAGGAGAAAAAAAATACCGAATATTTCCTTCAACAAAATAATATTCAAAATTTCACTTACCGAAACCTTCTGTATGAAATATTTAATGCACTTGTGTTAAGATTATTTGAGATAACATGAAAGTATTATACAAATAATGTTAGAACACTCTTTAAATGAGAAAATTCAAAAACACTAAGAAATATCACCCCGTGTTATTATACACTCTATAACAAAACCGATGCACCAAGAACGAAATGTGTTATAGAGACAAAAATTGGTGGGTAGAAAGATTATGTATAAAATAGAAAAATTGAATGGTTTATTTAAGAGTTACACACAAAGTAACGAGCTCAATAAGGTGTTGACCCACCTCTAGCCTGGATGCAAACTGTCACACGCCATGCAATAAAGTGATAAAGCACTTTGGCGGTCTCCTGCGGTATTTCTTGACAAATTTTTCCAATTGGTGGCCAGGTTATGAACATTCCCTGTTAGATGCAGTCGCCTTCCCATCATATACTAGACATGCTCGATTAAAGAGAGATCTGGCGATCAGACCAAGGAAGTGTTTGACAAGCTGTAAGACAGTTCATAGCAACACGTACCGTATGTGGTATGGCGTTATCTTGCTGAAAAATGAGGCCAGGGTGCTGCTAAAGGAACGGTAGCAAAACAGCTCTCAGAATGTCGTCGACGAACCCCTGTGCTGTAAGTGTGCTCTAATGACGACCAGAGGTCCAGCTGTCAAAAGAAATGGCGCCCCAGACGATAACTCTGGTTGAGGGCCTGTGTGGTGTGCAATAGTGAAAGCAGGATCGTCACGCTGCCCTGGGCTTCTCCAGACACGTCCTCGATATTCGTCAGGACACAGTTGGAAGCTGGATTCGTCGCTAAACACTAAGGTCCCTAGTCAGCATGATTCCAATCGAGCTAAGAATCACTGTAATCTGGCTCTACAACGTGCAGGCGTAAATGGCAAGTGGCCGGTACGAGCGTAAAATTTGCTCTATCAGTCGTCTGTGAAGGATCATGATGGACACTCGTGTGCGAGTAGTACGTCTGATGGTTGATAACGATGTATCAAACGCTGTGACAATTGATCTGACAATCAATCTGTCCTCCCGATCTGCTGTGGCTCTAGGCCGACCGCTACCATCATGACGCTGAAATCCGCCATTTTCCACCCAATCTTGCCAGCTTCTTCTAATAGCCACATCCCTTTGACCCATATGACGAGCGATTCTCCGATTTGCCCAACCTGCCTCTTTCAGTTCAATGATACGACCTCTTTCAAACTTTGACAGTTGATCGTAATGAGCTCGAATCCTCCGGCGAGTCATTTTTTCAATCGTTGAAAGGTATCCTAAATCGCAATGCAACAGACATTATGTCCATCAGGTTGAGAATCGCTTCTTATAGACAACTTCTGAGGGTGCAGTTCCATGCGCTGTAGCTCCCGCTATTCATTCATTGGGCACCAAATTTTAATCATTTGCATGTTCGGTGCAAATGTCTTTCTTTGCATACGAAATTTGATTACAATTGGGCAACTCCTTCTTGGTGCGTCGTTTTTTGTTGTTATACAGTGTATAGTGTATATATACATACACATCATTTAAATTTTATCACATTTTTTCTGAACAACTTTATTTTAGTAAGCATCCACCTCTTATTTATTATTTTTTCTAACCTGTTGAAAGTATGTCAAGTTTTTTCTGTATGGGTGTAATTGAGCTAGAGAGTTCGTAGAATAAGAATTAGAAATACTATTTTTTGAATAGTCCATTTTATTTATTATTCGTAATTGTTATTTTAACAAAAACATTTTAGTTTCTTCATATTATCATTTCCCCTTTCTTTATCTTTCTATCCCTTTCTTTAGACTTATCTCTTTTGATTCCATATAAAAGTTTCAAAATATAAAAACAAGTAAAATTATTCGTAACAGTTTTTGTTTAAATTTTTATTTACGCATTGAAAGTATATTACTGTTGATAATATTGTCAATGATAAATAAGACTCACGAAAAATAATTACTTGTGTGTTCTTTGAAGGAAAATGTTTGACAAACTGCACATCTCTCCCACATTCAGGTGTTCTGTAATCTGAATGTTAACCAGTGGCGTAACGAAGAATACTAGGTCCCGCTTGAAAAATTAAGTTTTGTAATCTCAAGCTTCAAAACGTACATGATATCATTATCTGTGTTTTGCCCCCTTCAATGCGGGGATGTACGTTACGACGCTAGTGTTAACCTTCGGCACCTAATAACTTGCTTATTGTAACTGGAATGTTGTTTCTCAATCCAACAGTTTTATGATTCTGCTTCCCATGTTGTTAGAGAAACGGACAATTTTGGAAATTTTGTATTTATTACAGGATCGACTGAGTTGTATAAAAACATGAAAAGCAGTAATGGGGGAGCTAGACCTATCAAATGAAAAAATAAATACACCGGTGACATTGTTGTTTTTTCTTTTCAATATACAAATGGCAGCTATTTTTCCGTCACATGCTTCCCAGGTTATTTTGATTATAGACCAAAATTAAGTCTGCATTATTTTCGTTTTGACGAAGAACTTACCTTATGTTGATTTTAAAAATCATACAAAATAACATTGCTCCTTTGATTTACAGGTATGCTCTGAAAATAGTAGGACTCATTTTAAAAAAAAATTATTCATGACAATAGTACAAACGATTAGAGTTTTTCAAAGTAGCACCCTTCCGCATCTATACACTGCTGCCAACGAGTTTTCCAGCTTTTGTACGCCTGTAGGAACGCCCGGACTTGGAATGCTAATTAACTCATTCGTCACGGCCCGTTGAACCGCCTCTACCGATCCGTGATGCTTCCCCTTGAGTGTCGACTTTATTCCTTTTAACAAAAAAAAGTCTAGCAGCCAAGTCGGGGCTGTAGGTGGGATGAGGCAGCGTTGCCACATTGTGCTGGGCAAGATACTCCACTACGTGGAACGTTGTGTGGCTCTGTGCGTAGTCATAATGCAGCCGCCAATTGTTAGCGATGGCTGGGTGGACACGAACAATGCGTTTTCATCACAAATCATTCTGATACTCATCCTACGATCACTGTTCAGTAAAATTTTCACTCGCGACACGTTTTGGTAGGTCTTGCTGGTCGAAGGGCATCCGGAGTGGTCTTCGTCTGCCATTCTGTCCCTAACTTCTGGGAACAATTTGTGCCCCTCAAAAACACCCAATCTACCTATGGCAGCATCACCGTAGGCCTCTTTAATCATGTCGTGAGTCTTTTTGCCCGATTTACCAAGCTTTACACAAAATTTGATGGTGTATCGCTGCTCCAGAAAACGACGCTCCATGATTCTAAGTGACGAGTATATTTCTTGATTGTAGTCTGCCAGTACAAGCGACTTGCTCTCTTTTTCCCAGCATTCCTAATTACCCCTTCCACCGATCGTGCGCGCGCACATCGCCTCTCGTCAGCCCGTTCGCTCAGGAAAAAATGAGTCCTACTACTTTCACAGAGCAGACCCTGTATGTCGAGCTCACAACCAGAAAGCTTTCCAGTTTACATTTGAACATAACAATCGTAAGTTGTATGTGACATCAAACAATAGTCGTGATTATTTATGAATTGAGAAAGCTATGTGGTCCATTACCAGTGATCAGATAGAAGCTTCAAAATAAAAAAAACGTTTCTAAAAATTTTTAAAAAATTAATAAATATTGTGTTATAAAAGTATTTCAAAATATTTCTTGGTTTGAAGTTGCATTCTTTTTGAATTACTAACTTTTTTTGGAAGAACATTTACTTGTCCTCTCTGATAATTTATGAAAATATTTTGATTATTTTTTGCGAATTTTTCAATATAATATACCTTGACCAATACCAAATTTATTTTAACCATTAAAACAGTGTTTCTCAAACTGTGGGGAGCGCCCCTGGGGGGGCGCGATAACCCTTCAAGGGGGGCGCGAGTTTATCGAAAATAAAAGGTTAAAAAAAATTAATTTACTGGAATGAAAAAAAAAACAAAATTCTTTCTGATATAATGAAAAAATACAGATTTACATTGATATGATTTATATATATCATCTGGTGTGTGAAAAAAGATCATCAAAAATAAAAGATTCTTTGAACGCTCATTAGCTATCTTTTGGATCCGGCAACTAAATAAAAATAATTTGTTTGCTTTGCTGTAATCAAGTGTGATGAGGAGATTTTTTATTACGTTTCTTTTTAACCCCAAATATTAATTTTGCTGGCTTCGAACTTACTGGTATGGTTACCTGCATCCCCTTCTTTTAGGAAGTTGTAAATTATATAATTTGTTACGATTTTTTCACAATGTGAAAGAGTTTTATGATACATGGATAAGCATGTTGAGAACTTTGAAGGATTACCACAAGATTTATTTTTATGAGGATACTGAAACATATAATATAAAATGTTAATTCTGGGAAAACTGTTTATTTGTTACCAATAACCTTGACACAGAGAATCCTCTAATAGAAAGTTCAATGGGAGCTAAAATGAATTGATAACATATCTCCTCTTTTTAAGTGTGGCAAACGTTTTTTTTAGAATCTTAAGGTACTTGTTTAGACCGAGTTCCCGGCACGAACACTATTTTTCAAAAATATTTTCTTGAACATGCTGCATTTTCCCAATGAATAACTTAGTGGTTTTAATTGTGATGTTGTACGACTGATTAAGATTTATAAATGTAAAAGAGCAGAATATAAAAAAGAATTGGGCATCTGTGATCTCTGAAAGGAAATTGAAGCTGATCAAACAAGGGAAACACTTACGGAAATAATGCATATTAGAATCTCTCATGTTACGAAAGTAAATTTGAGAGAAGCAATAAACATGAAACGAAGGAAAATTTTTCAATAGCTACATTAAGAACTTTATCAAGAAAATATGACGCCATAAGTGTACCGCAAAATGCAATTCACCCCGTCAAAAAGACACAAGCAAGAAAGTTCAACAGAATATTTGTCGATCATCAAAAGACATTAAAATGCGTCAACGTGAACAAAATGTGAGAGTTTTGTTTGCGTAAATAACTTTCCTGTAATGTTAGCAAAAGTGTCTGTGATTTGTGTCCTTTATTGTTGGGCTACGCACATTTGATCAATTTTAGTCTAGTTTTATTGATATTTTCTCAAATTGCGAAAGACAAATAGAAAAATCCTTGAAATAGTGTGTTATTTTCTCTTAGTTAAATTATTCACTGAAATTGTGATTTTATCTTCAGGCTATTGAAAATACCATATAAAAAGAATTGGGGTGCATCACCCCGCGACCATTAACGTTGGGGTATCGAAAGTGCACACCTGATCCCGGCTTCTTCGCTTTAAATATTAAAAATAACACAATTGTTATTCATTAGAATTTTATATTCTTTTATTAACATTTATTCTAAATGCTAATTCTGCGAGGTTTAAAGCTTATTAAAGTTCATCTCAAAACCGTTTATAATATGAGTATTCATTTCAATAAATCATTTTACATTTTTGTACACATTGTCATGCACTTGGTTTTGCCCTCCTTACAATTAAGCTATTATATCAAGAATAATATATTATTATTTTTTTAAAAAATAATTTCGTGTTAAGAGTGGGTACCTCAGCCAGTATCAGAACAAGTTTAATAATTATCAGTGACTTCTATGGGTTTGTTCTATAGAGCAAAAGTTTTTCAAAGGAAGGCTAAAATTAGAAATTGACACTCAGAGTTATTTTTTGATATTTAGCTCAGATTCATATTTTGTCTTCAAAGTAGCCATCGCAGAAAATCCGGATTCACAAAGGTATGATGTTAAAATGTTAATAGTATACGAATACTTTTGTTTTCAGTGGGTGTAAAATTCAGCATCCACCTCTATCTCCAGAGAATTCAAAGATGGTTTATTACAAAATTGCCTTAATTTCGTCACTGATGTGAAATCTATGAAGATCCCTTTTCGGCAGTTGAGAGCCCTTCTGAAGTATTTTTTGAAATGGATCCCCAACCCATTCGTAACTTGCTAATAATTTGCCCTCGTCTGTGTACTTGTTGAGGCTTTATTATCGTCGAATGCCGCTGTGATTTTGAAAATATATCTATGGTTTTGTTTTTTAATCCACCGTAAATACTTAATACTGTGAATTACAATTAACGCGTGAATTATGAAATGTACATTCAAGAGAGATTCAGAAGCAATCGATTCGGCCAAGACTGACTAGAATTGTACGAGGTACAGCATTTTACATGTTTTGTGCAGACGTCTCTGTTGCTCTAGACTCACACAGTTCGCGAGAATGCCAGATGCAATGGATGATAAAAGAAAGCAAATATAGATTAGGCTATTTTTATATAATGACATTTGTACTTTTAGAAATGGATCTTGAAGGAAATAAATCTTTATCATTGCTTATTTTCTCAATCTGTTTCAATTAAAAGTTAGAAAAAGAAAAATAAATATAATTAAACCTATTACTTAAAAGTACTTACTTAAATATATATTACTAAGAGTAAATATATATAAAAAAATTTAATACTCTATCTTATTAATACTGAATTAAGAACAAGTTTAATAATTACAGCGTGATCTCCATGTGGGTTTATGTCTTGCAGAGCAAAGTTTTTTCAAAGTTTTTAGAAATTGACCCTCTGAGTTCTTTTATATATTTAGCTGATATCTATATTTTGTCTTCTAAGCAGCTACCGCATTTTGCAATATGTTCCAATTTAAAAATTAGAGAAAGGAAAATAACAATTATTCTATTACTTAATTTTTTCCCTTAAAAGTAACACAATATATACAAAATTTGAATAATGCGTCATTAACTCTGTACGGTTTATACTAAGATCGTGTATTGTAGCTTTAGCGTCAAAGTGCATTATTATTGCATTCGTAGTAATTTATTATCGTATATAGTCTGATAAAAATTGTGGGATTGAAAGTGGGCGCCAGTATTGAAAGTTTGAGGCTAATCTTCATTAAAAGTTTAATTGGGACAGGAACTATCATTTCGTTTTAGTGCAGGGGTGGCCAACCTTTTGGGGAAGAGTTCCACTATCTGATAAGAAAAAGTTATGAGAGCCACTTTAAACTTTTCGAACAAACAAAAATATGAAAAGTTGGGAAAATGTTACTTATAGGCTTGTTATGGAATTTTTACTCTAATAGCACATATTTTATACGTCTAAGTATAGTGGAAATTTAAAAATAATATAATAAATAAGATAAAAAGTAATGAACTTAAGTACACTGGTTGGCCAATCGTGTAAATGCAACAATTCTCAAGAAAAGACAAGAGATAGCACAAATGTGTAAAATTTATTTTGTAGATAAATATATTGACCAAGTATCAAAAGATTAAATTCTATAGACTTCTGTGAAGTGTCTCTGCCAGAATCATTAGCCAGAGTAGCTGCCATTGAGATCACCGCTGCCACACGCCTCGGCGTTGATCCAAAGAGGCTTTTGGATGTTTTCAGTACAGCAGCATCAAGGAGCTCCACACGTTGTCAAAGTTGATCTGGTGTGGCATTTGGGGGTAATCTGGGTCAATTGTTGAGCAACCATGGACCACATGTTTTCTATCGGCGTAAAATCCTAAGAGCGAGCCGGCCAGGGAAGCAATTCAATCTGGTGATTGACGAAGAACCTTTTGAACAATGTGTGCCACGTGTGATGGCGCATTTTCCTGTTGAAATATGGCTGTGGCCAAGCCCCTGAAGGTAAGGAAGGACAACTGACTCCAACACCTCGAGATGTAGCGCTGGCTGTTTAAAGTACCGGCAATGCGTACTAGAGGAGTGTGAGAGTGATATCCAATACCACCCCATACCATAAAACCCGGTGCAGGACCAGTGTGGCGGTGCATAACGCAGTGTTCACCCTTCTGCACGGTGTCTCCAGACTGAATCCGACCATCGGGGTGTTGAAAACAGGCGCGGACTGTCAGTAAAGACAACTTCATTCCATTCTGCCGCCCAATCCTTCTTTTTTATCGCAACCCTTGGGGCGGAGACGTCTGTGGTTCGCGTCAAGGGTAGACCAAAATGGACGTCGGGACAGACACCAGCTGTAAACGGATCGAATGGACGCACAGAACTGAAGATGCGTTACAGACTCGTGCGTGCATGGTTCGTGATGTGATGAGCGATTGTCCCCGCCATGCGCAAAATTATAAACCAGGACACTTGGTTCCAAGGGACTAAAAACTAAAGGAAATGGGGGGGGGGGATTCAAGGATATATGGGGGTTTTGTTAAAAAGTTCCCTATTTTTCTAACGGATCGGGAAATCTATTATTTAAATTTGCTTAAGGATCCGGGACCCTTCCGAAACCGTGTTTTTAAAAAAAAGAGAATAAATTGAAAATTTTTCATGATATTTAGTGTCATTTAAAAATTGGGAATACATGTATAAAATTGTTTTAAGGACTTTTTGGGAAAAAAAAATTTTTATTTATATACAATTTTTCCCGGAAAAAATTAACTTAGAGAATAACCTTTTTTCAAAAATTTTCCCTTTTGGGAAAATGCAGTTGTTTTCCTGAGCAAACACTGAACGAAACCCGTGAAGCATTTTCTGCAGACCTCTGTATGTTCGAAAACCGTGGAAAAGTTGGTTTCATCAATAACCGTCTTCAAAAAACTGAAGTGGTTGCGTTGGGTAATGGGGTGTGGGGGGTTAGGGGAAGAACTGGGGATGACACATCAGGTTTCAGTCCGGGCTATGGAACCCCCCAGGGCCCGATCCAAATGGCCCCCTTTCCCAAAACACCTAATGTGCCCCTCCCCTGAGAATTTTTCATATTTTGACTAATACCTTAACGTTGACGTTAAAAACTCATCTACTTATATAAACGTAAAACACATTAATAAAAAAACTGGGAATAAAATTTTAAGTGCAAAACTTTTTTTTTGGGCCCAAAGGTAATGAGTTATAATAGCGAAAAAATATTTTTAAACAAAAATAAAAAAAACTAAAAAAAATAAAACCCTTTTTAAAAAAAAAAAGAAACATTTTATAATTATAAAAAATGCAAAACAACAGAATTTATTTAAAAAAATTTAAAATCTAAAAAAAACAAAAAATTTAAAGAAAAACCCTTTCATAAAAAGGGAAAAAGTATATAAATTAAGTCCTTCAATAAGACTAAGAAATAAACTATCCCGAAAAAATCTGGGGATAACGCGCATTTTTAACTCAAAAAAAAAAAAATCGAAATTTACGGGTGTTTTATAAGTCGGGAAATAAAAAAATGAGAGTTTAAAAAAAATAAAAAAAAGATGAATAAAAAAAGATCAGATTTTTAAAATATCGAAATACTGTTTCTGTGAAAAAAATTTAAATTTTCCCCTTTAAAATTAAAGGGGTTGTAATTTAAAAATGAAATTATTTTTAACTAAAAGCTTGGAAAAAACTCCTGAATAAAGGAATTCAAAATATAAGATAAATTTGCGAAATACTATTTTGGGTTTTCCCTTCGAAAAAAAGGGTGTGTGTGGTTATACGGCGAATTTGGGTGTACGAGCAAAATTATACGCCGGATTTTACTATAAACTATAAAATAACTTTTCTGGTTTTTGAGAAGAAATTTGTTAAATAGTTTAGGTTAAATCAATTTTTTCCCCTGAGATTTGGGATTCATTGAGATTAAAAAGGCCAAATTTTGGGGCCCTTCCCCTTTTCTTGTGTCATAATATTTCCCAAGTACTTTTTAATTTCAAAAAATTTTTTTCCCCGGGAAAGGGTTTTGCAAAAAAGGGTAAGGTTAAAAAAATTATTAATGTTTTTTGATAAAATTTGGGAAAAACAGGGATTAAGATCTTTTTTTCACTAAAATTTTCTAATATCTCATTTGGGTTTGGGTTTTTTTTACCGGGGGAAAATCTTTAAAATTAAGGTTATTTCTTTGAAAAAGCTGCCCGCTATTTTATTTTTGGGAATTTTTTTTTTATTTTCTCATTTTCTTAAATGGGTTTTTTTTTTATTTTTTTTTTCAAAAGTTCATCTAAAAAAGGAAAAAAGATGTGTACCGGGTTGTCCCCCTTTTAAAGTCACGTTTTTCCCCAAATGTTTATGTGTCTATACATATATAACGTTTTTTTAACTGTTTTCCCTATTCTAAATCTGGATCGTTTTCCCAGTTGAGGAATAAATTATTTCGTTATACTCCTCATCATTTGATTCTTCCTCATCATAATCACGAACAGAATCTCTTCATCCAAAAAGCTGTTGTACTATATCTGTTATAAATACTGTATCTATTAAATTACTTAAATATCACGTTTTCTTCATCATAACTACAATAAAAACCCCAAGCATAAGGAAGTTTAAAAAAAACGTGCCATTCATTCAGAACTGTAACGGTGATTCACGCGCAAGGTTTTAATACCCGAAGAGGGGTACCCCAAAAAATATTTAGAATTGGCCTCAAGCTAAGTCCCTAAAAGGGAAAAATGACCTTAAAGTCAGCTACACGAGAAACTATCCTTTTTAAAAAAAGGGTTTAGAAGGAGCATTAAAAAAATGGTAGACGGTGGGTCCCTGGGGGGAAGTCCCGGGGTTTAAAAACTGAGAAAGATCTCTGACCTGATGCATTCTATATCGGTATAGTTAAAAATATTTTTAAAAGTATCTCTTAATTGGGAAAGTCGAGACCATTTTTTTTGCAATTTCGATGTTTTGAAAAACCCCCTGGGGTCTCCCAAGGGAAGATTTCCTTTTCCCCCGAGTCATATAATTTAATTTTGTCTGTAAAAGTGGGGAAAGGGAAATTTTCTGTGAATGCTTAAAAATAGTTTCCCTTTTGAAAAAAAAAAATTAAATTTTTTTTTAATCGAATCAAAAATTTTCAAATTTTTTAAAGTTTTCTTTTTTATTGTTGCAAACTGTAAATTTTTTTCCCAGGAAATAGTTTGGAAAATTAAAAAAAATAATCTGAAGTTTTAAATTTTTTTTTCCAAACCCCCAAAAAAAATTACATTTAATTTTTTTTTCAAATCTTCTGACTAAATTTAAAATGAAATTTCTGATTTAATACAAACATATTTTTTTTTAAATTTTTTTTATTTTTAAATAAAAACCAAAGCTCTTTTTTTTAGAACAAAAATGATTTTTTAGCTTCCAGTTTACTTATTGTCAAAATTATTAAAATATCTCCACCAAAAAGTAAGTTTAAAAAGCCCCTTTTTTTTTTAAAAAAAAAAGAACTAGAAACACAATCATAAAAAACTCTGAATTTGAAATTTTCCCTTTTTAAAGTTTTTTTAAATATAAGTTAATAAAACATTAATGTATTATTATTATACTTATTTGCTTGTTTTTTCAAATATCTTAATACTTTGAGACTAAAAAAACAAAAAAAATTTCTAGAATTTTGAAATATCTAAAAAACCCAAAAAATTTTTTTGGACAAAGGCCACAATATCACAAAAGAAATTTTAAAAATTTTTTTAAATAAACTTTATATCTTAATTTCATTAAAACACTCAAGATTATAAAAACCCCAATACTTTTTGAATAATTTTTCACACTTCTGTTTTGTTTGAGAGAAAAAAAAACTTATTTACTTTTTTTAAATTTTTGTTAATCATATTATTATTTGAATACATTTTACTATCACTTTAATTAAAAAAGTTTTATACTTTTTAGGAGCAACTAAAAAATATTACCTATATTTTTTTAACATTTATTAGTTCTGTAAAAAAACCTTTAAAAATGCTTTTTTAATTTAAAAAATTTCGCCATAGTTTTTTTTTAAAAACTTTTAAAAAAAAAACAAAAAATTTTTTTTTATTTTCAAAAATATTATAAGGACACCAAAAACACTTTTTTCCTTTAACCCCCTAAATCGAAGGGGAGTTTTAATTAAAACTCGAGCGACGGTGGTTGGGGAATTTGAAATAAAAAGGGAAAAAAAATAATTTTTTAAAGGGTCACCGAAAAAACGAACTTTATTCTAAAACATAAAAGTTTTTAAAGAACACCGGTGTTACCATTTCGCAAAAAAAACGAAAAAGGGAAATGAAAAAGAATAATACATTTTTTTTTACCAACGTTTCCATCTGAAAAAATTTAGAGTTTATAATATGTAAAAAAATAAAAAAAAAATAAATAATACATTTTCAACAGTTTTGAAAACCTTGCCGTTTCCTTTTTTAAAAAATTTTAAATAGTTTTAAAAAATTGTTATAGATGAATTTTGATTAACTTTATTAGAAGCATGCATAATGCTTACAATATCTTAGAGAAATTATAAAGATTTTATGTATCTTTTTAATTAAAAATACACATAATTAATTATTGGTTTCATTAAATATTCTTTTCAAATTCCTGGGGAAAAAAATCTTAACGGAAGTATCCTGCAAATTAGTCTTAAAATAGCAAAAAAAATGCAAAAAAAAAAAAAAGAATTTGGCTTTTTAAATTTAATTTTTCAAAAAAAAATTGGGTTTTCTTTTGCAGTCTTAGAGATATTAGAAAATTATGTGTTTATTTCACATGTTACCCAATAAAAAAAAAAAAAAATGTTTTGTATCTTTTAAAATAACCTTTTTAACATACTTTATTTCTTTTTAAAATTCCCCTTTTTTTACAGTTAAAAAAATTAATTATTTTTGAAATTATGGATTGGTTCTATGGATTACTAAAAAAAAAATTATAATACGCATGAATCACGGGTTTTGTACCCGGGTTTTTGTTTGTAATCAAACTTTTAAATTTCAAAACAAAAAACATCAAAAAAAAATATAACTATGTTTTATTTCAATTTTAGTTTCCTTTGGGGTCCTTTTTAAATATGGTAAATAATTAAAAGAATGTACCCCAAAAGGGTCATTAGTATTTTTTTGTTTTAAAAAGAATACAAGTTTTTTATAATGACCAAAAAAATTATTTTTAATGAGAAAAAAAATAATATTCTTTTTTTTTGAATAAAAAGCCAATTTAAAAAGCCCAAGAAGAATTTGGGACATTCAAGCTATGAAAACATACACCCAAATATGTTAAACCAAATGAAAAATATTCTAAGAAACTTTATGACAGTTATTTTTATTTATATATGTAAAAAGGAAAAAAAAAAATAAAATAGTAATAAAAAACAAATGCAAAAAAAATTTTTTTTCACTTTTTCTTAAGAAAAGATTAAAATACCTGGGCATTATATAAATTCCAAAAAAACGAAGAAATTTGAAAGTGAAAAAAATAGTTACCTTTTTTTGGGGTTTTTTAACCGTTTTTGTTGTTCCGATTTTTTTTTGTTGCAAGGGCAGGAAACTTTAAAAAAAATTAGTTCGGTCAAACTGGGCGCAAAATTTTTCAATTTTACCCAAAAGGGGGTCATTTTTTTTGATTGTTATTCGCCCCCTTTTTTTTATTCGTCCTTAAAAGTCATAAATCTTGATAGTGCTTTTTCATCACTTTTTTTCGGTTTTGCCGGAAATTTTGCCTTTTAACCCCCCCTCCTCCTTTTCCCCCTGGGACCAGCGTTGAGAACTCAAGAACACCTGTTAAAAAATAATTAACTATAGATTTGGGGGCTGAAGACTTCTAAGGGAGGGCCAGATGTTTCTTGGGAAAGGGGAAACAGAACCCCTTTTTGACTGAATAAAACATTCCCGGGCTTTTTGGGTTTTTCAGAAAAAAAAAAGGGATAAATAAAACCAATATTCTTTTTTCACTGGGCCACTTTGAAAAATTTAAAAGCCGCATTCGGGGTAGTTTAGTGGGGACATTTATTACAGCCCAAACAATTAACAGACGAAGGGGGTTTTTCATTTACAAAAAAAATAACATTTGAATGGGTTTTTTCCCCCCCGGTTATCTGTATTTCACCCAAACGATCTTTTGTTGAACCCGCTTTTTAAAGAGAAGTTTTCCCCCGCTTTCTTTACCAAATACCACTCCTTGTTTACCCCATTATTTTTTGAGTAATTTAACCAGCTTTTAAACTTTTTTATCGTGGGTCCTGAGATTCCCGAATTCACACGGAAAAAATTTTTATCTTTTGAAGCCAGTGTGACAAAAACTATTTTATAAACATAGAAAGGAACTCTTTTTAGACCATTAACAAATTTTTTAGACTTTTTGTTTTTTCACAAGTCTGGGGGGCCCCATTTGGGGGGCCCCCTACCCCCTACTGGCCCCTGATAAAAAAACAGGCTACAACCCCCCAAAAAAGGGAAGGGTTTTTCGGGGAAAACCCCCAGAATTTGAAATACATTCTTATTTTTCTCGAACTTTTGTGATGCTATCGGGGGCTTGTTTGATTTTTTAAAACCATTTAAAATTCAACAATTTTTTTTATTCAACTTATTATAAATTTTATTTTGAGAAATTCACAAAAAATTTTGCTTGATCGATAGAATTATAGGTGGCCTGTGGCTGCCCAATTGTTTCGGCCGCCTGCGTGCAGTGCACGCCCTGCACACCTGCTATAGGATCGGCCCTGCACACCGCATACAATAGCTGATGCACTTTAAATCTGTTGAGGCGCTAATTCTTCCCTTTTTGCGGGATTTTTATGGGTAGGGATTTAGAAAGGTTCTGCTAGCTCAGGAGTTGTCCTCATCATTTGACCATGGTTCAAAATTGCGGTAATTCGATCTATAGAGTAGCGGAATCGGATTTCGTCATAAAAAAATAAAACTTACATCTACGTTGAGAATGAAGTCAGTACATGTAATATATTTCTTCAATGTGGTGGGTATTGGGTAACTGAGGTGACTTCGTAAAATTGCAGGCGAAAGATTAATTCAAAATCATTAAAATTTCGGAAATTAAATTATAGATAGATGATGGCGTGTTTGTAAGTATCTCTTCATAAGTAAGCACACTCTCAACGTTAAAATCATCATTAATTAACCCTCTCGCTACGTAATGCTAAGTCAGCTACGTGTACTTTGCCCGTGGAAATCGCGAGAGGCACAGAGGGAGGGTTAAGAGCCTGTGAAATAAGAACAATAAGTACACCCAATGATAAAATATTTTTAGTTTATGTGTATGCACACAATCACCCAATAATCTGACTTCCAATATTTGATAATTTTTCCGGTTATGAGGTCAAACAGATTTATTTGCTTGCCATGGTAACCGAGTGGTCATGGTCGTGAACTCACGGGCAGCATGTTGCGGCTTCGAGTCCTGGTACCACCGAGATTGTCGTACTGTTGATAACAAAGGGGGTTTACGGGCCGTAATTTTGAGCCATGGTCGAATGGGCGAACCGGGGTTTGGGACCCCTCCTTCCCTACCACACCAACGGGAGGGGGTTTTGCCCGACGTTTTAAATGCACGCCCCCTAACGGTGGGGCTTTTTTGGGGACTACTCGACCCCTGACATGCCGCCTGATCCGGGTACCTGACCACGGGCCCCCAGCCCTTGGGGCCCGAAAACCCGTCGTAGAATGGGCTAATGCAGTTAAATCCCAAAATTTCGGGTGGTTTTGGAGGGGGTCACCCGAGATGTCGCTTTTACCACTTCCAAGCTCAGAATTACGGGGCCCAGCCAAAAGGGCCCCTATGTTGTTTGGCGACGTTAAAAACTCTTCAATCGCCTTCGTGTTTCTTTAAACAACAAAAAAAATCCCTCACGCAACAATTATACAAAGTACATATTTTACTAGAAATATTAATATTAATGATCCATGTGTATTCTTGTTTTATTATTGTATTGACTTAAAAAAAAACAAACATTTTTTCTTCCAAGTATTTTCAAATAATTAATCAAGTTGCCGTGTTTTCAAATTCCCCCCTAGGGGGGTACCCCCATAGCGGGGGGCTAGATATCGAAAAAAAAAAGATTTAAAAACTAATTTTAATTTACTGGGAAAGAAACAAAACAAAATACTTTCGACGTAATAAAAATGCACTTTTTCCGATATACCGTAAACCGGCGTATAAGGGACCTATTTTCGCCGAATTTTTTTAATTTTTTGGATATTCCCATATAACGCCCCCCCCTTTTAACGAAGAAATCTGAAAATTAGTATACATTGCTCATGTTTTGAAATAATTCATTTAGGAAAATATTCGACTTTTGAAAAAAAAGTATACTTTAAAACTAAACTCTTTTGTTCATAATATAAGTCGATTTTTTTAAAACAAACGGTATTTCTTTTTATATAGAAGAAATTTTTTTATGCTATTCTTTTGTTTTTTTAAAGCTATTGTTTTTACCCGGCGTATAACGCCCCTTAAGTTTCGACTTTTTTTTGGTTCAAAGTGCGTTTTAGGGGTTTTAGTAATTTATAGGCGATATAAATCATTTTAAAAAAAAAAACTTCTTCAATACTTAATTAGCTATCTTTTTATCCAAAAAACCCAAAAAAAAACTTTTTTTTGATTTGCTTAATCTCATGATGAGTGATTTTTTTTACCTTTCAGATAAAAACAAATCCCCGACCCAACGAAAAAAATTTGGAACATAAAAATTCATCACTGTGATTATTTTTTGAAATACTGCACATTATAGCTGTAATCTGTTTTGCTGTTAATCTGTTTGACCTTCTAAGCTTTGGGACGTTAGTTATGATCCCCTCTTATGCGTTTGTTTCTCATTTAGGGGAAATTGTAAGTAAGTATTTCTCTGTTGCGCTTTTTTCCCCTGCAAAAAAGATGATATTTGGAAAAACCCCGCACTTTGAAGTATTACTTGGCCAAGACTTAATGAGTATTCCAAACATATAAAAAACATAATGAAAACGTTTTTTCAATTTTTTCGTAACATAAATATTTTCATAATGAATACACTTTTTAACCGGAGGTTTACCGGGGGCACACAGATCACAAAAACATTAATTCTGGCAAAACTGTTTATTTGTTCCAAAGAAAAAATTTAAAAAATTCTTGAAAATAGGGAAGTTTATTTTCTTAGAAATTATTCACTGGGAAACTTGATTTGTATAGTGTACAATAAAAAAAAATTATAAAAAGGATTGGGACTAATCTCCCCCTGTGACCATTAATGCTAGTATTGAGTGTGTGTCTGCCATCCGGATAAAAATTTTGTTTTTCAGCTTTAAATATTAAAAATAA
>BMAV01009093.1:0-24217 GCA_019973955.1 Trichonephila inaurata madagascariensis | reverse complement strand
GCCGGGGAAATGGAATTCCTCTAAAAGGGAAAGTAACGTACCTCTTCTCTTCTTTGCTGGGACCATCGTTTGAAATAAAATCTGTATTCTTCTGTGATTGTGTTTCTGTTCATCTATCTCACGTCTTTGGTATGTATCTCAATAATAAACACTCCACAACAACAATAGATGGCGTAGCCTAATTTTTCCACGGCTTCATCAATTCTTTGACGCAATTGTTGTTACATTTTCGATTGGTTTAACAGAAGTTAAAAGACAAACATTTCGGAACATTTAATTCATTAAAGTATTACAAAAATATTTCTCTTTCTATTTTTAAATTTATTACTTGGTTTGACTTACACATATATATATATATAAAATTGAGTTTTTTGAAATTTCGTTCTTTTTAAAAAAGAATTGCAATGATTGTTATGGATAGAAAAGTAGCAAGTGATGTACCATTTTGGAATTTTAAACAAACGGGTCATCTTTTGAGATTTCCTCTTTTTCTTTTTATGGAAAGTCAAAGTTTAGGTGACATCATTTTCTCAAACTACGTTAATTTTAATTAAACCTGGAAAGTTTTTTTTTTTTTTCTAATTTGTGACTGTGATTAATAACAAGTCTATGTAAGGTAACAGAGAAAAAATTGCTGAAAAATTTGTAATCACAGTACCTAATGATGTGACGGAAGGTGTTAATTTTCCTCCTTTTTCAAAATATGCTAGCCATCGCTTAAACAAGTGATATAGAATTTTTTTTCTTCCTGAACTAATATGATTCCCCCCCTTCTGCTTCTCTTTTAGCCCGTGCCCCCTTGACGTTGAATTTCGGGGCACCCTGTAAAAATGATTGAGAGTTCCTTTAAAGTCGCACTATAAAGCAATACGAGAGCTGTTGGTGACAGACCTCGTAATTTTGAACCTCTGTCAAGTGACGAGGACGACACTTAAGTTGGTACCTCCTTTTCTAACTGCCACGCCAACGGGAGGGCATTGGATTTAACGTGCATCGGAGGTCTTCAGTGACACCAGGACTCGAACCCGTGACACTCTAGTTTGTAACCATAAGCACCACTTTGTTTTCCATATATAGAAAGAGAGTTTACATTTTTACTACGCCATTTTCTGTGTCCCTTTTCTTTCGATATTCTGGAGGGCTTTATGTAAATGATAGAAAATGAAGATAACTGCATTTCTTTTATAAGCTTCCTCGCTTGGTAATAAAGGGAAACGATGGTTATCGTTAAGGTTAACTGACCACATCTGTATAGAACACGTAATAATTCACATATATAGTAGCTAATATTAATGGTGATGAACTAAATCTGAATAAAATTTAGTGTTATAGAAAAAAATTGCATTTTATGTATCCTGGTTTTAATGTTTACTTCAAATAGAGGATTACTTTTGTTATTGTTCTCAAGTTGAGAACTGTTATTGTGTTTGCTGAATAAAAGAACAAATAATTTTTAATCTGAATTCTCTTAATGAGTGTCTCAACAGCGCTTTGGATCGTTGCCTTAGAAAATTTAAGAAATTGATTTTTTGTGAAAAAATGTTCTTTCAATTTAGGAACATTTTAATTTAGATATATTTCCAGTCTTTTATTGTCATTTTCGTCGTCTTAAAAATTGATGTTTATGAAATTTTATTTCTCGTTTCTTCGATTTCCGATGTTCTCACATTATAAAATCTTTATGTTTTACACATCATTGAAATTGTTATCGTCATTCTACTTTAATTGTGAGTTTATCAGGCAAATACAAGCAAATTTTGTGTTTAAATTTGAGTGTTCAAATCGTGTTCCCTTTATTTCAAAAGTAGCGAATTATCAAAAATCTGTGTGAAAAACAAAATACGGTCGAACCTTTATATAGCGAACTTTTTCCGGGAACCAAGAACATTTCACGATTTTCTTCGTAAAATAACCTCCCAATAGCGAAGTGCATTTTCTATACAATGAACTTTTTCTCGTGTGATTCAATCTTTTCCCTCCCTTTTTTAAAAGTATTTCTGGACATTTCTTGTTATTCTTTCTCTTTTAACTCATTTTACGATGATCATAAATTGTTAGGTACCTAGCTCACCGAGAGCAATAGAATTATGGGGATTTCATTCAAGAAGTAACCTTTAATCCCCATCATCCATTTCTCTAAAAAACATCTTCGATATCCCCTTTCACCCTCAATGGAGTTGTCCCCATGTCCTTGAACTAGTCTCCATTCATTTGTAGTGTTGATAAGTCGTACTGGGGCCGTTTGTGGCTCGAAAAAGCAAAACGTAAGTGCTTGAGCTAAAGAAAAAAAATTAATTCTTCAGGGAAATGGCGGGGTCAAAACTTTCGGAGTTTTTTTTTTGATAGGTAAGATATATAAAATAAATATTATTAATTTTCAAAAAGGTGTGAATATAATTACGTTTTTTAACATGTAGTGTTTATGCATTTTCAATTTATTTTATGTAGTTTCTTATGTATATTGAAAGTTGAACCTCTTTATAACAAATTTTTCGTATAGCGAACTTTCTTTCGGCATTTAGCTACTTCGTTTTCTAGAGGTTCGACTGCATATCTATATTATGAAATAAGCCAAAAATCATTTCAGAGTTAGAATCTTGTGTGGTGATGATGATGAGAGTCTGGTTATATGGAATACCGTGGTTTTGACTCTGTTTATAGCTGCTAATGCGAGGGGAAGCCTTGAACTTTAGAAGAAAGACTCATAATGTATTGCTGTGAGTTGACCGCTTGTTACCTGTTGCCGTACGACTCGCTACAGAACTAAGTGTGTTTTGCGGTTTTCAAAAGTTTTGGTGGGCAAGTTTTCAAACGTTATTACTTTACTAGTATATATGCGACTTTTGAACTTACAAGTTAAGAAAAATGTACACTTAAAGAATTGTAATCCTTCCGTTGGTGTGGTAGTGTGGATAAGCTCAGAATATCGTCCTCGTCACTTTATTAAGATTTTTTTTTTTAAGTGTGATATTAATATTTTACTCTCACTCATTCATTCTAATTTTAAAAGATGTATTATTTCATTCTCTATCAATTTCAGAAACGGTTACACCAACGAGGAAACATTTAACCTGCTGACAAAATTACAAAATCTGTGTGTTTCATATTTCAATATACTCGTAGACCGATGATTTGTAGGGAGTGATGTAAGAGTAGGAAAAACAAAGTATAAAAGCTCTCATTTACGTCGCTTATTCTATTTTCGTACACATTGTGACAACAGCAAAGATTAATGCCAGTGTTTTGCTTCAATATATTCATTTATTTAATCTATTTTCTGCTAACGGTATTGATACTCAGAGGGACAAAACATTTTTGCATCTTTGCCATCTTTCTAGAACTAATTTAAGAAGTTCTGATGGTTTGATTATATTCTTTCCTATAGTTTGATTTGGCCAAATAAAGGGAGATATTTTAGAACAAAGAAATTTCGGTACTAGTCCGTTTCGCCGGCACAAATCTCGCCAAGTCGCCGTTATTGGCGATAACGCACAATAGATACATAAAAAATATCAAATATTTTTTCTCATTGGTTTTTCATCCATTTTTGATACATTGTGAAAAATACCGCGACTTGTTTTGTAAATGTGGTGGTAAAAAGTTACCAGGAGGAATATTCCGTTTGGTGTCAGTTGTATCATTTTTGGCCACTTTATCGCTTACGCAGCGAAACGGAAAAGTACCGAAATTTCATTACTAGCCACAAGAGTACGAATGGCAGTGATAGAATGCGCAATATAAACAGATTTTAATTTCTTACTAGCTGTATGGCCCGGCGTTGCACGGGCTTTCTGTACTTATATAAATAAAAGCTTCAGTAAAATATACTTTTCCGCGAAATTTCTTTGCGTTGTTGATAAGTAGTTATTAAATATTTAAAATTTGAGCATTTTTTAAAAATTCGTAAGAAAAAGTTATCGGCATTTTATTTTTTAAATCAGTAACTCTAAATGATCAAAGAATGAGTTTTTAAAAATCACTTTTATATAAACGCATCAATATTGATTCATTTTAGAAAAAAATCTTAAATTATGTAAAGTATCCTTGTTTTGTAAAAAAAAAAATTACTGTATTGTGACGAAATAAATTATCTTTCCAATTACTTAATTGCTGGTGAAGTTATTAAAAGCGCGAATAAAATTATGAGTATTTTTTAAAAAATCATAAATACTGAGTGATGATGCAGTTTCGAACCTGTAAACTACCGTTTATAAAGAAGCGCGTTAAACAACCACGCTGCACGGTAATTTTTAAACAAAAAAATGTAACAAAAATAATGCTTAAATATTTCTCGCAAAAAGGATTAAAAAAACGAAAAACAATTTGAAAAAAAAAAACAGTAATATTTTATCGGTCTTTGTACAGATTACGGATAATATTGTTCTACACTCGGAAAAAAAGTTTCGTGATATTATTTTTATAAATAAAGAAGTTATTAAGTATTTAAATAAAATTTTGAGTATTTTTTGAAAAATCGTAAAAAAACAGTTTTTGACATTAAATTTTTTAAATGACTGATTCTAAAAGAGAAAAGCATGAGTTTTTTTTGTGTGTAAAATATTTTTTCATTTACGCGAAAGAAAATGCAAGCGGAATGATTTAGAAATCATACTCATAAAAACGTATCGATTTTGACTCATTTGAAAAAAAATCGTGAAAAATAGAAAATATAATTATTTTGTAAAATAAATTATACCGCATCGTGGCGAAGTAAATGATGCGACATAACCTCGTTCGATAGCCATGTCGTGGGGTTTCCGCGTAAGTTAGAGGGGGGATTCTCGGAATATGAAATTCTAAAACTTAATGACTTTTATTAAAAATTTTAAACAAATTCAGATTCGAAAAGTTATATTAAGTGAGAAAAAAACCAAAATACGCGTTTTAACTCGATCGCGCAATTGATCACTTATCAATATAAATATATTATATCTGTGTGCCTAATCACAATCTCAATAATATACTAGGGCTTGAATAAAATCCTCCTACCTTGGTTGAATACTCAACGGTTCAATTACTTTCAGAATTCAGTTAGGTTCGAGTGTAGTATTTTTGAGTAGGTTTAATCCGTGATGTTGGTGGGCCCGTCAAAATACACTTCTACCTTTTCCAAACCCTTTTCCCTTTAAACCCCCCATTCGCTCACTAAACTTTCTATCCTTTTTTTTTTTTTTGCTTTATGCCGTTTAAATTTTTTGGTTTTGGGTTAAAGGAATTTTAAAAAGGGGGTTTATGTTAGAAGAAGAACGCGGAGATTACAATGATTTTTCCATTCTGTAATTTTTTTTTGCAGCCATGAAAAATTAGATGGTTTTAAAACGTCAAAAAAGAATTTCCGAGATTTTGAATTTTACCCCTGGCGGGGTGGCACTATTTAGGGTTTTAAGGTTTTAAAAATTCTTTTAACAATTGGAATATCGGAATATAAATGGTCAAAATGGATTCCTCTTTCATTCCTTTTTTTTTGGTCCCTTTCGGCAGTTTCGCGTCATGGGTTCGGAAAGTGGCCCATAGATAGTCGCATAAATACGTTTGTTTACCTACGAATTTTAATAATGTAGATTCTTTTTTTAATTTTATTATTATAAAGTTTTGAATTTATGGTTTGACAGTAGTTTAAATCCGAATAAGGCGATCTTGGTTTCATTGATACGCTGTTGAATTTGGTGTAAAAGACAAAAAGATGGCCATTCATTGTATATAATGGTTATGCTATTTAGTTTAAAATATTCCACTGAATACTCGTTTTACTGTGCGGCTAGAAAAAAAATTAAAAACCTAAAATATGCGGTAAAATTAATTTTAATGTTTCAAACTTCATTATTAGTATCGTTATGAAATGAGTGAGAAAAACAAATTACTCTCTATTCAAACTATTAAATATACATGTAAGATACATACCTTCCACGATTCTTTATTTATAATACTGTGTGTACATAGAATTTATTATTATTTTCATCTGAAAACGGCAAACTTATCCAGTGCCTTAATGTCAACTGAAGATAATGAGTGTTCTTATGAAATGAATTATTTCATATAACTTGTGGATTGCGCAGTAACGGGTTTCGTGTGTTGTACGGAACTTGTATGGATGTAACCGCAACCTTGTACCGCTATCACCCGATCGGAATTTTCATTACCTCCCCCCCACTTTATTTCTGTGTAAAACCACAATTAATTTATAGTTGATACTAGCTATTATTCGCTCATTTCGCTGGGTATTTCATGCTGTTGTATTATTGCATGTTATTTTTAAGTTATCGATATCTTAGTCCTCTTGGAGGTTTCGATTGAATTTTAAAAAATTATTTATAGTCTTCCACATTTTGTTTTTTAAAAAAAAGACAGGACTTAAATTTCTGAAACGAAAGTAGAGTCGGACCCCTATGTAACGAATTCATCGGGACCGAACATTTTATTCCTTAATTCTTGGTTATTCGTAATATCAGGGTCCAAAAAAAGTTTATATTTTCTGCACTGTTTGGAAATTTGATAACAAGCAACTACACAAAAAATATCCATAGTTAAAAATCGCACACTTTTTATTCAAAGGCTAAACTTACTGTAAACTAATTTCTACGCACCAGTTGATTGTCCAACATCTATTAGTCAGTATTTTAAAATTTCCAATCTCTTTGATTCCTGACTCAAAAAAGCTATGTAGAGAAGAAAATTGCGTGAGGTATATTTTCAGTTTCTGAAAAATGTAAAACATTAGAAAATTCAACGGTTTCAGTAAAGAATGTCTTGTCCTATTCAAAACTCTCGTGATAGGTTGTACTCATGACTCATCTGCACCTGTCAAGTCTGATAATGACCCTTTCCTAGCGAAATTTGTTGCCAACAAGAAAATCCATTTTCTGTTCCGGACAAAAAGGATAAGACGTTTGAAATCCAATTTTTTCTAATCCAAACTAATAAAAAAAAATTCCGGCTATTGGAAATAATTCATTTATTCGGGGTTTTATATTCGTTAAATAGAGGTTTTTGCTTTCATTTTTATCGGGAAAAGAAAAATGCGTTAAATCGCAAAATTCATTAAATTGGGACTCTGTAAATCTGGGTTCGACTGTATATCTTTTACGTAATCCCCCCTTCCTTCGGAGTCGACTTCCGTAAAACCCGTTTTTAATGGATCTCTACTCAGCCACAGAAATATGCTTGCCAAATTTAGTCTGTTGGTGCGATTGCTCACAAAAACGGTATTTTTTCCCCCTCTCCCTCTATAAAGCCCTTGCAACTCCCAGAAATTACATTAACAATTCTAGTTCAGGATCTCTTACGAATATCCCTCGTGTTCAGTGGCGTAACAAAGAATATTACTGCCACCTGCAAAGTCAGGTTAGAGCCCCAAGCCGTACTTGGCGTCAGTCAGGCAGGGGTGTACGTTACTCCACTGCTCATGTTACTTGTTGTGACATTAACAAACTACCATTCGGGTCAGTGGCGTAATGACGATTATAAGGGCCCCGTGCAAAGTCAGTCTTTGGACCACAACCTGGATCTAGAGGATTTCAAAACCATAACATAGGCTTTTGCTCCCTAGGACGTTATGCCTCTGTTTCAGACTCTAAACCAGGCATGTCAAACACGCGGCCCGCTGATACATAAGGTGGCCGCGGTAGCCGAGTGGTATAGGTATCGGAGTGGTATAGGACCGTGGCTTGCCTTGTCACGAGTTCGAGCCCAATACCACTAAAGACCCGCTGTGGGCAGCGATGACGTTTAAAACTGTCGAGAGAAACGTCTCCCGTTGGTGTGGTGTGGTAGTTAGGAGGGTGCCGGCCAGGTGTCGGCACGCCCCTTGACCATGGTTCAAAATACGGTCCGTCGCCAAAAGCCCTCGTGTAGCTGAACAGTGCGACGTTAATATTCAGTCAGTCAATCGGCTGATACATAAGTTGCGGCCTGCCAGGACTTTTTAAAAAATATTTAAATATTGAGCTTTAAAGTTTTTTTTTATTTTAAAACTTATTTGAGGTGAACTTTTTTTAAAACTTACAACATATTTACTTGTTAGCAACTTCTTAGTGGACTGAATAAACTACATTTGTCACACAATATAATGTGGTTACACTAAAAGTTCTTGAGATTAACACCACGTTACGAGTCATTCTCCCTCTTCTAAACCGTTCACATAACCTCAGTCCCCTTTTTGTCAGTGATCTCGCACTTCCTGTGGACAGAGGGACTGACCATTAAAGCCCCCTCTGGAATTGGAGAGTATTAGGACAGTGTTAACATCTTTATGACTTTTTTTTTAACGGATAACATCATAATTTATCGTGTGTGCGACTTGTATTTCTCTTTCTCTGCCTCTCTTTAAAAGTATCCAATCAGCGAGAAGCGCTAAGAGCTTTGTCAGATGCAGTCACAAGACGAAATACAAGATAAAGAGCAGAGTTTGTTCAATCGTTTACAGATGAAAGTGGATTTAATATAAAAAATTATATATATATAATTTACAATAAAAAAAACTTTAAATACAATGATTAAAAAAGATCAGTTGAAGATGAACATCGCATTTTTCAAGAAAAATGGGAACTGCAATATTTTTGTGTCCAAAGCAAGAGTAAAATATTATGCCTGATTTGCAAAAACTCTACTTCCTTTTCTAAGGTGTATAATCTTTAAAGATACTACGACACAAATCATAAAACAAATTATGACCAATACGTTTCAAAATTTCGTGAAGAAAAATTTGTGGATTTGAAATCAACTCTTCAAAAACAACAAAATGTTTTCACTAAATTTTCTGAAGGCAATACAGCTGCTGTAAAAGTTAGTTATATGTTATCCCATTTAATAGCAAGCGGATCGAAACCATTTACTGAAGGGGATTTTATTAGTGAATGCTTAATCAAAGCTGCGGAAGTATTATGTCCAGCACAAATAAAAAAAATTTAAAGTGTTTGCTTAAGTCGAAATACTGTAGCTAGCAGAGTTGATGAAATAGCCGAGAATTTGAGAGATCAGCATCATTCAACAATATCAAAATTTCAAGCCTACTCGATTGCAATTGATGAAAGTTCAGATATTCGAAATATCGCTAAGCTGGCCATTTATAACATGCAATGTTAAATTACGAATAAATGAAGAACTTTTGGAAGTCATTCCTATGCATAATACTATCACCGGAGCTGATATTTTTGATGCACTTATGGAAGTTGTAAAAAAGTTTGTTACATTGGATAAGTTGGTTTGTCTTGTGCAACTGATGGGCACCTACCATGACCGGTATTACCAAAGGAGTTGTTGCAAGATTAAAAGAAACATGCAAACAACACGGAAACAATAATTTTGTACATTTTCATTGCATTTTTCACCAGCAAGTACTGTGCTCCAAAGTTTTGAATATCGGACATGTTTTAAAAATTGGTAAAGTATATTCGAGCACATAGACTTAATCATCGCCAATTAACTTCATTTCTGGAAGACATAGAAAGTGAATTCACCGATATACCAAATCATACAGAAGTTCGATGGCTTTCGAGTCATAAAGTATTAAAAACGATTTTTTAAACAGCTGGACGAAATCATAATTTTCTTAGAAATAAAAAAATCCGAATGTGCAGAATTAAAAGATGGACAATGGCTAAAGGACCTGGCCTTCTCAGTTGATATCACAAGTCACCTTCATCAACTAAATCTTAAGCTTCAAGGCAAAAATAATCTTATTACAGCACTATTTGATAATATTAACGCTTTTAAACAAAAATAATTTCTTTGGCGAAAACAAATAGAAAAATAATCTGTCTCTCTTTGAAAGCTGCCAATAATCTATTCATTAAATCTCCTAAATTAAAATTTACAGAATATGCTCACCAAATTAAATTGTTAGAAATAGAATTTGATCAAAGTTTTTTTGATTTCAAAAGCTGTGAATTACAGTTTCGTCTTTTTACTTCACCTCTATCTATCTACATTGAACTTGTTGATGAAAATTTACAAATGGAATTGATTGAGATCCAATGTGATTCTTTGCTGAAGCAAAAATGTATGGAAGTTAAAATTCCAGATTTTTACACATATTTATCAATAGATCGATTTCCTAAGATGTTATCCTTTGTTACGCGTGTAATGGCTATGTTTGTAACTACATATTTATGCGAGCAATTATTTTCTTTAATGAAAAACAACAAAAATTCAGAAAGGTCAAAATTAACCGATAAATATTTATCATCTATTTTAAAGTTCGCATCAACTCAGCACAGTGGTGCACACAAGGGGGCCATGTGGTCCATGGTTGCTCAACGATTGACCCAGATTACAACCCCATCTGCCACACCATATCAACTTTGGAACGTGTGGAAGCTGCTTGGTCTGCTGTCCCCAAAAGAACACATCAAAGTCTCTTTGAATCAATCCCGAGGCGTGTGGCAGCGGTGTTTCCCCAACAATAGCGGCTCTCTGGCTCTGATTCTGGCAGGAACCACACTTCAAAAAGTCTAAAAATTTTAAATTTTTAGCGTGGTTAACATGTTACCCCAAAAATAACTTTTGTTGTGCTATCTCTTGTCTTTCTTGGTGTTGCATTTACGGTGGCCACACAGCAGTGTAGTTAATTATGGGAATGTTACCTCAGAACACACGAGTTTGAGCGTTTATAGCGCATGTGCGGAAAAACGACTTACTGAGAGTACGTAAACAGATAAAACATTTTTCTATCAGATAAAAAGATATTTTCTTTTTGAATGTTTTTTCTTTTATAATGAGTGTAAATAATGAATTTTTCAGTAATTTTCCAAATCCAGTTTATTAATTTGAATTTTAAGAAAGTATTCATTGTTTCCTGTATGAAATAATTAATACGATCTTAGTGTTTTATAATACATCGCAACGGATAGCTTTCTTTGAGAGAAATAATTTACTGAAAAACCTTAAATAAAAGGGGAAAATGCGCCCTTTTTTTTGTTAAATAGTACTCTTTACTTTTAAATTTTTTTTTATACAAGGAATGTAAACAAATTTTAGGCTTTCAATAGTTTTTTTTTTCAGGTTACATATATTTAATTAAAAAACAAAAATTCAAATGAAAACAGTCGTTTCATAGCTAACGGTAAAATTTTTTTTATTCAATATTTAAGAAAAAAGATATAAATTAAAAATTTTTTTTAAAAAATTAAAGTTTTTTGCTTTTTTTTATTTATTATAAATTATTTATTTAATTATAAATTGTACATGGTCTTTTTTCTTTAGAACAAAAATGGATTACTTTTTACATTTTAATCGAAAATAGAAATTTGAAAGAAAAAAAATTTATCCTTCGGAAAAAAAGGGGTTTTTTACTTGAAAGAACCCATACAACGTTGGGTTGAACGGAAGGAAAAGAAACCTGTCTGACAAAGAGAAGAAGTGAAAGAAATTTCTTAAAAGGGTATTTAAATGACATATAGAAATCACTCATATCGCTCAGTAACACATACACACAGAAGTATTGGTGTCAGAGGTTTTTTTAAAAATTTCCCTAGGGATAAAATTTTACCCACGGAAAAAACCCTTTTAACCCCCCAGCTAAGTGGCGAGAAAAAAGCCCCGCCCGACAGGACAAAGATGGGGGAAGAAATTAAAAAAGAGCATTTTAATGACATTAATATAGAAATCATACACACACTAGGAAGTTCTGACACAAAGGGAAGGGGAATCTTCTAAAGCAGTGGTGCGCAAACTTTTTTCGACTGCGACCCCTTTTGTAGAGAGAAAATTTTTGGCGATCCCAAAAGATAAATGCCCAAATACGAGGGCAAATAGGCGCATTTCTTTCGTTTTATCAAATTTAAAAAAAATCATCTTTTTTGACACATATTAAATATTTTTTTAAAATTTTAAAAAGAAAATTTTTTTTGTATAACAAAAAAAAAAATCAGTAAATTCCTTTTTAATGAGATGTATGTGGTAAAAGGTTTCTGATTTTTTTATCGATGTTGGGATGTATGTTGTTTTAATTGCAATTCGCATTATCATCTTCAGGGTTCAAACGAGGCGGTATTTATTTTTTTATTGAAACTAGTTTGCTAAACCCAGTTTCAATAAATATGTTGATGAAAATTTTGTATTAATAACCTGATGGTTTTCCCTTTGCATAGAAGGGGATATTTTTTTTCCACGGATACCCAAAAATTTTTTGGGCAAGGTTGAGTCTTAAAAGTTTTCCCAAAAGGTATAATCACTAATCAAATCTATAAACCCCCTTTTTCCCTCACTAATTTGAAGAGTTAAATTTGGGTTTTATTGTAGGAAAATGGACCCGAACCCAACCAAGATTTTTACGGGGAAAATCCTCGAATCTTCTCAAAAAAATTTTTTTTTAACTTTTCAATGTGTTTGGGAAATGTTTTTTTTTAAATTTAAATATATTGTATTTTTTTTTCCCTTAAAAAATGTTAAAGCAAGGGAATATGTGGGTTGTTATTTTATTCAGTTCAGTTTCCCGGCCGCGTAGGAAAAAACCGAATTTTACTGGCTGAAGTTGTGATAGTTGAATTTCCCCCTTTTTCAAAGCTCAAGTTTAAGTCGTTGAGTTTTTCGAAAATATCAACTAAATAGCTCAGCTTTCCTAGCCCAAAACTTCATTGATATAATAATTTTTGCCAATCTATTTTTTTTTCGTTTAAAAAAACATGTAATTAATTTTTCTCAAATCAAATATCCGTCGTAGTTTTTTCCCCACGTGAGAGCCTTTCTGATTTCGGGGGTGTTTAACATTAATCTCTCATACGTTGGATTTCATTGCAAAGTATTGAAAAGAGACGGTTGTTAAGACTTTTGATTTAATGAAAGAATTAAACCCAAAGCATCTTGTAATCCCGTTGGTGCAACTTTTTATCCATATCTTTTGCAACAAGTTTTTTCCCGATGAATCATGCAGTGATTAAATACCATATGAGGCGCCACTTTCGGGTTTAAAACCCCCTGAGCCCTTTTTTCCCAAACCTTTTGCTGCAGCACCACCCGGTACAAACCGCAACACATTTTTGCCCTAGGTGGGGACATTGTTTCAAAATTTTCCCTTTTAAACTTCGAATTTTTTTTTCTCCAGTTTTTTTTCCTTTTCCAATTTTTTTGCAACATAAAACGTTTCTGTTATATCTTCATTAAAAATAAATCTAACGTAAATAAATTTTTTGACATTTTAGTAATATCGGTAGTTCTCGTCCAGTTGTAAAGCAAATACAGACGAATTTTTTTTATGCCTTTTTTTGACCCTTTTGACTCGATATTTCGTGACATTTTTGGAAACCCGCCGGGGCACGGTATTTCTTGATAATGGTATTGTTTTTTTGTTCATTTTCATATTTATCGCCATGCATAATTGATGTCATCTTAGTTGCTGCAGGAAGGATAAGGATTCTCCCAAATTTTATGGGGTTTCATTGTTTTCCTATTAGATAAGAAACTTCTAAAAAAAACTCTTGTTTCTGAGGGGAAATTTCTTTTGGAAATTTTCACTTTTTAATTTTCAAATTTTCAGCTCGTCTTTTTAAAAAAACGGGATGTTTTTTTTGACGTTTATTATGTTTGGTTTTCCCGGGTGCCTTTTTTAATTTTAGTTTATTTCCCTGCTCTCATTTGCTAATTTTTTGTTGCAAAAGACACATATCGGGACCCTTTATCATCAACAAAAACAAAATGTAAAAAACCCTTTTAAAAATTCCCCCATTGTATTTTTTTTATTTTTTTGATGGGGCATTTAGTTCAGGGTTTGAGACTCCCAAACGTATTTTTCCGTTTGTTAGTTGAAGATGTACCTGTGTACGCATTACCCATTTATCCCTTATGAAATAGGGGTTAAATTTTTTTTTTAAATAAAACAAAAAATAAAAAAAATTTATCATTTTTATTCGAGAAATTTAATAAAATTAACAGAGATCTTTCAATGATAGCACATACCTGATAACAAAAAGCAGCAAAGCCCGATAAAATATAAAAAATCATAATTAAAACGTCATATGATAAAACTGAGGGGGGAAACTAAAAAATTTGGGAGGCCAACTGTTACATGCTACCTTTTTCATGGAAACGAAAAAGGGAAAAAAATTCGGGGATAATTTTTGGTCGTTTGGTTGGCCCCCTGAACCCCATGTTTTGGGATAACCTTTCCCATCACCCCTTTATTCCACTCCATCTCGGGACGGTGCGCATGTTCAGTGCGCAAAGTTCGGCCAATACGTAAACCTAATACGTCGGAAAATAGGCGCTTTTTAGTAAAACTGGTGAATTACCGCGAAGAGGGCGTCATCTACCGAAAAACTTGCGTCTTCACACTTTACATACATTACGCATTACGGTCAAAGCAAGAGCGAACAGCAGGAAATTTTCAATTAAACAGTAAGTGACGGCGTTTCCCCCCTTTTTATGTACACTGTATGGTATGCAACATGGGATAAATATTTCATAAAAAATTTTGGGGACCCCCCAAAAAATTTTTGGGGACCCCTAGTTTGGCACCTCTGTTCCCAAAGCATAAAAACTGTACACTTTTTAAGAAACCCGTGCAACCCGGGGCATCCAATATATATATATGTAAAAAACTGTGGGGTGTAAAGTGGGGGAAACCCCCATTAAAAAGGCCGGACCGATTTTGATGACATTTTTTTTTTGTGGGTTCAAGTGGGTTCGTGGGAAAGGTTTAGATTTTTTAATTGGTCCGATATAGCAATTAGTTGAAAAGATATTAATTAAAAACCAAAAAGCATAATTTTTTATCCCCGGGGTTTTTTATTCTGCCTCGCGGGAAGAAAAAAAAAAAATTAAGAGAGGGAAAAATTTTTTTTTTTTGCCAATTTGTGTTGGTTCCCAGTGTTTAAAAATATCGCATTTGTTTTTTTTTAACCCCCAAGGATTAACCAAAAATATTGTGCATTCAATGGCAAATTTCGATAAAAATTTTTTTATTGTGCATTAAAAAAAAATTTTTTGTTATGAAAATAGTTTTTGTTTTTTTTTTTTTTATCATTTAATTAAAACAAGTTTAAGTTTTCTATTCAGAATAGTTTTTAATTTTATTCAAAAAGTTCCCAGTTACACTTCCCCAACCCATAGGTCGAATTGTGGTAACTGTGCATGTGATGACGCCAGGTATTGTAATAACTTTTTTTTAAAAATTTTTCACAAAACGGTCCATATATTTTTTAAATTCAAAAAGTTTGAAATTTACGGATTTAAGACTTGTGTACAGGACAACGTCTGTCGCGGGCCGCTAGTATATATATATAAGAATTATTTGTTTACTCAACTCTTTTCAGAAAATTTGTTCGAAGTATAATCTATTGTAGTGACGGGGGGCCATCTTTCGTTCATATTAATTTCATTTCACTATGCTTTTTAACATTGTGTACGTTTGCCTGATTTTATGTTTTTTGAACGATTTATGCGCGTTTCAAATTTTTCCTCTTAAATGTTTTCAATACTATCTGTTTTGAAATTAACAAATTTTCTATGACAGTTTTTTATAAATATGGCAAGTAATAACCGCGGTAAACCTCTGATGGGGGTTTCCGATGTCTACAGACTACGTCACAGATATGACTCACCGATTTTCACCGTTTGATAACATTGGAACAAATGGGGAAAACCTAAAAATTTCCCCCGCTTTGTTCGGGGAACACCCCCTATTACCCAATATTTGTTCTGCAGACGCGGCGAATTATCCTTCTTTCGTCTGGAATAATCAACCTCGATTTGATTCACAAATCGAGGTTTGTAGTTCATTAGTAAAATGATGTTTTTCCTTTTTTTTCTTCAGTTAAATTAATAATTTTCCCCCTTTTTTTTTTTTTTTCTAAGGGGGTTTTGTTATTTATATAAAAGATTTCACATAAAACGTATGAACTCTTTAAAAAACTTTTCCTAATCCGTTGGATTCATCTTCTTTAATTTTTTTTTTTTTTTTCAATTCCTACTATTAGCTCATTCTCTCTCTGTGTGTATATATATATATAACATATTCAAATTTTCAATCATTAATAAAATACTTTCTATTCATCCAATCAAGTTCAAATAAATTTTGTTAAACTTGTAATGAATGACACTTAATGTTAATACAGTTTTTTTCAAATATTAATTCATAGTTTAAATTAAATTTAATAAATTAATGGTTTTCGACGCCAACTTAGATTCGTCTCCATTGCTGTAACAATGTAACTGTTTAAACAATGAGGCGTCGAAAACCGATTTTTCAGCCTAATTAGCCAAACCGGGTGTGCATTGTTACAACAATGGAGACAAATCATGCTCTTTTTTCAATTGCTACTATTAGTTCACTCTCCATCTCTCTCTTAATCGTTCAAATTTTCAATCGTTTATAAAATATTTTCTATTCATCCATTCAAAATAGGAATTGACTTAATTTTTTTTTATAGTACTTGTTTTTTATTCATATGAAGATAGGAAAAAGCTATTGTATTATTTTCTAGGAATCGCAAATAAATAATGCAAAAATTCAAGGTATAATCCTTTCAATGAGTAATCGGTAATATATCTGTCAAAATCATGTTTGAATCCTTTAGAGAAAGATGGAATGAGACGCATTTATCGAAATAGGGTATTCAGATTTATGAATTAAATATAAATAAATAAAATATATTAGAATTTTATGTAACTCTTAATTTGTTGCATATATGTTTTAATTTTAGGGATTAATAGGGGGAGGGTAGTTGTAAAATCTCTTCCCTATAAGGAATGGTGCCTTAAAATATCGGATTTGACAACAACAAAAAATGTTTTTATGGTTTAATTTTTTTTTATTTATTCGGTTAAAAAGATACCAAGTTTTTATTTTCTGTTTATTAGTACAAAACTACAAATGATTTAGTAAGTGTGGATGCTGTTTCTGACATGCAAATCTTTTTTAAAAAAGCTTTTATAACTCAACGTGCGTTTTTTAAGAAAATTTGAAGCAATTACAGGGATTGCTGAAAAAGAGTTATGGAGGTAATGAACTGAATTTGTGTGTGTATATTTTATGTAATTTTAGACTTTTTTTTTTTCTTTTCTTTTTTAAAATTTACTGCATTATTGCAAAATGTACAACACTTTTGTTTTTTAGTAACTGAGATAAAATATTCTTTTTCTGCTAAAAATTGTAAAATATCTTATTTTTTTGGTCATTTAAAAAAGCAGTGGCCGTAACGTACAGATGTTCTAGGGGGCCCAAAACCTGATTTTGCAGGGGAGTGGGGGTGCTAGATTTCTTCGTTACGCCACTGTAAAAAAGGAACAGTAGTGTAACATGAATGTTGTTCAAAAATCGAAAAATCGTTCGTAAACATCTTGTTCTTTATTGTTATTTATGTTTTAGTTTTTATACATTTTCAACAGTTTTTCCTCTGATTTTGGTATTAAATTTCTTTTTCTTTACTACTGTAACCTATTTTCTTGTATAATTTTCTCAATAAATCTGAAAACCACTAAAAAAAATCCTAGTCTTATTTAAATGGGGAAGGGGAATATGTTTCTCACGTTGTTGAATATCACACATTTTTTTTTTTCAATAAAACATCCTTATTTCTTTACCTCCTTTTCTGGGAGGGGGAATGATGCTAAAAATTTCTTTCTCTACATAAACATTCTTTCTACCTCGGGAAATAGTGAAATTCAAAATTAATTTTGAAATACGAGATGAAGATGAAGTGAGAGAGAATAATTCATCGCTAACCCCCACCCCCACCACCAATATTATATATATTCCAGCATTACAATTTTAGTATCCATTATGTTGCGTAAAATTCTCCCCAGAATATACAATGAACAGAGATTCAAAGGTTGGATGTCAGGTAACATGTTCGGAGTATATGAAAATGAGAAAGAATTTAAATTTTATGTCGGATAATATTTGGTTATTTACAATAATTTGTAAATATCATTTATCTTTTAAAATGAAAAATTGTTATCAGTAAACATTTTCGCGTTATTAGTCTTTGGGAAAAAAACCTTTTACAATCTTAGCATAATTTGATGCTTCATAACTTATCGTGGACTTCTAATTATTAATTGTTAAAAAAATAAAAGATGCACGTATTCAAAAGTCTTATTAAAGAGAGAGAAAAAAAGATAACTTAGTTGATTCGCTTTTAATATTTATGTATTACTAAATTTAATATATTTTTGCTCCCCAAATATTTTTTTCCATAAGAAAATAGTGATTCTACTTTTTATTCCCCTGTAGCACAAGATGCTACTATAGACGAAAAATGTCGTTGGGAAAAAAATGCTACGAGATACAGCATTTAGCACAGGAATTTTATTGACTCCAGCTACAAGTTATCTTGTAGTGTGTGTTTTCTTTAAAATTACTGTAAATATATCATTTAGTACTATGTTTGTAACTTTAATATTAAATTTTACAAGACTCTCTAAATCCCCCTGGCAGTGAATGGGTTTGAAGGAAATGCTTCTATTTACATATGATATTTAAGGTTAAATTAATCTTTGGTAAAGAGCTACAACACATGCACAGATAGCAGGCATCAATGGCTAACTACTTGCCGGGGGAAAATGTAAACAGAACACAATAAAAATTAAATCAAAAGTTGAGAAGTTTTTGTCCTTTCTCTGCAGTGGGAATATTGTTTGTAATATGTCGCCATAGGTTAAATGTATTACTTATTTCCCCAATTTTTTTAAAAGATTTATTTTGTAGTAATATTAGTTCTATTCTTAGAATCTTGATCACAATTCATGTATTGGTTATATCAAAAGATCATTTATTTATAATATTGACAGTTGAAAGTATAAAACAACTCTGAGGCGTATATTAGCGTAAATGTTGATTTTAGCACTTAAAATTCTTTAATAATAAACATCTTTTATACCTTCGTTGCAAAGTTAGATAATATTTTGTATCCAAAATAAAATAGTTAATTGCTGTCAAAGCATTAATAAATTAAGTTATATTCTATGTGCGTTGTAATCGTAATGCATTTTAGAAAAATGCTCGAATGGTGTTTGTATTATAAATATTTTCTAATTGCGCTTTTAACAAAATAACATAGATCAATTGCAGAAATTCAGATTTCGCTTATTAAATATTTCTTTATATCTTGCTGAAATTGTATTTCTTTAAGACTTTCAAGATAATGTTTTTTTTTTTCTTAATTTCTGAATCAGGTTCTGCAATATAATGTGTGCTATCGATGAAATATTATTAAAGTATCGTGCTCAATTTTTCTTTTCCCAAATAATAATTTTGGAAAACTTATGTACCGTTATCTCTTTTATAATTTTTCATCTTTTGTTTTCAAATTTATTCAGATTAGTTCTTTTACTTGTATGTTTTTCATTAGAATTTATTTGAATACAGATTTTAAAAATGTTGGAAGGCTTCAGTTCTGCAATCATCCAAAGAAAAAATAACTAAGGGGGCAAAGAGAGAAGGGGGAGAATTGGAACTTTTCGTCCTACTTGGCGCGAGAGAAAACGGGAAGCTTTCAGCTGAAGTATGTTCCTCGGCAGGGAAGCAAAATCGATATTTGGGAATGCGCGTTTTCTTTTCTCATCCCAAGGGGTGGGGGGCAAAGGGGGGGATCTTGTTCTCGGGTTCAACTAAAACTTACTGTTGGCCCCCTTTGCGTGGGGAAAACGTGCGCAATGCGCTGCAGGAAAGCGATTTTGTTATACTCCAAATTAGTGGGGGAGTTGTTGGGAATGGGGGCTTTTCATGAAGAATTTTTCAATTCAGAATGATATTTCACGAAGTTTTTAATCGAAAAGATTTATTTAGTTCAGAATTATTTCTGAAAATAATAATTTTATATAATAAGTGTTAAAACGAGAAAAAGGGGTTTTTTGACCCTTTGTTCTTTTCGAAATGGTCCCAAAAAAAAAATTGTTGAAAATACGTGCATTTGCGGAAATTTTATGGTGAATTCGTATGTTTGAAAACTATGAGCCCTTTGTAATTTCTCACATTTTTGTTGTTTTCTCTGATGTTGAGGTTTTAAAAGTTCTTTGTTTTGTTGATAAACACCCCCCCTCTCTTTTTTTTGTACTGCGCCTTTTTTCTCAAATTTTTTTTTTTTTCGCGGAAAAAACTTGTTTTTCAAAATATTTGAATTAAAATTAAGGATATTTCATATCTATAAATATTCTTTTTTTTTTTTAAAGATTGACAACCAAAAGCTTTTAAGTTGCGCTAAATAATTCTGTAACCAGTTACAAGAAGTAGAGTAACATTATAGAATATATATACAGTACACAAAGAATGCAGAAGTAAAAAGATTTTTTTTGAAACTTTTATAAATAAATTGTTTTGGGATTCTCATATTAATTTAGTTTTTCCCTTTTTCTTTAATTACCTCTCACTCCATTTCGACATAATGAAACACGGTACTTCATAGGGCTCTTTTTCTGTGGTATTAAATATAATCAGAATTCTAATATTTTATAATATGTATAATATTGTAAGAAGAGGTACCCCATGTCGCCTCGTTGATATTTTTAAGCATGCAAAACATTAGTTGTCACGATTCATGAATGATAGTATTAAAGAATTCCTATAAAAACAAAAGGGAGCACCAAGGGTGTTTTTACTGAACAACCTTAAAGTGAATAAACGTCTTACACAATTATTTTCGATTTCTGATTACATTCCGTTTTATGTTGCTTGGTAAGCCTTGTGAAATATTTCAAACTTGAGGCTTATCTGCAGGAAGCTTGCAACTCAACTCCATTTTGTTGACTTGGAATCTGTTTACGCTCGTTGTTTGAATGTGTTTTACGTTCCATAAAACCGTTTTACATTATATTCGGAAGTAGTTTTTGTTAATCCATATCGCGTATCAATCAGTCATATTCAACTGCTACACTATTTACTTTTATTTTGGATTTAAATATTTCTAAGCCGAAAAGAGCATCTCGTAAACGTCCAAAGAAAAGAAAATTCCGAGGAAACCAGTTTGCAAAAGTAATCAGTCCTAAAACAAATGCTCGTGTAGGAATGGATATTTCTAAAATAAAAAAAAAAACATCTGATGAACATCCAAAGAAAAGAAAATTCGATAGAAACGAGTTTGCAATAAAAGTACTTCAATCTTTAACATGTGAAAATTGATGTTTCTAAAAACCAAAAAGGATGTGATGGATCAAGATGAAAAATGGGTGGCCCATTTTGCAAAAAAATAACCGACCTGTGGTAAGTGCCAAAAAAAGGAATGGATATTTCTAAAAAAAAAGCATCCAAACGCCAAAAAGAAAAAATTAAGGTAAAATTTTAAAAGTAACTCGTCCTTTAATAAACGCACGTGTGAAAACAGGTGTTTCCAAGACCGAGAGAACATGTGATGAGCATCAAGATGAAAGGAAATTGGATGGACACCATTTTGCAAAAGAAGTAATCCGACCTGTAGTAAGTGCTCAAATAGGAATGGATATTTCTAAGCCAAAAGAATCCGTAACCCCAAAAAAAAAAATTTCCCGGGTAACCTTTGAAATGCCAAGCCCTTTAATAAGCACGCGTGGAAAACAGGTGTTTTAAGACCGAGAAATGTGATGAGCATCAGATGAAAATTGGATGGACACCATTTTGCAAAAGAAGTAATCCGACCTGTAGTAAGTGCTCAAATAGGAATGGATATTTCTAAGCCAAAAAGAGCATCCGGTAAACGTCCTAAAAAAAGAAAATTCCGAGGTAACCAATTTGTAAAAGTAACTCGTCCTTTAATAAACGCACATGTGAAAACAGGTGTTTCTAAAACCGAGAGAACATGTGATGAGCATCAAGATGAAAGGAAATTGGACGGAAACCATTTTGAAGGAGAAGTAATTCATTCTACATTAAATACTCAATAATATTGATTTTTTCATGAAAATTTTTCATTTCAAACAAAAATATGTCAGTTTATTAAATTAGAGAATAAGTTATGTACAACTTTTTAGCTGTTGATCTAGTTATTGAATTCAGCTATTTATGTATTTTCAAAATAAATTCAATTGTGGACCTTGGTAGTTTCTGAATTTTTGTATTACAGTTGATTATTAGTTTTATGTCAAATAGATAAAATTTTTAGAATACTGAAAACAAAATTACAATATGGGTAATTATAAGTATTTTATTATATTTTTATTCTTTTAAAAATGGTTTATCTGAGAATTTTATTACATGGTTGATTTTTCAATTCCTACAATAAGTTCTATCCCTATATATATTGTTCAAATTTTCAATCGTTAATAAAATATTTTCTATTCATCCATTATAGTTCGAATACATTTTTTTAAACTTGTAGTGGATGAATGACACTTGATGTTTAATATAGTTTTTTCAAATATTAATTGAATTAAAAAATGAATAAATAGTAACAAAAAAAATTAGGTCTACACCATATATAGAATGGAAAATTCCAAGGAAAATCACTTTCTATTTTGTCACTTAATGTTGTGATTCTGTCGTATGTATATACATATTTATATCAATTGTAACTATTTAATAAAAAGTAGCAAATAAAATTTTTCTTTGTTGACCTAAGTAGGAATTGACTTTATATATATTTACATATTACTTATTTTAGGTTATATATATTAAGTTTCAAAGGTTTTGCTATAAAATTATGTCAAAGATTAATAAAATAATTTTGTTTCCTCTTAAAATTATAAGGTCTAATTTTTTCTTTATGCATTTTTTTTTTTTTTACTATTTGTATGACAAGAATTATTTAGACATAACCTGCATATTAACTTAGAATTCTTGAATTTTACATTTATATTCAATTAATTGATAAAAAAGGGTTGGTTAAAGTTAATTATTAGTTAAAGCATTGTGGTTAAGGGTTGGCAAAGAAATTTTTTGGTGACTAGAAGCAGTTGCCAAACTATTGACAGTTGTTCCGAGAGATTACAAAATATTATTTTCCAAAAACCATCAAGGGAAAAAAATAACAGTACTTTTAGAATTATCAATCATGGATTAGAATGAAATTCTGGTCTATTATTTTCTTCAATAAAAGAAATATTAAATTAGAAAAAAAAAACTTACCTTTTTGCTTACAAGAGAGTTTCATCAGAAATAAAATTTTTAGTGCTATTATGTATTATCGCATTTTTTATTGGTGACATTAGGGAACAAGCACATGATTGCCAATTTGACACATGCGAAATTGGGGTTGCCAATTTGGCGAGTAACTTTGAACGTTGCAATAATGCGAAAATACCCTTACAGCCTTCAAGAAAAAGTAAAATCAATTCATTCAAATTTTACTTTTCCTTGCTTTTTGCATTTTTCTTCACAAAGTAAGAATTGGATTCTTTCTCGCACACGTACCCATTATCATCAAAATTTGAAGTATACATCTTAAAGTCCTCAAACCAGCTATTCTTTCATACAGACATTCTAATACGATGCACATTCATTTGTCTTTCGATATATACACCACGCGATTCCTTTTTAACCTACTTCATAGCATTTTTGCAAACTGTATATTCAACTTTTACACCAATCCTTTACCCATATAATCATTGCATCAGACATTTTCATTTCAAATCATTAAAAAAAAAACTCAAATCATACTTTTCTGACTTATTGTTCATAAGGAGATGGTTCAAATGCAAAATGAGAAACTGAATAGGAAATAATTTTCAATGAAAAATTTGTAAACCCGCAAAACCAAAAACAGTAAGTAATATTTCTTAAAGAACAGTTTATTGGGATTGATGAGTTCATGTGTAAAAAGTGATCATTGGCTATTTAAATCCTAATTTTTAAAAAGAACAAAACATATTCCAAAGTTTTATAATGTTTAGAATATTTTGAGGCCAGCCCAAAGTAGAACAAATAAATAAAAAGTATGAAAAGTTTATGATTAACACTTTCATCCCCATATGCACAGGCTGAAACAATGTGCAAGTTCTCTATTTATGTACAATTATAATGTTTTAGATGTTAACCTAAAAGAGGGTCAAAAGTTGAAAAGTTTTTACCTATTTATTTTTTACCTTTATATGTATTTAAGGTAGTAGTCCGATGTGGTGGGCAAAATTTTGACGTTTTTTTCATGCATTTTTTTTAACAAGAAAATAAAATGCAATCATTTTGTAATTTTTTACATGTTTTTATTAGTATTTTAAAGTGTACAGAAGAATTCTTTTGATTTAATTTTACATTAATTTTTATAAAAATTTTTACATCAAAGTGAAGTTCTCGAAAAAAAGGTGAGCTGCTTTGGGGAAGCACACAGCGTTCCGTAGTCATCTGATATAAAAAAAAAGTCAAAGCGATTATTGTTCTTGT
>BMAV01009091.1:244460-260932 GCA_019973955.1 Trichonephila inaurata madagascariensis | reverse complement strand
ATATATATATATATATATATATATATATATATATATATATATATATACAGACAGACCTCTATTTAACGCGAAGTCACTAAATCCCGAAATAAATCCATTATGTTGAAGTTCGTTAAAGATTCGTCTATCAATATACTTTAGTAACCCCATAAAACAAATTTTAGATTCATAAATGCTATATATTATTAAAAAGTAATTATGCACTATTTTTTTGCAATTTTTTTTCTGTATTTATTTCCGATATCTTATGCATCAAAAAGAAATTTGCAATGAAAAAAAAATTGATGTCCAGAAGTACACTGTATTTTTAAAAAAATAATAATAAAATTATATTAAAATAAATGAACTTGTAATAACATTTTCTCTCTAATTTTATGCCTATAAGTAATTTAAAACATACATTACTTTATAGCCAGTAATTTTATAAGCATACACTAAATTTAATAAACTTAAATTTAATTACTGATACAATCTGTGGATTTAATTGGAGTACTTTCTTTGAAAATCCACCTGGTAAAGCCATTTTAAGTTCATTGATCACCATAAAATGTGCTAAAAGAGAGAAAAATTTGAAAAATGTCTTTCAATATTTAAAAAATATGTATTAAAAAAAGAGAACAAAAGTGATCACATAAGAAAATGTTCGTAAATAGAAAATGCCCTTTTCCGTTTGGAGGTTGTTTTATGACAAAATAGTAAAATGTTCTTCATTCTGGAAAAAAGTTCGCAAAACAGAGGTTCGTTATATGGAGGTTCAACTATATATACACAAACACACACACACATATATATATATACGGTATATCATATAATTTTTTTTTAATATTCAAATACATGTGTAATCATGTGCCTCTCAAGTATAAAGGTAGTATTTATAATTACTATTTAATTATTTTACTTCTATTAATTTCACACTTTTGCTAAGTGCTACTCAGCTCAGATTCAGTGCGAGCTCTATGCATTTTTTAAAGCAATTTTAAGTAAGTTACCTTTTTCTTATAATGGATTTAGATATTCTATCCATTATTTTCAATAAGATTTCACTCAGTATTATTAACAGAAAGGGGGAAAGGTTGCCTGGCCAGAAAACAAGTTAAACCACACTTCTATGTAAATTATTTTACATATAAGATCTGTCCTAAGGCAGCAATGTTTATAATACTGCAGCATCCATATATGTATATTCTAAATTCTGTTATTTTTATGAATTCTTATATCTGGTTTATATTAAAATTTCTGTTTTTGTATGCTTATATAGAGAGAGAAAAAGAGAAAGAATATTATACTACAATATCTATACATATAACATAATACATATGTATTATATATTATATATAATGTAGTTTTCCCTGCTTTATATTAACGAAAATACTGTGCTATTATTTTATTGACAAATACCAACCTGTTAACCTAAGACTAAAAGCCTTTGTTATAAGTCATTGTTAATATGAGCATTTTATTCGCTGCATATTGAATAGTATTTTAAATGCCCTATGGAATTGACATTTAATTCTGTAAGCAAAACAAAAAAATGACTGCAACATTTATAACGAAGAAAGGCCAAGAATGAAAAAGGAAGCCAACTCTTATCTTCAAATGTGTCGACTCTATATAGAGTATCTGGAACAAATAGCAATATAAATAAAGAGTTGGAAAGAAAAGGAGAAGTAAAACAAAATATACTACTGGAGGGGATAAGAGTATGCGATAAAATATATCGAAAATAGAAGAGTCGCTTGAGGAAACACTTCTTAGGATGTTTAATCATAAGATACAAATATATCTGCAGTTTTTTTCAATGTCTTTTGAAGTTGACGTTATCCTTTTGAGATATACGAAATATAGGAACCAAAAGAACAAAGAAGTATTATAAAATAACAGATAAATTGATATGTTCTAAAATTGTAGAGTAGTAAAAACATATAAATACTGTAAGAGTTAAACAATTGTTGTATAATTTTTTTCAGCACATTTTAAAAGAACTAATTCAGTTTCGTAGCAAAGTAATCACATAAAATCTAAATTACAAGTCTTTAGGAAAACAGAGAAGTAATTCTTAGAAAAGAAATTTAGAAGGAAACTAGAACAATATACTAATTGCTTTTTCGTAATTATTGAGGCTTCTGATTCATTTTAAAAATGATGCAAATGATGAAGTATTGCATGCGTGATCAGCAAATCTAAAAGCAAATATAAAATATTCTTATAAATATGTCTATAGTAGAAATATTAAGAGAATAAGGACATTTTTTTTTATATTCAAATACCATAAATTAATATATTTTCATATTTATTTGTAAGTGCTTTCACACTATTATGTGATGCTCTAGTTTATGTGCTAAACTGGGAAATGGGTATTGACGAGTATTCATGTTTCGATAACATTAAATTAAACATTTTCTTTGAAGGATCTAAATATTTTTATTTCTTCATGTCTTTTATATGCTAGAAATTTTATCATGTCTTCATTCATGTTCTATTTAAAGAATGTATGAAAATTTGAATTTGCAACTGTTTCATACCATGGCAAAATAAGACTATTGAAATTCAAAAATAAATTTTCTATCATTCTCAAAAGCCCAAGTATAGAAATAGGCTGTAATGCAAAGAATCTTGGTGAATAATGCAAGCCATTTATTTTTAAAAACCACGGAAAAATTGGCGAATGTAATTAAGTTTATGTGTATTCCATATAAAGATTATGACTAATATATATATATAGTAGTTGTTGAATGGTATGTTTTATTTATTTGTTTATTTCCATTAGCAGTGTTGTGATTGTAGTGATGAGGAATACTTTAGTACAGAGGTTTCCAAACTCTACTGTTTCATTGACCCCTTGAGATGAGAAACTTAAGGTATCCAAGTACCCAAAAATCATGATTTTTTCAAAAATTGACAATTATTTTTTATGACTTTATTTTATATGTCATTTAATATTAGCTTAATAAAAATACCAAGCTTTTTTATTTTCCATTCACTTGAACAAAAACTACCAGTGTTTTAATAGAAGATGATGCCATAACTTTACACAAGATGTCGAAACTTTGAAATGCGTTTTACTCGAAATGTGTTTTTTTTTCGAAAAACTCAAACGGGGACAGCGATTACTCAAAAAGTTTTGAAAATAATTTGCTGAATTTTTTGTGAATGTTTCGTTTAACAGAAGAAGTGTTTTGACCTTCAGATTTACCAATCACTGTTTCATTTCAAAATTTACAGTCCTTTATGCGAATATAATCACCGTTTTTTTAAGCAATTTCATATAGTCACTAAGATAGAGTGCTCTAGTTTTTGTAAATTTAAAATACTATTATCCTGAAGGTCATTTCAAACATGAATAACAAAGCTACGCATTAAAATGGAAAAAAAGGAGAATTTGTTCAAAAAGTTTTCGTACAAAGAAGGGTCCCGTTTATGTAATTTTTTGTGCATCTTCACCAGTTTTTTCCTCTTTTAATAATAATAATTTTTTTTTTGTTTCCAATTATACGATTTTTTCCTTAAAATATACTAAATAAATCTAAAAGTCACAAAAACATCCCTATATGTCCATTTTTTCAGAAAAAGTTGTCGCAAGTAATCGGATACCTTAAAAAACACAGGGTAGTTAATTGTGAACAAAAATTTAATTAATACGTAGAATAAATGAGCAATATAAAAATTATTTTAGGGGAAGGATGAATCTGGTATTTCAATAAAAAAAATTTCAACATTTGGCATCAATGTCGCCAGATTTAACCCTAATTCTCCTCAGTTAGTAGTATCCAGTTATTTTTTTTATTATTATTTTTGTATTGTTATTATTTTCTTTCTTTCTTTTTTTGTCTTCGAGATTGGCAACCACGCTGAAACTCCTTCTTACTAGAAAAAGCAATTAAAACTTTCTCTAGAAATTCCATAAGTTAGGATAAATAGGAGAAATATCTTTTTAAAACCACAATTGCTAACACCCCTTTCTAAACATTACTTCAAAATCTTTTTATATTGCCTATTTCTATCTCAATTCTACTTGTAATCTGATTTTTTTCTATTTGACAACATGAATTCCTTACCTAATGTTATATCATCATAGTTAAGGCATTTTCAAACTTAGTTTCAAAAACTGGAGAAGGAGCATTTAAATGTTGAACGTAGGTTAAAACGTTATTTCCAGGTAGATTGTCTGTCACAAATTTAAAAAAAAAATCTTATCAAACTCATGTCGTTCAATATTATACTCTTTTAGCTTTATTCTGGCAAGAAACGATGTAAATCTGATTTCTGCTTGATTAAATTTTCTTTTAAAATTAATGTCACGAACTGTATTAGCTAGAGCCACTCTTGTAAACCCCCCAAATTATTTTTCTGCTGACGTGGACCCCTTGCATGTAGACATAGATCCCTAGGGGTTGATATGGACATCTTTGGGTATCACTAAATTAGTATAAGGAAACATATTCTTAAGTAGAATTTTAACATTTATTTACAATCATATACATAATAAAACCTGGGTGACTCTTAGCGAAGTCACATTACAAAGCAGAATTTTTCAGAAAATCTTGGCTTTTAACACAGAGGGGAAGTTCCAAAAGTCACATGATTTCCGTTGACGGATCCTGTGATTGGTGGACAAATATCGTAAGAGACTATTATACAATAAATAATTGAAAATACTCTGAGTGCATAATTTTTGATGCGTTAAAGTTACAAATGAATCCCATTAGGGGGGGTAAGCTAGCAGTTCATTATTTATGCTTAAGTCCTGTATGGTCAGGACCATTGCAAATTAAAAGGCTTTTAAGATGAATTTAAAGTAAATTATATGTATATAGGGGGTGGGGTGTAATCGCTTTTTAAACAATCAAAATCTTTTATTTGAAAACAAGCAAGTAAAATTCTTCATTTCAAAATGAACATAATGATACAAAACATTTGAAATTGGTCAAAATACTTCCAAAGTTATTGAGAGACATCAAACATGTTTTATCTAACCCTGCTTTGAAATGAAGAATAAATGACAAACCTACATACTCGTAGTTTCAATTTCGGCTTACGTTTCAGTTTATAAGATTTAGTAAGCCTCATTAGTCATTTTAAACATGGGGATCTGTCCGAGTAAGAATGAAGCTTGCAACTGAGTGTTTTGTTTCCGATAACTATTTTCAGCATTATTCATTTTTGCTCATTGTTTGATTGAAGGCAATTGCTAATAAATTTTTATTCATTTTTTATCAAACAAAAACAAATGGCTCGGTGAAACCCAGTAGAACACATTGTTGATCCAAATAAGCTTTTCAAATTATATGGTTTAATGTATTTTATTTTTACTGATGTTTTATATGAGAGTAAACATGTTAACAATTATCAAAATGAAACAAAAATTCAAAGAGTTGTTTGCCTTCCTGTTTTGAATTAGATTAAATGCACTGAGGGATATTAATCTGTTTTTATTTTTATTTTTTCATTTTAACATCTGTTTATAAAAAGAATCCTCCAGAAATTAATAACTAATTTGTTTTGATATGACATGCACGGCAAAGGACAGTGGTCTTTGAAATTGTTTTGTATTATGAAATAAATCTACAGAACTATAGACAAATATTGTCATTTAATAGATTTTTTTTAAATGAAAGAAGGGATGGAAGAAAAGAATAAATATATTATTAGAAGATAGATATTTGTCACTTAAGGCTTCCGATGACACGGTCCCACGAAATCCCGAGCTTAATGCTAATTCTGTGGAATCTCTTACTTTTCTGCTTATGTCTGCAATATTGCTTTTAATTGTATGAAATAAAATGCATCCAAAAAATAAAAAAAAAAAAAAATCAGCGTTTCTCTCTTTTTGATTTTTTTAAAAAAAATAGTAAGTATTTTTAAATATTTATTGAACATCTGAAAATTTTTACATCTAGTACATTAAAACGACCATAAAAATATTTTCAATTTTCGGATAAAAAAAAGTAAAAAGATTTCAAACACTCATACTTTAAAATTTTGTAAGTTTTTTTTTTTTTTTTTTTTTTTTTTGCGAGTAATTAAAAAGTCAGCATTGCACGTTTGGAAATAGGGAAAGTAAACTTGTAACTTCGCCTTCTTGTGGAAGGTTACATGAAATTTCCCCGCATGTTCCATTGACGAATGGTGATTTATAACTCGTTTGGTGGGTTGTGAATGAGAAATGCAGTTTTCTTAGAATTTGTTGGGAGAAAAAAGAAAAGAGGACATGTGAAAAAAAGAACCGCTTATTTTAAGTCTTTTCGTTCCATTAGAAAGTTTGGACTAGTTCCTTGCAAAAATATCAACAGTAATTTAAACGAACAACATATACAATGTAAGCTAGGTGAACTATCTTTCGTTCGATTTTTGCATTATTTTATTTGAAAAATATATATAACATTACTCTAAACAGGCTGTATTAATTACTAAAGTGAGCAGTGAGTATTATATGGTTATGTTGTGAATATAATAACATGGATACAATGATTAGATGTTTTTAGATAATTGGAAGTTTTTTAAAATTAACTATGAGGTAAAATGTGAACTTAAGGAGAGAAATATTCTTAAAATATGTAGAAGACCAAAATTGCGGTTTACTTGATTTTTTGAAACTGACATCGTTAACTTGTTTTACTTAATTAATATATAAATATCATTCAATATAAATGTGTACAATATCACAATATATTCAATTGCGTTGTATATATCTATAAAATAGAATTTATAAACATTATTCAATGTATGTATCATAACGTAACAAATATTTGCTTTTTGAAAATAACATAATTACTGATAAATTGATGGTTTTTTGATAACAATTAATTAACTTATATAGATGCTTTGAAAATCCTAATTTCTAAAAGTATAAATAATATTTTCTTGATTTTAATTCGATAAAAAAAATCGAGTAATTTTTTTCTTTTTTAACTTTACTTTAAAATAATTTTGAAACATTAAATATATTTTCCTCCTACCCCTGTATTTCCCAATAAAATTCAGAATGCAATATAGTCATGATGTTAATAATTGCACATAAAATCCTTAAGGAAATCAGTTTAACAAAGAATATTAGCAGAATTTTAAGTGAAAATAAGTTTATAAGATTAATGTTTTATTTTTAACATTATTTTCCTTTATAATTTTAAAATATAAACACGATTTTAGACATAAGGATTTAAAATTATTGAATAGTTCAATTTTGATTAGTATTTTAGTTGTACTTTATGCAATCGTGCATTTTTTTTTTAATATTTGGCCTGAAATTGCTTGTATAATGACGTAAACGTTATAACATAACAAATACAAATACAAATTTTCATAAACAGTTTCTCAATTCCACTAAATTATATGTAATTTTAATAATTTTTTTTAAAACAAAAAATCAATGCGATGTTTTGCCATAGTACTTTTCATTTTATATGTAAAATTATAATTAATAATAATCGTAAATCTCCGCGTTCAGTAATATTCAATAGATTTTTAATTTTTCTTAATATAAATTATTAAAGTGACTAAATATACTTCAGCCAAGTACGTTGATAAAAACTAAAGTGGGCTAATTTGACTTTTTTCCAAATATCTTTGCAATTCTTAAACTTGAAATAAAATCTTCTTTGAAAATTGATTCCCCCTCTTTCACATTTTACTTTTATTGCAGCAATTATTCTTTTAGTGCAACATGAATGCAAGTATTATGTTTTTTTTTTTTTTTTCCCAAATGCATTTAAAACTCCAAGACGACACGCTTAAGCTTTAAAAGTCCTTATAACGGATTTCGATATCTCTTTTTAATTGTTTTAAGTGGTCAGTGTACATATGAATGTTATCGACATGTATTTAACTTTTTCAACTGCGTTACATATTCAAAGTATCGAAAATTATTTTGATTTAAAAGGGCTTATAAAAACAGAAGGTGAATATACAAAAGCGACATGGCTTTCCTTTCAGACGCGTGACTTACTACTTCTTGAGCAAATCTATATTATATCAATACATAGTATATTAATTACTACAATCCGTAATTAGTGAAATTAAATAGCATTTTGAAACAGAAAAACTCTCATAGAGCCTCAATTGAGCATTAAAATACTATACATCCCTTTTAAATTTCCATAATCCAAAAATGGATCAAACTGGATCCAATTGGGTTCCTGTTCTAGAACAACATAATAGATTATTGGCTACATATTTTGTAAATCTAAGCCGTGATCGGATAATGAGAATGGCATTTGAATCTACAATTTCATTGAATGCTAAGTGACCTTTTCTTTTTAAACATAGGAATCTCGCGGGCTTAGGGATTACGATATCTAAGCCTCCCAATTTTAAACGCTGTATTAAATTATTTTTATTGCTATGTATAAAATATATTGCTGGTCTGTTTGTATTACTAACTATATCACAATAGTATAAATAATATAATAATAATCACATAATAGTATAATAATCACAATAGTATAATAATATGATTTGGGGGAGAGTTACTTGAAACTCTCGTGTGTGATAGTTTTTAAGCGAAAACAAGTGCAAGTATGGCTTAATTTAGCACAGTTAAATTCGATTTTTTTAAAGCTGAATTTATTCTAAAAATTCCAACACCAAAATTGTCTATATAGTAGGATGTATGTGCGTAAAACCAAATTCACAGAATACTAATATATATTTTTAAATCTATAAAATATTTTTTGGTTATATTTCTTAAAACGTTGTTTAAACATAGTTATTAGGCGGCGTTGAAAATAAAAAAAGAAATATTTTCTAAAATATTTCAGAAAAAGCGGTAACTTTAAGAAAAAGTCGCACTGTTATAATTCCATCATCATTTAAAAAAAAAATAACTCTTATTAAACTGTTTAAAAAAGGATTCTGATGCAATTTCGTATCAACATATATCCCTATAAATTGTTTTGTGTGTGTATAGGTTTCCACCTTTATTAAAACTTATATTTTTATAATAATCAATCATTGTACAAAATTCGGAATGTTTCTTTTTTCGTACTCATTGAAAATATTTAATTAACACTACAAATCCTCAATAAATGAAATAATTGTTTTTAAATATCATGTAGCCGAAACTGATCCTCAAACAGAAAAGTGGACTGACTATATATTGAAACAGCTAGAAGAGTAATTTCTTTGTAAAGCTTGTTATGTGAAGGGTAGTTTTCTGGTACTTTAACAACAATGAAAGGCAATAAAAAAAGGGGTCACAGAAATGGTGTTACAACTGTCGACAGTAAAATATACATCAAATTGGACCCCATCGTATCGTCAAGGTCACAGAAGGTCACGTTATCTTTAGTTTTGAACAAAAATTGCTCGGGATTGAGGAGTACATTTGCCCCTCGAGCACTGATTGCGGTTGGGTGGAAAGGAGAACCCATTTCTAAAAAGGAGACGCTTCTAATACTGTGAAGGTATTTTTTTTTTCATGACAGCTTGTCAGAACACACTCATCAGAAAATAAATGCAAACTTGGAAAAATAAAAACATGAAAAAATGGTTTATTTCAAATTCAATAAAGTAACAAAAATTAAGAAAATGAAAGTATATAATTTATTTTTTATGAGGGAACTGTTTACCCTCGGTCATTATGACCAATATTGCATGAGTTCTTCACCGTTCCTTCAGACACTCTCATTCCACCTTCAGCGCTTTTCATCGTTTTCGAGTTTCAAATTCTGTAAATGGAAGTCTTTTTTTCTAACAAGCTGTGATTGCTTAAAATATAAAATTATATCATTGTAAGGGACATGAATAAAAAAAAAAAAAAATTGGAATAAAAAAAGAGATTTTGTCTTATTGCTTAAGTTCTGTCCGTTGTAAAAACATTAGATTCAGTTCCAAATATGCCTGCACATACTATAGAAGGAAATTCCAATTGAGGCAGTATCACTTAAGTAAAAGAAATATGAAAACTACTTATATAGTTTCAGGTCATCCATGTATGTTTTGTTGATGAATTCATGAAATAATTGATTTGCAAATAGAGTAGTGTAGTTAAAGTGTTTATTGGCAAAAATAATTCACATAGCTAAAAAAAGAAATTTTTAAAAAAAAATGGTAAAATGATTAATTTAATAATGATCGCATTCAAAGATTTACTTTATGCAAAACCTTTTAAGAATTTTTTAGATAGCATGACACAGTGCACGAATCAAAAGCTTTCATCAATTTAAAAATTTTGTTGAAATATATTGAACTGTTTTATTGCGCAAACACACATGTTGCAATTTTTCTTCAAAATTTAACCATGGGTATTTTAAATGACATAGTCAAAAAAATAGTATTATTTTTAATAATTTTGAGTAAGAATTAGCTAGAATATTTTTCTTTTGTTTAATTGTGATACACTTCAGATTCTAATTAGAAAAAAGAAACAAATAAGAATACATTTCTAAATATTTTTTTTTTTCATTATGTTTTCGAAATATTTTTGTGTCATTTTTTCTAATTTGTCTTTGGTGAATTTTTCTTACGTATTACACAGAGACTAAACTGCCTCCCCAGTAAGGATTCAAAGTTTTTAAGTAAGTAATTTAATGTTGATTAACTTCGAACTGTGTAAGGCAACAGGAGAGATAGCTATTGGCAACTGATCTCACCATTTGAAGCCATGGTCAAAAGACGAGGAAGATACCCCCCTCCTCTGAACTTCTACACCTCGTCAATGGGAAGACATTTATCTTTGACAGATATAACGGGAACCAGTTTCTAAAAGAAGATTATTTAGTTGCACTGGGGCTTTTTATTTATCTATTTTTTGCATTTAAAAAATAACGTAATCTAGATTTCAAGATGTAGGCTGGGATTCACTGGGAGCATTATTAAAATAGTAAAAATAAAAACTGAAAATATCTATTAAATGAATAACTTAATTTTACACAAGTTGAAAATTAATACATTAAACATTAATTAGTTAAAAATCAATTTTAAGTTAATAAAAATTATAATGCATTGTGTACTTTAAATACATAAATTGTTAAAAAAAATTTGTTTTAAATTGTCTCGTATGTTTTGATTTCTGATTCTAGTAAGACGTGATGCTGCAAATTTTGATCTATATTATTTTATGCAGGGATGTCTATTTAAATAGAATTAGCTCTAAAAAATCCAGCTCAAAGCAAGCGTTTATTTTACATTTCGAATTAATGCAACTGTTTGTTGACTAACTAGCAATTCATTTCTTCAAATATAAATTCAATTTTATTCATAAAAAATATGTACATTCCACGTTTAACGTATCTTACACTTATATGCATTGTGAACTTAGTTCAATTTTTCTTATAAATATGTGAACAATATATATTTTTCAATATAAATAAGTCAACCTGAAACTAAATATTATCATTGATTTGTTTATTTATTTAATTCCTTTCAGTTATATATTTCTATTATAATCGGTTTAAATAACTTTGATAATTGTTATTTTTCTTTTTCGAGGAGGGATTCTTTGATACTGATTTAAGAATACACTTTAAGTCTCAAAACACAAATAAACTTACAAAATTGTGAGTTGGAATTTTATCAAATAGCTTCTAATAAATCCTGGAATGAAGAGACATAAAATACTATAAAACAAATGTTTGTAAATGTTGCAAATTATATGTAATTAAAATAATTATAAGATGAGTTTTTTTTTAAACATAGTAATAATTTCAAGGAATAAATTAATTGAAAAATTAGAAATATTTAATGAAATAAAACATTAAATTGAGCCCGAAGTATCAGGTTGTAATGAGAGTTTTCCACCATAAAATTTTCTAAATAAAGATAAAAAAAATGCATAAAAAACAGTTACTTTTAGTGCAGCCAGTAATCGCCACCTAAATTCATGAATTTCTGCCATTATTATGGTAGTTTTTCAAAGCTTTTGGTCCAGAAACTTGATGGCCACGAGTCCAAAAACCGATAAACTTAATTGATTACGTCCTTCACTGAATCGAAGTGAACACCAGCAAGATGTATCTCTTCAGGTGTGAAAAAAAGTAGAAGTCCGAAGGAGCAACGTCAGTGCTATATGGTGAGTGTGGGAAAAGATATTCAAGAATACAAAACCCACTTGGTGAATGTAGATATATGGTCTTGGACATTCTAGAAGAGTAACAGCTTCTTGCACCATACTTAGTTCGACGATTTTCTTTAATAGCAGAGTCGACACAAACTAGCACCTCAATGTACTCTTTTCTGTCGATGTTTTTACCTTTTTAACTCGCTTTTGTAAGCTTCACTTGTATGTAATGGAATCTTTGAACTCGATTTTTTCTCACTTTAAAAGGTCAGATTATTTCGAAATTTTGCCAGCTTGTCAATGACTGATGACAATACAATAATTTCATAATTTTGTTCCATTGTTCTGATTAGGATAATTAGGAATATGATTTATAGATTTGGCGACTAATTCCGCATACCACTTCCAGATTTGGCGACTAATTGCATAAGCCATTTTCAGATTTGGCAACTAATTCCATATGCCATTTCCAGATTTGGCGACTTAAAGATTAAGATGCAACCCTAAAACCGCAAAAAAGACTAGTGCATGTGAAAAAAATAATTCATGTTGTAACATCTAAATATTTTTATTTTTATTTTTGAAAAGTAATATACGTTTCGAAGTGATGATACGAATTAACTTTATAGCAATACGTTTAAAAGGCCACAAATGTAGGTTCTAACTGCTAAATATTTCTTTTTATTTTGATAAAGCAATACGTTTGGAAGTGATGATACGAATTAACATTATAGAAATACGTTTAAAATGTGATAATACGATTGACATATTTAATATTTCTTAACACACTTTTGTCAGTTCAACCTGTATCTATTGAGACTGAATCTTTGAAGTATAATGATATAGGACTCTCCCTAGGACCCGTAAATGGAGAGAATAAATACCCTTCAGTCTCGTTAATTAATATCCATTGAAGAGCAAGACTAATTCTAGCAGCCACGTAATTCCGGAGCCAAATATCCAACTCAAGGATAAATTAAACAAAGAATAAACGATAGGTTTAAAAACTAAAAAAAAAACAGGCTTTTATTGTAGATTGAACTAAAAAATGAAAAACAAATTTTAGTTTAAAAAAAAACTAAAAAAGCACGCTTTGATAGTCAATCGAACTAAAAAGTAAAAAAAATAATTATTAATATAAGAATAAAATGATTAAGGAGAAAATTAATGTCATTAAGGTAAAAGCGTGGGGGTGCTTTGCACTACAATTCTACAATAACTCAACATTTCGGAATAGAACTAGTAAGAAATGTTCACAATTAATAAGAGCACCCCCCGCTTTTTCCCCCAATGATATTAGTTTTCCCATTAATAATTGTATTCTTATATTAAGAATGATTTTTTTTGTAACTTTTTAGTTCGATTCACTATTAAAGCGTGTTTTTTAGTATTTTTTTTTTGAAGTTATACTTCTTTTGGGGGGTTAGAGAAATAGGATGAGGGTAAATTTTTACAATGCGCGCGCACCCCGTCACGGATGCGTCACAATCCTTTCAAGAAATCCTTTGTCAAGAAATATACAGAACGGGACAAATCATTCCCGCCTTCTAAATTCTCAGAAAAATATTTCTCTTCACTTCCCTGAAGAAGGGGACACCCGGGTTTTAACCGGGGACCTCCTGATCAGCAGTCGATTGCTCTACTAGTCGATTACTCTAAACACTCCGTGTCAGCGAACCTTTGCTTTGCGTTCCGTAGGAACGGATACGAAAATGCTTTGTCTAGAAATATCCAGAACGGGACAGATCATTCCCACCTTCGACCCCCTCCCCATATTATTGGTCCTATTGTTCCTGAGCGGGCATGTTTAAATTTATTTAAATCGTGATTATCTCAGGTTTGGCTGTTCCGATTGACTGAAGGTTAGTATCGTTTAACTCTGCTCGTGACCGCCTTTCGTCCTTATCTGGCCCTGCTAAAGATTTTTAGAAAAATTTTAATCTTGTTACTCCAAAGAAGTATAACTTCTTACGTGCGTACATAAGTACACACACACTTTTTTTAAACTATAATTTATTCTAAATAATCTTTATGATTAATACCACTGCAATTCCGCCAGATACAAAAGTGATCTTTTGTTAATCAAATTACGCTACCACCGTTTCGGGTGCAGTCCAGCACCCTTTTTGGATTAGGGCACGATGCACTTCTCTGCCACATTATCTGCTTGAGTCAGCTCATGTGGCATCCATCGATTGAATCAATATGTCAAGTTTATGCGATATATTGTGCGACTAAAAGGCATACACTATCTTCTAATTCCTTAGTAAGGTACTGATCTTTTTTTAGAAGTTCTCGCTGGCGGGGGGAATCAACATCAACACACCGTACAGAATACTTTGTTTTTTACTGTCATAGTCCTTCTTTTTGAACTTTTAGTATCAAAACTTCGTGATGTGTCAGAATATATAACAGTAACACATAAAGATTTATATATAATTATGTGATATTCAGCGTTTTGCTGTTTTAGCTTTTTGCAGCAGAACTGGAATTAAATGATGATTCTAATCTGAAATCTTGATAGTTTCAATTCAGACATCTTGCACTTAACGATAAAGATATTTTCTTACAGATTTCACAACACAGTACTATATAGAAGCATGCTTCAAATGCCAAAAGCCCGTGTCACAAAATATGAGAAAACACGCCAATGCAAACAATTGGCGCAGACGACATTAGCTGTGTGATTGGTAACTTTCGTTACATACACACAACTAGATACAAGATACAATAAACAAAACTGCATTTAATCCAAAATTAATGAATTGAAGCAATTCAAAATGTATTAGTGATTTTGTTGCAATTAAATGCTAACTTAATCAACCGTTATTTTCTACGACGTATTTAATGATTTTAAGCAATAAATTCCACACAAAATTATCATGGATTAAATAAATGTGACATGTTTTATGATTGCACTAAGCTATTAGTTAAAAGTATATACGAATAAAAAGTAGTTTATAGTAATCTTACAATACTGTACATTATTAATTCAATTATTACTGTATTAATTTACACTTTGATTAGTAGCTAGGTAACGTATAAAAATATAAATGATTTGATGATTTTTAGATAAAGTAAATATTAGACAAAATATTATATTAGCTTAGATTTTTATTTAAGTAATGTATATATTTAAATAATATGTTAAAAATTCTGTATATTCTATTCTGGAAATTACACAAAAGCTGAAACACATAATTTAGTATTTGTTTGGTAGTGTGGCATGATATGTATCCAAATTTCAAATTTTATTTCCTAATTTGAATACGTTGCATTAATTTAAGAAATTTTATTTTATCTGAATATAGTATGTAAGATTAACTTCTTGAAATTTTAGTTAATTTTATTTATTTCTTAAATTTTTTTTCCTATTAAAGATTTATAATATATATATATATATAAATCAGTATATATATATAAATGTCAGTAACATTTTTGACAAAAGAGATTCTTTTAAGTTCCATATAATTAAAATTCCTGTATGGAATAGTAACTTGCATTTATCAATTTACAGAAATGTTATTTTGAATTTTTTTATTTAGAAATGATAACTTAACTATCCACAAAATAGATAAATTTAATAATATCAAAATTTTTTTTAAATGTTGTTTAGATCATGAATACCCTTTTAACTTCTTAAGAACTTATATTCATCACAAATATATTAGTCGTCTTGCTACTTCTGATTCCAAATCCACCACACAACAATAGGATTTCAAAGTCAGCATGTTAGTGGTCTTGCTGTGAAGATTATATCATAACACTCATATCACAGTTTACATCTTTTCCACACACATCTTAAACATCTTACACATTTTTGACAACCAATCAAATTAGAACCTAGCAAATTTACATTTTTGACAATCAACCAATTCAAAGCCTACCAAACTTGATTGTCATCTATCTCGATATCTATCTATGCTGGTTAGTGTAAAAGGTAGTTCAAAAGATACGTTCAAAGATACCCAAGACTCTTGATTCTCTTGGAACAAGATCTGTAAGTAGGAAGATTTCGTTTAATATTTTTTTTCGTAATTGTTTCAGGATTTTTCTGCCTTAAGAAATTGGGGAGAATTTGTTTCAGAATATTAATCAGTGGTTTTATTATACTCTCTGTGAGTTTTTGTATACTTTGAATTTTGGTTTATTTTTTATATACTTTGAATTTTTTTATATACATTGAATTTTTGTTTATTTTATTTGGTTTTTCCTACCGAGTTGCAAAGGGGGAAGGTTGGCGCCTTCAAACTAGTTTAACTCCACTTATTCGGTCCTAAGTCCGAAATTGCATTCTGACTCGCTAGGTTCTTTTTTATAGTTCCTTTTTTGTATTTTTTCGAACTTCATGTTTTGCTTTTATATTTTTATTACGTTTTATTACGTTATTTCTTGTTATGTTCATTTTCTATTATTTCTAGTTTTTGAAATATTATACAAATTTCTTATATATATATATATATATATATATATATATATA
>BMAV01009091.1:201074-234924 GCA_019973955.1 Trichonephila inaurata madagascariensis | reverse complement strand
AATAAATAAAAACATTTTCAAGTCGAATTGATACGATTGTCTAATGTAAGTTATAACAGCTACATTGGAATTCTTATGTGAATTATTATGATTGTGCTTAATGTCTGTTTTGGTATTTGCGGATACATAATGCAATTAAGAAGAAAAATATTAATGTTTTTGTTATTTACATTAAAATTAATGATGAAATTGTGTATTAATTACATATTTTTTTTAATCTTTTTTTTTTCTCCTTTTATTTACACATTCAAGAATAAAGTATTTATTTGAATATTTTATTTGAAGGTTTTCTTTCAATTTTATTCATCGTTTTTTTATTTTGCAAAATTATTAATGTACTCTTATTTTACTTATCCAAATAAAACTAATTTGTTCTTTATTTACGTAGTAGAATTCCAATTGTGCATTACGTTGAAGAAAAAAATCTCGCACGAATTCCATTTCTTTAATAGTTTTTTTCTTTACACAAGCCGATTGCTTGTGATATTTTACAGATACGTTTTTCTAATATAGAAAGAAAAATGCATTCAAGAAGAAATATCTTTTTTCTTTAATGATATTTGAAAGCGGGATTTCACATATTATCGGAAAAATGCTTTTGTGTGATATGAATGGTATATTATTTATGTTTTAGGATACATTTTGCATCACAGAATGGAAGAAAGAGATTGGCATGAAGTTCATCTCACAGGTGATCGTACGTCTTACACATTACACGAACTCCAATGTGGTACATCCTATTCATTTTATTTAGTTGCATTCAATAGTGCTGGGCATGGGAATACCAGTGAAATGATATCAGCTAAAACTGAAGGAACAGGTAAGTAAAAAAAAAATCTACATGTTTCTTTTGTGAAAATGTGTTTATGAATATCTAACGATGGAGTTAAAAAAAATAGAACGTTATTTGAATAAAAGTTAGAAATTGAAAATACATGTCCAAGATTTATGCAAATATTGTTTATTTCCAATAATTACTTTTGAATTTAATTTTATGTACGAGAGAGCTTAATATTATGTAACTTAGAAAAGCGTTTTTTTACACACGTTTAATACTATAAATACAACATTGCACCAACACAGTCAAAATGACTGCATCGTGAAAGAATGATTAATGTGTATTCAAATTTGTTTAAAATTAATTTTTAATATTTTTTTATATTACTTACAGTCATATAACAAGTTATTAATAAAGATTCAGAATAAAAAAAATAATAAAAATTACTTGACTTAGAAAAAAAAGGTATTCCAAAAAAATTGTAGAAATTGTACATTGTATGTGTACTTGTTTTTCTAATAGGAATTATAAGGTAGTCAAAATGACTTAATTGGGCAATCTAGTGTTAACTTAAAGTGAAGTATTCAAAATAATTCAAGACTCTCCATAATTCGAAGTTGAAGGGACTAATGGGAAAACTTCGAATTATCAAGATGTTATGAAAAAACTCACACGAAAAAATACACGAAGAGGATGTTTTTCTAAAACATTTAAATTTGAAACTATATAATAAAACAACAATTGTACATACGTATAAAATTATTTCAAAGTATTTTTAAAAAAAGTACATGCTATACAATATGAATACTAGAGTGAGTCAGAAAGTAAGATTCCCCTGTCGATTGTAATCACAGTCGTGCATGGAACAAGTCTCAAGTAACAAGTACATTGAGACATTTGTCATACCGCTTGATAAATTTCAAAAAGCCCCCCCCAAGAAAAATTCAGGGCTTTACATACGGAAGAAGTTTTTAATGGTTTGTTTGACTTCAGAATTACTTGCAAAGCGCCTATCGGCTAAATTCTTCCCCGACACCAAGGCAGTGTCCAGTCCAGTCCATGCCGTATTTGGTGCCGCATGCTACGGGTGACACAGATGAGTGATACATCGTCATTTTAGTCCTACGCAAAACACGACCCTGTGCATATCTTCTTAACAATAGCGGACTATCCCTTCCAATCACATGTGTAGCAAAGTCACGTGTTAAACGAAATATATGGACGGCTGACTATGCGTCCGGTCCCCTTCAGGGGGTCAGGGGGCACCCTTCTTTAGGTGGGTACGGGTGTCACAATATCGTGGTACCCTAGTGATATTTCCTTTTCCCAAGGGATTTACTATCTTTGGTAAACACGGGTGTCACGACCCCGGGGTACCCCGGTGATACTTCTCTATTTTCGACCCTCCATCTTGTCATCCTATTTCTCCTTTTCTTCTTTTTCTGTCCAGACCACATATCTATGAATGTTTGGCGCAGTATAGCCAAAACTGGCTCTTGCGCCACAAAACACCAAACTCATCATCATCACGCTTCCGGTCTATTGTCCACTAGAAGAAGAAAAGCAATAAGAATGTATTTTTGCCAGACGAAACGGGATACACAAAGAAGGGGTAGCAGATATATGATCATCAAAGAGGTTACGCTTCATAAGAGACAAGCAGAGAAAATACAACACAAAACATGTAAGCTTCTGCTGTTTGCTACATTCTAATTATAGTAAGTGTTCAAATTGTCAAGAGTTTTATAAGATTACTTTGAATTATCGCGTGTTGTAGTCTGGATTGCTGCATATTTTACTTCGAAATAATGAGTGTATCAAAACGTGTTGTTTTCCTAGAAATATCAAGAGTTTTTCTAGGAACTGACAATATACTTCGAATTAGCAAGGGTTTCATATTACCAAAAGTTTGATTTAGCGAGGGGACTGTATATTCTGTAAAAATAAATTAATCGCTTTCAAGGCTTTAAAATTGTTTTTCACAAATTTATACTTTATTTTTCTTTTAATGCAAAAAATTTTATTGCAATCTGAAGCATTTATAAAAAATAATATGTTTTTAGACTAAATGGGATTGAGTTCCCGAAAAAATTAATAGAATTCTAACTCTTGAAGCTGATGTAGAGTTTTCGTCCATACTGTTTCAATTACATCTACAAGCCCCTTGTGTATAATTAAAAAATCAAATTATGTTACTCTTTTCATTTTTGTGAAATTATATTGATAATATTCTTTTACGAATAAATTCGTTTGGAAAATATCACAGCAAAACATGTATATGTAAATTATACGTATTTTTAATAATTAATAGGACATTTTTATTTTACAGAATATATCTTTGAAGTAACTTCTTCAGCTTTTACAGCGTGTTCTAATATAAATGAAAATACATGTTTAAATTTTATGGTTCTTATATTTCCTAAAATAACTTGATAAAATCAAAAATTAAGCCATGAGGACGTATTAAGTAATTATTCATATCTTTTGGATAGCTGAAATCAAACAAAATGATATTACAATGATATTCATTGCTATATCTCTAATTCACTTTAAAACAACACAAAATACTTCAATTATAGAATGAAGACAGAATGTGAATTTTTATTTATAAAAATCGGTAAATTTTTTTTTAAATATCTATCCACTTAACCTACTTCTAAATATATCGGCATTAACAAATAACAAAATTGTTACTAAAAATTCATAACATGGATCAATTCGTATATGTTGCAAATTTGTTCATATAATTTCATCTATATTATTTAAATTTATATATATTTAATCTGATCATACGATAGAAAAATATGTATTTTACAAAAATCATTTGATTTAATGTGTCAAAAAACTTAAGAATAAAAGTAATCCATTCCAAAAATGAAATATTTAAACTGATTTTTGTATGATTTATAAAAATTAACAATTACATAACATATTATTCGTAGAAAACTATAAATCCCAACGCTTCAGCTTTAAACATATTTTTCACTGAAAACATTGACAACCGAAAACGAAAATTAGCTTTTTAATTGTGTTTGCCATATTTGACTGAACAATACGTCAAATATGGAAGGATTTCTTATATTTTTAACAAAACAAAAAAGCATTTTTCTAAATTAGAACCACGAATAAGAGGTTTAATTATCCTTGAAGACTTGGGACAAAGTCTTTTCCTAATGACATTTTAATAAATTTGTGCTTTAAACAGTGAAGTAATTTTTTACCGTTCAAGAATCCGAACAAAGGTGAAGCGGAAAATGTTTGTGCATATCATTAACTAATTAAGTTCATGGATTGTAAGTTCCAATATCTTTGATGTTCCGTCAACAAAAAAAATATGAAATTGTTATGATAATATAATTAGGAAGCGTATACAAACGAATAAACAATTAAGTCGTTTCTTTTTTTCTTCGACTTTCCAGTTTGCAGAGGGGTGACCTAGATATCACCGTTAATTAAAACGCCTGTATCGTGATTAATTAAAAGTTTTAATAGCCGATTTTTATGAAGATGTTTATGCTTCAGGATTTATTGTTGCTTGAAGGCATCATTAGTATAAATTGTAAATAATAGTAAAATGTAAGAAAAAACTGCGTTAATAATAATAATAAATTAATTTATTGTTAAGCAGGAGATTAAACTAATTTCTTGCATAGAAGATAATTTCCTTTAAAATATTACGTTTTTCTCAGATTTAGTTATTATACATGTTCCTGCGTTCGCATATTGCTTTAAAATTAGTTTATCTGTTATACACCAAAAATTGGTTCTTAAAAATGCCGTTCTTAAAGAGATTGAAGTAATATTATAAATTGAACATTCTATCAGTATATAAATATACTAATCAATGTACTTATTTTGATATAATCCATAAGACATAAGAAAATATCTCTAATTCAGATTATACTACAAAATTAAAGACAATTACTTTTTATAAAAGTACAGCTTCAATTTGCAACGTTACACAAAAATTTCCAAAAAATTAATGTGCATGGTTAAATTTTCAAATTGGTCAATAAGACTTTAAAAACCAATCTAATTGAACTTCTCTTATTTATGTTTAATACTTTCAGTTTAACAATGTATTTCATTAAAAGCTATAAAATGCAGAAGTAACTTATTATAAATGTCATTTTTTTAAAATTCCTCTAAATCGAAGGATAATTTTAAAGTTTTATTTTTTCTAAAATCTTGTTTTTTTCGATAACCAACAAATAAATTACATTTGTTATTATTTTCTTCTTTGTACAAACATTTTTAGTTTTTCAATACATTTTCTTTAAAAAAATGCTAGTAAAAAAACATGTAAAGATGCATAAAAACTGATTCGCACTTTTTCTCTTACACTCTAATGCTGAATTAGCTTTCCCTGTACATGTTAAAAGAAAAAATAGTAATGGATAAATCGCCATGTTATAAAAAAAATAACGAATTTCAGTTTAGCTAATTTTCATGAGATATTTTTCTGTCTGATAAATGATTCGCGTTTAGTACAGGTTCTCGTACATTTGGTGAAGTCATCCTTAAATAACAAGTTAATACACTGCTGGCTACACAGAAAGTACAGTACCCTGAAGGAAGCATTAACACTATGTGAAATTTATATCATATGTTGGCAGCGATGAAATATGCCAATCATTAGCATTATAGCGCAGACGCACATCGCAGGCGACCATAGCGCCATCCGTAAGTGCTATATAATTGAAAAACAAATTAGCGAATTTAAGTACGGCAATTACTTTTTTTTCCCTTTTGCGTAAGTTGTTTACCTATGTCTTGTAGAAAACATCAAGCGTCTTTTAACCCTCTATCTACCGATGGTACTTATGAGTACCATTAAATTTAAAATTACGTAGAATAAACATATTTTTTTAAGAATACTCTGATGACACTTAGCAGGAATATTCTTTGAGATCTACTCTACCAAGATATGTGGCAGCACGGGTTATATGATGAATATTTTAGCGGGAATTGCAAATAGTTTTATGGCAGAAATTGCGTTTTCTGCTGAAAGCGTTTTCAGCTGATTGCGAAGATTATCATTTTTCTCCCGAAAAAATAGTTAATGTCAAAATTTAAGAGTCTTATTTTTTTATGAATGTTAATGAAGACCTTAGAAAACGATTTGATTATTTATTTTAAGTGAACAGTGTATATAATTAATTTTACAGTTGAATATCTTTTTAATTAATTATCTCTAACGGATTAAATTTCCCAAAGTTGAATATTTTGTTTATGTATATCCCTTAATTTTCACTGTAGTGATCCCAAAAAAATATTGCATCAAAAAACTGCAGTAAATCATAATGCGGTAAATAAAGGGTTAATTAAGTTTCTGAATTCGACCGAAAAAGAATGGTAGCCTATAGGGATTGCGCATTATCCTTCAGAGTAATCGCCAAAGTGTTGGACGAAAGCAAGAAACAGTGATGCGTATCTGTCATCGCTGGATGCAGGAGGTAATGGATTGACGTGAAACATCTTGAACCCTAGCACAACATATTCAGTCTAGTACACATCATTTGGAGTACATTCGTACCATTCGAAGCCATTTGCAGCAGGGTTTAATATCCGGAAGGTGTTCATTTATTTTACTTCGTTACTTTATGGTATTACAGGTGTCTGTGAAACGAATGGTGGACATGGACAACGGAATGGAATGACATGGTGTTTATAGCTGAATCCTGCTTCTGTCTGCAACATTACGATGGGGGAATTCGAGTTTGGAGATACTGTGTTGAGAAGATGCTGAAATGTTGCGTTAAGCATCGACACACTGGTTTGGCACCTGGTATCTAAGTTTGGGATGGTATTTGATATCTTTGAGGTGTTAAAGACCGTTGTTATTCCATACATTTAGGCTTGCCTTCGGCCATATTCCAACAACATAATGCGCAACCACACGTGGCACTCAATGTTCAAGAGTTCTTCACTCATCAGATCGAATTGATTCTTTGGTCTGCTTATTCTCCCAATCTATCACCAATCTAAAACGCGTGATTCATGCTTGAGCATCCACTACTTCACCAAGCCAACTTTGGCAATATGTAGAAGCCGCATGGACAGCTGTACCACAATAATACATTTAAAGCCTCTTTGATTTTATGCCGAGGCATGTGGCAGCGTTCATAGTCAACAATGGTGGCTATACTAACTGCTGGTTTTGTCATCCTACACATGTCACAAGAAGCTGTAATTTTAATCGTTGGGTCTTTGTACATCATGTAATCAGTGATTAATTTCGCTGTGATATTCTCTGATCCTTCATGGTGTTGCATGTTTTGTGACTAGCACTGTATCTAATTAGAAATTGAGGCCAGCATCAAAACATTTATTATGCTTACAGGGGTGCTTTTATCTTATATGTAGTTTTACAAAGGTAGTTGATTGTTTATTTTCATAAATAATTATATTTTTTATATAAGGCCGGGGTGGGCATTAAGTCAATCGTGATCGACTGGTGGACCACCAAGACATTTTGGGGAGACCGCCTTCCCGTAAGACCTAAGACTCGCATACTAAAATAAATATATTTGTGGAACACCAACGCCAGTTAGATTGCAGCATCGGCTCTTCACAATACATGTGACAATGTGTAGACGACACATGTACCATTATTGGAAGCACACGATGGCGCTTAGCACATTCTCTGCGACTGTAGAGGAAAAAATGTGATCACCGCAATGCTAGTCGTTGAAATACGTTTCTCCCCACACTCCAACTAAAGGGGAAACTGAACGTTTACCAGCTCTTCCCGCTATAACACGGGATTGGCTACTGAAACATCTCCCCCACAGCTCACGCTTAAACGGGATTGGATTCTTGTGTTGATATTACGTCCCACGATAGAAGGCAACCCGGCAGCAAACTTGTTAAGGACATATATCCGTTAACGGGTGAAGTATAAAGAATCCTAATTTAAAAAAGCTGCATTTCATTCAACATCATTCTCTTGCAATAGCTATCTGTGTAAATATGCATTTTCAATGATGAATATAATTGCATTTTCAATGATGAATATAATTGCATTTCAATGATGACCACTTGGAATCCAGTGCAAGATTAGCAGTTAGAAATTATATACTGAGATATTCAAGATTGGGGTGGACAGTATGTAGACTAAGTCTTCTACTGAAACTATAAAATTCTACGATAACTAACTTTAAATGAAAATGATTTGTTTTTTAATGTATTTTGAGTTGTTTGATGATAAATGCATCATTTGATGTTATTTAATTTTGGGGTATAATTATTATATTTGTATCTTGTGTTTTGCTTAAAACATGGTTTTAAAAGAGTAAGTTTTTTATTGTAATTATGTAGGGGAGTGTATATTCTGTATGCCTTATTGTTAGAATATAAATATTTTTGAGCGCTTTTTTTGCTTACCACACCTACGTCACTAGGTGGACCGCAAAACTTTAAAAAAAAAGTAGACCGTACCATGTAAAAGTCTGCCCATCCCTGATATAAGGTAAAAAAATAAAATTATAATACATTCCGTCGCAATATTTTTAGTCTCGTAGATAGTTTACATACAATTTGGGTAGAATTTGATGTCTTTACATATAAATTTGTTTGAATATACAAATATTACGAATATTTAATAATATTTTAGAAAACACAAAACTATTTTAAATTATTGTGAAATACAGAAGCACAAAATGTAGAAAATAAAAGCTGCAATGCAGCTTTACAAATAAGCTTAAATCTTTTAAAAATATGTTTAAGATATAAGAAGTTATTTTTTTTTCGTATTAAATGAATTTGACAAATGACAACTAACAAAAACACTCCATCTCTCATTTCTAATATATGTCAATAAACTCTAAAGATAATTGAGTATGGCATGAAAAGAAATGAAGAAATAGAAAATTTAAACACTTAACAATAAGGGTGAAAAGCATTGGGCATTTTCTCTCAGTCAAAGTGTTTCTTTTGTGTTTGTAGATAAAACACATCTTGATGAAAGTCACAACAATGAACAACAAATAAAAAATGATAGCACCACATGAAAAAATTTCTGGAATATTTTCTTTCGAAGAATAATGTCAAATGACGAATTCTATGGAAAATGTTGTATTTTTTGTTTTCTCTCTTTCATTTAATAAGCTTTCAATTCTAGTTACTTCAAACATTTCAATCGTAGTAGTTTCCTAAATGCTAATTTTAGGGGACGGTTTTCATATTATGCAATGTGTTACGATAAACTTTCTAGATACATAAAAATAATATATAACTGAATGTTGACACATAATTGAATTTGAGTGCATTCAATTACCTTCAGACTCAAAATAAATATCCTAGTTGAGCAGCACTTTGCTTCTTTGATCCAGTTAAGAATAATAACTGCATACTTTTAAATGATATTAATGGTAGTTATTATTCATATGGCATTTACAGTGTACGGATTTGAATCGTAAATACAGAAACTCTGAAAATTTTCATGGTCACTGCAGTAATAAGATTCAAATTCAGTTTATTATAGCGAACTACTACTTCAGATTTCACTTATCCTTTCCACGACGCACGAGGATCATACGGTGCTATAGTAATAAGAGTACATCCTTTTCATAGGTGACTTAATATAAATTGAGAGATGTTGTATAATGAAAGAAAGAGATACAGATTAAATATACTTAACTATCGATTCAAAGATAACCAAAAGTCACACGTAACGAAATATGATTGTTTCGTACTAATTTAAAGAAAATAACATTTGACAAATTATGAGAAAAAATTATTAACTAAAAATGGAAACTAAGAGATGGGGAAGACAGGATCTTATTTTTAGGTAATATTTTCTACCATAGAGAGATCTATCATCAAATCAATAATCACATATATATACTTATATATATACATATATATACATATACATATGTACATATATATACATATACATATGTACATATATATATATATATACATATATATACATATACATATATATACACATATACACATATATACATATATACACATATACATATATACACATATACACATATATACATATACACATATATACACATATACATATATACACATATATACACATATATACATATACATACATACATATATATATATATATATATACACACACTTGGGTGTGTAGTATAAAATAAAATACATTTTATTTTGTAAAAATTTTTATTAGAGAGCCTGTCATGGCTTGAAAACGAACGATAAAATAATCATATATATATTCGAAATTTGCACTACTGGCCACAAAAAATACAACATCCTGAAGGAAGCATGCAGACCATATGAAATTTACATCATGCGTTGGCGGTGATTAAGTATGTGAATCATTAGCATTATAGCACAGCTTCACACTCAAGCGTTATATAAGAGGGGGATCCAATGGTAATTTGAAGTATGGCAATTGTTTTCCCGGGCGTTTTTTTTTTTTTTTTTTCTTTGTTTTTTCTGGTAAAATGTTTATCTATATCTCGTGGAAAAAGCAAAGGTCTTTTAACTAAGTTTCTTAATTTGTCCGAATAAGAATAGCAGCCTATAGGAATTGCGGAATATCCATCAGAGATATCTGTCAAAGTTTTGGACAAAACCGAACAAAAGTGATGCGGATCTGTAATCGCTGGATTCAGGAGGTAACCAAGGACCAACGGAACCACTCACACTCACATTGTTGCATCACTGCCCATGATGACTGGCACATTGCACGCATGGCAGTGATGAATCACACGTGAAACATCACGTACCATCGCACAACAGATTCAGTCTAGTACACATCATTTAGTGTACGTTCGTACCATTCGAAGCCATTTGCAGCAGAGTTTAATGTCGGTAAGGTGTTCATTTCGGTTGCTTCGTTACTTTATGGCATTGCAGGAGTTTGTGCTGCCAATGGTGAAGTGAACGGCGGACATGGATAACGGAATGGGACGACATTGTGTTTACTTCCCAATCCTGCTTCTGCCAGCGACCTCACGAAGGTCGGATTTGAGTTTGGAGACACCCTGGTGAGAGACTACTGAACTGTTGCGTTATGCATTGCCACACCTGGTATCTTGGTGGCCCTTCACCCGGTATATAGGCTTGGGGTGGTATTCGATTTCATTGTCACATCTTTCTTTTACGCATTTCCGTTACACTGAAAGGCCAGCGCTGCATCACCGATGTATTGGAGCCCGAGGTCCTCCCATACATTCAGCTCCTGATGCCAACAATATTCCAAAAGGATCATTCGCTTCAACACGTCTCACGCAATAAGTTCTTCAAGAGTTTCTTACCCATCAGATTGATTTGCTTCTTTGGCCTGCCTTTTCTCCCGATCTATCACCAACCAAATCCATGATTTCACAATTACTGGCCTGAAATACACCATCCGCTGCTTCAACTGTTCAACTGTGGCAATATGTAGAAGCCGCTTGGACTGTTATTCCCTAAGGATACAACAAAAACCTATTTGATTCTATGGCGGGGCGTGCGTCAGCGGTTATTGCCAGCAATGGTGGCGACAGTAACAACTGCTTTTGTCATCATCTACGCGTCACAAGAGGCTGTAATTCTAATCATTTGATATTTGTACAACAAGTTATCAGTGATTAATTTCACTGTGCTATCTCTAGTCATTCTTGGATTTTCATTTTGTGTTTCCATCATTTTAAAAATGCGTGTTTTGCTGCAGTATTATGATAAAATCTGATTAAAGACCGCTTTTAATTACTTTAAATAGAAATGGGGGCTGGTTAATCAGTTTTATGTTTAGCTAACCTTCCCCGTTTCAGCAAAAATACTCTGAGTGGTACATTATATATATATATATATATATATATAAATTATTCACAATTTAGTAAAAAATTGAAATTATAAGGATCTTATAATACTAAATCCTATTTCAAAATAGCAATGGTGAATATAAAAAATAAAATTCGAACGTTTTCAAACAAAATTAAAAATTTATAAGATAAAAATATCCATATCCAAGTGCAACCTGGAACTTAGGACCGATAAGTAGGGTTAAACTAGTTTGATGGCGCCAACGGGGGGGGGGGGGGGGGGGGGGGGGGGGGGGGAGGGGGGAATATCTAATTCTCAAAAAATTAAAAATTTAAAAAGGTTATATCTAAAAAAATAATTTATTATCCATCGCATTCTGAAAAATATTATAACATAAAAATGTTAAAATTCTAAGCCAATTAAGTGAATAATATAATTGAACCATCTAACACCAAAGATGATGCACCCATCTTTAAATAGTCATATAGAAAGAAAAAATATATAAAATCCGAAAATTCAAATTAAGAAAACCCAGTATATTCACAAATGAATTGCCTCAAAACATAAGCACATATAACATAAATCATCAAAAACTCACCCAAGAGCATTCTATTAATACTTCAAATTAAATAATGATATTCACAATTTCTGAACATTTTTTTCATATTTCCTACAACAAACACAATTCCTATATTGCTCATAACTCCCACTAATACCATGTTAATCCGAATGATCCATATTCTCACATTAGAGCTCAAATATTTGGTATTAGATGTAAACCAGTTTCCATGCAAAAAAGTTTTTTGATTGATCATAAAAATTTGATTGGTCATAAATATAATTTTAAAGTGTAGTCGTGTAAATGTTGGCCTATGTGTGTATTAAAATGTAACCTGTGTGTGGAATGCCCATATTCTTCACAGTTGGACCACTAACAAGCTGACTTTGTTGACCTATTGCTGTGTGGTGGATTTGTGTATTTCCTAAAACCTGTCGTATAATCCTTCACAAATTTGCTAATTTAATGAGTTTAAAAAGATTTTTAAGAAATATTTTTGATCTATGTATGTTCTCAAGAAGTTGAAGGGATAATCACTTTGTATGCAATTAAATATAAATTTCTGGGTGTTCTTGAACTTATCAATATTATATATATATATATATATGATTTGAGAAGCTATTACACCTTATAAAATAGAGCTATATGTGTTAGGTACATGGCTAATAAAGTCACTAAATATTTTACTGAATTTCTGGTTCTTTAATTGAAAATACAACTTTCAGAGTTTTTTTTCCTCATATATTAATTATATATCTGTAGTATAATTGAATAGTTCAAAAAAAGTATTTCATATGAATTACAGTTCGTAGAAAACAAGATACTTTAAAAGCAATCTTAGAAAAAAATAGATTTGAGACCTACTATTTTTATATTGGTAACACCAGAATAGGCACGCATCTAGTTTGGAGTTGGTTTCCTTGGAAAAGTAACTTTATATAGGGTGTTAAAGATATGAGGAACGCATTTGCAGAAAACCTATATACGTATAACGCAACATCCAAAAACCCAAATATTTTTCCTTACTGCTCCTAAAAATATAAATTCCGGAAATACATAGAGCAGTAAATGAATAAAATAACATATCCACTGCATAGCAGCTCGTAACAGTTTTATGGCACGAGGCATCTCAAAAACCGCAAAATGCAAATTTAACGTCTTGAATGTTACTATTTCCTCTCAGCGGTAGAAGACGTGCATACGGCGGCATTCTATCCGTATGATCCGCTCTGGGATAACTCCGGCAGGCAGTTTCGTGTGAAAAAGTAATACGGTCGTAAGAGTCATATTTTCATTTTCACCTTAATGTATCATTCCATATGTTGTTTCTTCTCGCTTTTTAAACTGCGCTCTTTACCGAAGGTGCCAGTGCATGGTGGTTCCGCTTTTTCTACTATATATGTATAGTATAAAAAGAAAGAAAGATCCATAAAAGTAACCTTTGGGCGTAAAAATAGTACTAGAAACGATATGAACGTTAAGGAGAGGATATGTTTTTTCCATTATGGTCGTAAAATTTTACATCCGCTTGCTGCATAATTTATTACTTTAGGATATTATGAGTAAGGGAAGGAAAAAAAAAACACTTGGATTGATTTTACAATCCGGTATTTGGCCTTTGTTCTTTTTAATGGATAATTCCAATTTTGGAGTTAAAGGAATCAGACGTATTTACGAATTTTGTGAGAAAAGATTTGAAAAAATAGAAGAGAATCAGAATGAGAAAGCAAATTTAACAAACAAATTAAAACTGTATGTATTAAAATACATATTTTATTCACAATAGATATAGTATATAATTAATGCATATTAAAATAAATGTAAATTTTATGTATTAAAATACAGAAAAGCGATATCAATAACCTGACAATGCACTAACAAAATTTGAAGAGAAAAAAATGATCAAAAGAAAAAAAAAATAATTCCAGCACAAGTAAATATTCAACGAAATGAATTTATTACAAATACTTTGATTGTCTTTTATTAAAATACTATATATCTACCAGACCAACAAACTGGCTGTGAGCTTAGAGGGTATGGATACGACTCGGAATCGCATTGAAGTGCAGTATCACAAATGCGGTAGTTGAGAGCTGTGGTGCCAAGAAGAGAAAAAGAACAAAAACAGAAACACATGCAGGTAAACCACGTGCCGTTAAACAGCGTTTCTCGTTCAATATTAGGGCTAGCAATCTTGAATACTATCTCAATGGTTCCTCATACCTTCTACACTGTCCTTTGGGCAGTAGAGCATAACTCATCTTCTTGTAATAAGTCCTGCGCGAAATTATTATCACAACACATGTTCCTTCTTTGTTCTGCCACTCCATTTAGTACCAGAATGACTGTACTCCTTCACCTTATGGAATTCACTTCCATAAACACTTCAATGTAACCTTTGGACACTAGTAAGTACATCGTGGTGAACAAGTTCATTAGTTTGCCAAATCATCGGACCTATCCTGCATGGACTTCTTCTGGGGTCACATGAATACTTTGGTGTACGAGACTCCCATTATTTCTGCAGAAGGAATCATCGCTCGAATATCTTTATCTGCCAGGAAGATACATGGCTTGCCAGGAAATTTCCAGAACGTAAGGAATTCCACGCGTTGCCACTGTCAGGCTTGCCAGACGACTTTTTGTCTTAATTATGAACACCTATTGTAGTAAAACCTTTCAATAAAATGTTTTTATCCCGCTAATGTGTCGCTGTTTCTGTTCTTTTTCTCTGTTTCTTTGTATTATAGCTCGCAAATGCGGCATTTTCCTCTCTGCATTCTTTTGTGATTCTGATTCGTATCTGTACACTATACCAAACTAGAAGTTTGTAGGTCTGGCAGCAAATCAACCTATTTATATGACATGTTTTGGAGCCAGAATCAGACTTAATTTAAAAAAAGGTCTTTATTCAAGTAATTCTCGGCACAATCTCACGCTAATAGCAGAGGGGAAAATGCACGCCACCGTGAAATCTTAAGTGTTTTACCACTTACGCCGGTGAATTGAAGCACCTCGGATTTTATGATAGTACTTGAAAGTTAATAGTTACATATATAGGGCTATTAAATATAATGATCTAGAATCAGAAATGTTTAGTGGATAGGTCATATGCTTCGGAGGAATAATTGGGTGATTAATTTGATACTTGAAGATGTAATGAAAAAAATAAAAGCTAAGTGCTAGATAGGGAATTTAATTTTTAATCTAATTATATATATATATATATATATATATATATATACAGTCGACTCTCGCTAATTTGAAGTTATTTTATATAGCTCTCGACGATTTGAACGCTCACTATCACGTGGTCATGCAGTAAAAAGATTGATGATTACATGTTTTGTGTAGTATTGTCTCTGCGTATCTACCCTGTAATGTAGCCCCTTTGATGACCATTTGAATGTCATCACTTCTCTGTGTTTCCTCGTTCCTCAAGCAAAAAGACACTTTTATTGCTTTCCTTCTCCAAGTGAACAATAGAACATCAGCACCTGTCAGCCGCCCTTATCTTTCGTTTAACACGTGGCCTTGCTACACACTTATTCAGAAAGGATATCCGCTATTGTGAAAAAGAGATGCGTAGGATTGTGTACTTTGGCATGTAGCACCAAATAGGGAATAAGCCGGGCTGCACCCTGCCTTTAAGAACCAAAGGTGTTGGGGACGTCTCTGAGGGATCTAATAATAGATTAACCAGATTTTTAAAGATAACAGATTTTTTCGTCAAAAAGGATTAACTATGTACAGTATGTATTCTTTTAATAATTGCTTTTAATACATACAAGTATTCTTTTGAAAGAGAAAATATTTTTAACTTCTGCATAATATTTATACTTTTTAAAAATACTCCAAAATATTTTTTTTTACATATGTGCAATTGTTGCTTTGTTACATAGTTTAAAATTTAAATGTGTTAGAAAAATATTTCTCTTCGTGTATTTTGGGAGTTTTTTTCTACCCTCTTGATAATTCGAACTCTTGATAATTCGAAGTTTTCTATTGTCCCTCCCACTTCGAATTATCGAGAGTCGACTGTATATATATTGCACATGTTGTAATGGTATAACCCACACAATAAGCGAATATGTGATGTTTAAGAAAAATGTTTCTCATATTCAATTTTTTTCTTATTTTCAAAAGTGAAATAACTTTATTTTGTTCATATTACTTCGATAAAAGAATTCTTACAAATAAATACGGATTTCACCTACGAAAAATTGAATAACTGTTATGAAAAAAATCTGGATTAAGTCCATCTATAGTGGTTTTAATACGCTGTTTCAGCTCCACTAGATCAACAGGAAAGAAAGGAATGAATACCTTTCCTTTTTCCACAAAAATAAATCACAAGGTGTTCAGTCAGGACTTCTGGGAGTCATATTGGTAAGTGGCATGTTGTTCGCCGCTACTCTTCCGACACATCGACCAGAGAAACGTTCAGCAAGATAATCTCACACGTTGGTCAAACGGTAAGCAGTGTGGTGATAAACCATCCAGGTGGAGAAAGAAATTGCGTTGCCTATGTTGTTCTGCAACTGTGACGTTAACCAAAGAACTAACATATCCAAAAAAGTGGTTTCCGTGACAGTTTGCTAAATTCAAAAACACAAAAAGCGTTTTTACTGTAGACACCTCCATTTTGACTGACCAGTCACATGACATACATGCTATTGACTGCGTTACTTCATTCAGGTGCAAGACACACACTTTAAGAGAACATCTACCTACGGTTCACTGAGGTGGTGCATGTTTTTTAATGTTACTGTTTTACAGTAATTGGAAAGTGTATACTTCTTTATGAATCACCCTGTGTAATTGATATATTTTGATTTTAATATCTACACAGTTTCTTGTTATCTTTATGTTTGGTACTGTCACCTGTATGGTGCTCAAAGCTACGGCTAACGGCAGGCGCCACTTAGCCCTTTACCAATGATGAATTTCACGGGTCTCGATCTGGCGTTTGCCGATCACAGGTAGCATCAGTAAAAACAACAACCCTTAAATAATATTTAGTATCCAATACATACTTCTTTCCTAATTTGTGCGCCAAAATATGATTCAGGGAATGATTATTTTATGCTTGGTAATGTCCAAGTGGTATTTTTTTTTCAAAAGTTATTTAAAAACTTTACCCACGTGTTTCCGAAAGCGTAATTTTGGAAGAGTCCCTCCAAAGTGTAGAGAAACATTTTGCTCGCCACAGATATAACTCAAGAAGACGGTATCGATTTTAGAAAATATATTCCATCGATTTATCGAAACGGAGAAACATAAATGTTTAGAAAGAGATTAGAATGAGGGATGAAATAGTCGTGTAACTTGGACTTTTGCATAAATATATAAGCTGCTTACCTTATTACAATTCTCATTGGGTTCCTTTACGCGTTGAAATAATGTTTATTGAACAAGTTTAGACAATGGTTATTGTTGATCTTTGGAAAAGAAAATATAGGTTCTGTTTGGAAGTGTTATCGAAAACCGTTGCTTTGTTCGTCGCTCTGCTCATCATTATTGTATCCTGCAAAATGTCGAATTTCCGATTGTTTTATCTTTAATTATTTTTGTCACACACACACATACACACATTTCTCTTAATAACTAATTCATTCAAGTAGCATTTTCCTTTTCGAGAGATTTTCGTGATATTTATGTTAGTTCTACAGAACTTTTGTTACGAGAACAATTGTAATTGATTTACTACGTTAACAAACAAAAGTTACTTGAGTACAATGAAACATTTCATTTCTCTCCCTAAGTGAGGATTCCGTTGAAAAATAATATTAATTAAGAAATAAAAACTTATCAAATATATGCTATGAAAATTTTGATTCAGTTTACTAATGAGGAAATTTTTCTTGTATGGGGTTAAGGTTAAAATACTTTTGAAAAAGGAATTAAATTTTTACTGAACTAATAAAACACAATTAAAGATGCGTAAGTTTATAAAAAAAATAACTAATCTTACTGTCATCTGATCAAATTTATGGTTTTTCCAGAAGTAATAAATTAGCCCCTTGCCATGAAGAATTTTTCTGGGCTTCGGTCTGATATTGCCGATCAAATGGCAGCAACCACTACAGCAGTATAAAATAAATAACGCTCAAATATATGAATGATTTTAAATAAATGTTTAAATGTGAAATATCATATAATATACTTTGTGTGTTAATGTGATATACGTTGGAAAGCTGCATATTTTCCACAATAGACTTGAGATTTAACTCTTAAAGTAATAATTGCAATGCAATAAATATAAATGATAAACACTATGAAATTCTACGTATCTTTCACACTAATTCACATATAGTTAGTGTAAGTAAAGAGACAATAAAATAAATAAAAGCCCCTGATTTCAAAATCATCTGATAATTTTTCATTTAACATTGTTCCATTAATTTTAAATATTTGTAAAATTCATAATTTAAGTATTATATTTTTATATATATTTCATAAATGATGAGCATACCGATAGTTAACAAATACTTAGTTCACAATTACGAATATTTAATATGTAATGTGAATTGCATAAATAGTGAACTGATAAAAAATATCAATAACAATTCAAAATCATAATTGGAAGCTTCAAAGACTATTTGTGATTAATTTTTGAAAACATTTTTCACTAGAAAAGATTTCAATATTTATTTCTTGTCAAATATAACCATTTATCGAAAAAAAAAAAATAGAAACAAAATGAGACAAAATTTAAATTTAATGTTATGTTTTCAAGCAATCTGATGATTCGAAGCTCATTTGATTCTGTCAAATGAAATTATTTATGGGTCTTTCGCTACTGTAGCTTTTGTTTCATTGTTATTTTCTTTTTAAACGTTAGGTTTAATTTCATTTTCAGGCCGCAGATATCTTTAATTTGTGCATATTTGTTTTAATAGTATTATTTTTCTGCGTCATTTAAATCACAAAAACTGGAGAAGAGAAAAGACTATCATATAAATTTTTTAATTGACCTTAGAATCGGAGTGGAATTATTATTTCCAAAAGTTTCTACAATGAGAATAATCTGTCTACTCGCGTGCTAGAGAAGAAGACAATTAAAATATGTATACAAAATTACAGTAGTTCCGTAAGTTTGATAAGAATTATTATAATTTTTACCCTTAGGCAACTTACACTATATGTTATGGTGGAGATATCTTTATCTAGGCACATGTTAAATATCCAATGGCAAAATTTCTACGTGCTGCCATCTGGTGTTCAAGATATGTATTATAAATGTTGAGATTGTAATCCAATGCTTTGTCTCATGTTTAAACCTAGTATTTGAGAATCGCAAGTATGTGCAAAACTACGGAAACTATGCTCACACACAAAAGCCGTTATTAAATGAACATATTTTTACATAATTAGAAAATGTATAATCGTATTCGAAGAAGGAGAAAAGTTGAGGTGCAAAATTAATAATATAAATTTACTTTTCTTTCGTGTAAATTTTATAAAAAGTTATAAAATATGCCATTTTTAATGTACATGTATTGCGTAAATTTCTCATTATTTTTCACTATTCGTTTAAGAATTTTCTTATATATTAAGCTACTTTTTTTTAGTATTAAATGTATAGTTAGTTATTTACAAGTTTATGCATATATCAAGGGATCCTCCATACAATTCGGTGTGTATGAGCGTAATGTAAATTAGCATAAAATAAATGTTGTATAAAAATATTTTTTCTTATTTATTGAATTTATTTTACTATTTCGTTTCTTTAAAAAAGCCGGTAAAATGTTAAACTCTTGTAACTACATTCTCGAAAAAGTTGTATCTTACATTTAACGAAGAAGATAAAAAATGGTATGCATCGATCCCATTCGATGTATCAAACATCTATTTTGTAACAAATTTAAGTAATTACATAGTATTCTATTTTTAAGGCTACCATTTAAATTCCTAGGATATGGTTTAAGTGCAGATATCTTTATTATTAAAAATATCATGGAATGCTTTTAGATGTATGGGTGTTAAAAACAAAGCATAACAAAATGTAATGGGTCAATACACATTTAAAGCTATTTGGAATCCATTATTTTCCAAATTATTCAGAAATTAGAAATTAATAATCATCTTAATTTGAATATTTAATTATAAATTGAATATACTATTGCAAGTAGATCAAATAAAAATGAAATAGATTGCCCCAAAAATTCATTAGATTTTGTTAAAAAAGTAGTTTAAAAAAAAGACTCCAATGAAACTATTTCAGACAAGCACATTTCAGTATGAAGGGTGACAAATTTATGGCTTTTATGAAATATCACAGGACAATTTAAATGTTAATACATGCCTTATAATGGCAACTATATAAATAAAGAATATTACTTATTAAAGTTACCCTTATCGGTAATTAATGTTATATTAATAAGTCCACTTCAAACTATAGTACATATAGTCAGAAGTATTTTAATAATAAATATAGTAGTATTTTTACAGAAATTTAGAAATAATAACCTTTTTTTTAAATAAAAATATTTAATATTTCTAACTTTTGTATGATACAATAATGGTCTGTTCAGTACGGATTCATCAACTGTGCTTAAAATCTTTGTTGCTGTCAAACATTTCATAAATATTATGAATGTGTATTATTATAGGTATTATCCTAGGGGGGCCCCCCCAGAGAGAGGGATTTTATAAATTTCCATGTGCTTCCTCTCTTTAAAATGCTTGCCCTCTTTAATTATATAAGAATAGTGAATAGTAATAATAGTTTTTAATTGTCTTAGGCAAATGGGGAAAGTGAATACTATATATTCTATACATTAGCCTACCTACAATATATTATAATAAAAAATCTTGCAATTTCTATCTATTTTATAGTATTTCATTACGATAATTATATCAAGTATTAATTCCCTCAGTATTTAAATAAATTACAATTATTTCTTACCGTAAAATCCGGCGTATAACGTGCACTTTGAACACCAAAAATAAGATCGAAAATTAAGGGTGTGCGTTGTACGCCGGGTATAAAAATGATAGCTTTAAAAAATAACAAAAAGAATGAGCATAAAAAAATTTACTTCTGGATGTATCGAAACACTGTTTATTTAAAGGAAACGACTTGCCTTATGAACAAAAAGATTTGTAATTCTAGAAATATATCATTTTTTGAAATGTCTGGGATAATACCTCGATTAAATTACTTCAAAACATAAAAACTATGTTTACTAATATTTCAGATTTATTCGTTAAAAAGATAATAAAAGAAAAAAATAATAATGTATCCATTCACATTAGGACTATATATTACGCTAAATATATAATTAGGAATTATACACACCAGTTTTAGTATTTGTTCTTATTAATATCTTAAAATACCACCAAATTATGACTTGAATTTTGTTTTGCAGATATTATAAAGTAATTTTCGTAATTAATATTAAATGTTTCGGGAATTTTATTGCGGTACGAAAAACTTTATATTTGATATAATTTGCTCTCAACATGTTCAAAGAATATAATTTTAACTAAAAACTAGCTTTATTAATTTGATAGTTCCCGAAAAAAAATATTGTATCCATTATTAATTACGCTTAGCTCTCTTTAATGATAAAATAGGATTTAGAGTGACTTAATTGCAAAAATGTTCTTCTAGCCAAAAGCAAAAATATCTTTTTTTTCTCTTTCAAATCTTCAGTGAAAAAAACGGTAGAAAGTAACTTAATATCTCTGTAATTTGGAACTTTTTGTGACTGCATTAAATATAGCACATAAAAAAAAAGATAAGAAACTTCAGCAAAATAAGATCAATAGCTGTATCGAAACTAGTTGGATCATCTCTCTGGACAAAGTTTGAGAATTTTTTTTTTCCTTTCTTTCACATATATGCCTACTTTTTTGTCTCTCCGTCAAAGCCTTCGCACTTTCCCTTGAGGAATCATACTTTGGCAGTGTTCCAAATAAGAATTTCTTGCGTAAAAAAAAGAATTGCAATCACTATCCGGAGCACATCAGATACGTCTCGGAGGACTATCAGTCCATTTTTTTCCTTCTTTGGTTCTTTTCATTTTCTTTAACTCCTTACCTTTTCAGAGATTTTATCGTAGTCCTACAGTATGCTGTTTATCACTATCAGATAATGTCACCAATTACGCAACAAGTCCATCATTACGAAGTAGATGACGTGTTATCAAACTCTTTTTGTATAATGTAATCAGGAATTTATGCATGCCATCCAATTAGTTCAATGGTCCTATATGTAGTTTTTTTTTCGTTGTCTAAATAATGTTCAGTGTTCTTCGGTAGTGCAGAATAGTCAAGAAAATAAGCCAAAGATTCCTCTACTTAATTGAAATTATCAACCTTTCCTTGTGCTCTGTACATTTATGTAAGATTAATGGAAATAAAATAGGAAATATTTGTTTATATACAATTATAATTTATAAGAAACTGATATTGTTTCAGCTCTAATTGATTGATTGAATATTAGCGTCGCACTGTTCAGCAACACGAGGGCTTTTGGCGACGGACCACGTAATTTTGAACCATGGTCAAGTGACGTGGATGACACCCGTGAGCTGGCACCCCCCTCTCCTAATTACCACACCACACCAACGGGAGGACGTTTCAGCTCTCGACAGATTTAACGTGCAACGCTGCCCTACACGGCGGGTCTTTAGTGGTACTGGGCTCGAATTCGTGACAAGGCAAACCACGGTCCGATACCTATACCACTCGGGTACCGCGGCCACTTTTCAGCTCTAATAAAAACCTTTAATATAATTGCTCATTTAATTTATAAAATAAAATTAATTTGTATATTTTAACTTATGTAGTATATTTGTACTTAAAAAATTGTAGATTTGATTTTCAAAATCCTTAATGTATGCAAAATATAATATAACAGATTCTAGTGTCAAGTAAACAAAAAAAAATTATTATTCTTTTACTAAATAATGTTTCGAACAAAATACCCAATTAATGGTATATGTATTTGTCGGTATATAAAACTATTTACTTGTGTTAATTAGTAGTTTGTTCTAGATAAGTACAAGATAATGTTTTGTATAAATTATTTAATTTCGATTAAGTGATTGTTCTTTATTAATAAATAAAATATAAATATGCATAGTTGTATGAAACTTTCTTTTATATTTAAAAATAACACTTTTCTTTAATCATAGAAGATATTACTGTACATCATATAAATAATACGAAATATTTAATGCCAGCGTATTGTTATTATAGTTTAAAAATCTAAAAAAAATCTTAAAATTATTTAAATAATTTTAATTTAACAAAATAATATGAGTCTATAACTCTTTTAATAATAAAAAAATCTACTGACTAATTTTGCTAATAATCTCTATCTTCATTTCTCAAACTGTAAATGTATATTTGCGTAACAGATTCAGTCACTAACTAGCTTATTTTACTTTTATTAGAGGATGATCCAAACATTTCGCAATGCTTTCCTTAGTTGCGAAACGTTTTCCTTAATACGGCATTTAGTAATATTATACATTATATTCAATAAGTTTCCCGAAGTGTTTTAAGTAGGACATGAATAGATTGGCTAGCCATAACATTTATTAAGAATCACTTTTGAAGAAAGCAGCTTGAAGCTTTAACAAATACTGCAGAATCCCTATCTTTATTGTTTCTAAAATTTTGCTTGTCTCTGTTTAGTATATAAGTAATTTATTTTCTCAAATTAAGTATAGTAAGTAATTAAATATACATACATATATATATATATATATATATATATGTGTGTGTGTGTGTGTATACACTCAAACTCAGTGGTGCAACAGCCTATGAGGACCAGGGTCTACAGTGCCAATCCTAGTATACGTGACCATTTAGGGATGCTGAGGAGTTAGAGCAGATGTCCCCAACTGGTGTTCAGTCTGAAGCGAGACCCCCAGTGCTTAACTCTATAAGAAATAATGGTATTCAATTAACAACCCACTGCAGTAGGGATGAAAGGTTGAGTCAATCTTGATCAACCCGGGAATATAACCCGGAGCTGTGGTGTGGAAGCGCGATACGCTACCACTTGACCACTGGGCCTTCATACGTATACACTATCTGTTATTATTTTTTTTTATAACTCGAAATTAAATGCGTAAAAAATAAGGATAAGAAACAATTATTATGAGGCACAGGTTGAAGTAGAATAATTTACCATTTAAGAAAAATTACTCAGGTTTTCGCTAATAACTCTTTAGAAGCACTTCAGTGGCTTTAATTAAAAACAAGGCAACACAAAAGCAAGAAGTTCATATATTAAGTCATGCTTACTTGCCTTAATCTCCCTTATTTATTAACTGTGATAGTACAAATGTCATTCCAATATTCAAAAAGAGGAAACACAGTTAAAAAATGCGTGAACTAACTGTAATAATTTAGATGATGTCCAGTAAGAAATTCTGATTTTAATAAATGAGAGGATGTTAAAATGACTACATGTGCAAAAATAATATGGTATTATATAGCCACAGGATAATTCAATTTTGCGGATTCCACTTGGAAATAATGTCTGCATGGTTTCCATGAATCTATACTTTTGAGTTGCTTTATCAAAAACGAGAATGTGTTTGAAGTATTCAAATGCCAAGTTAATAATCCCGAAATGTGTTAAAGGAATTCAAATTCAACTGCTATTCATGAAATGCGAGCTGAAATTGGCATTCATGCCGTACCCTCTATTCATCCACTCAAAGTTCAAGTTAAATCGACTGGAACTCACTTTTGTAAAGTTTTCAATTTACTAATTTCTCAAAAGGGTAACGGGAAATAGAGGCTCCAATGCAACTTGTAATGTCTAGAAAGTTTGCCTTGATGCATGAGGAAAATTAAACGAATGGATTCTGTAATGAGCGTTGCTTTCATAGGGATGTGCGTTGCATAACAGTTTTAGCAAATCAGAGACAGAATACTGATTACTGATATATGTCGAATTTGAATGTCTAGTATAAAATCCGTAAGCTTCAAGATAATATTTAAACATATTCGAAAAGTAGAAATTAATATTGAGAGCATCTAATAATAAGTAGAAACTAATAATCAAGACATTACATTTTAACTGTGGTTCTCAACATACTTTTAAAAATATCTAATTCATCATCTATATATAAATATATGCATTTTCCAATAAAATAAATTACGTGTTTCTAAAACTTGTACTTTTTGTTTCTTCTTATGATGTATTAATATTTAAGCAAACCAGGTTCATTTTAAGTTGTAATATCAAATAAAACTAAGACAACTTACTTTGTTATATTTCAATTTCTACTATTAGCTCGCACTGTCTATATATTTATTTATTTATATATTTATATATTTATTTATTTATTTTGGTGGAATTTTCAATCGTTAATAAAACACATTTTAAAGCGCTGAATTGAGCTGAAATTTTGCCTTTAAGCTTTTCAACGTATTTAATTTTAAAGGAAATTGTCCGATGTATTAATGGAATGAATAAATTTGCAGTAATGGTTTTGAATGATTAAATTAAAACGATGTGAAACAAAAAAGCTCGAATGTGTATTTCTTAAACATCGTGATGCTTATTTTAAATTATATTACTTAAAAATTTATATCATATAGAGATATTTTAGAAATATCGTCACTTTAAAAGGCTTTGACAATATTCATCGTTTGTTTTACTAATGCATCCAGATTACTTTTTGACTTACACATTAAAATTTTGATTTCATAAAATTCATATACAGTTAAGCAGAAAATATAGAAATAATCAAATAAAATTTTAAATTGAATCATCAATACCGAGGAGGAAGATATTAACTTTGCAGAGCCCAAATTATTTTTTTTTTGAAAATTTTCCAGATGCTTATTTGTTTCAGAAATTTTTGAATATGTAATAAAATCAATCAAAATGCCTTACAAGAATTTTATTTCATTGTAGGATATATAATTTTAAAGTAATGTGAGTTCGAAAAAAATATTTTTATTGAAAGAGGAATTTTATATAAATACAAATTCAACTTTAGAAGACACAGATGAAGTTGAAATATAGATTTATTCAAAATGGCCAAACCTTGTAACAATTATCATAATTTCGATAACTTAAAATGAGTACCATTTGTCATTTTTTTATGTAATTTTAAATAAGTGATTATAATATTTTTGAATTTTCTTTTAATATTTTGATTTATTTTTGTGTACCCAATCTTCTTTTAAAATTTCTTTAATATATAATTATCTAAAATTAAACTGCTTTCTTTCCAGCTCCCATTACTCCTGATAAAGATCGACTTCTCACCGTCAATTCCACAAGCGTATGTGTAAATCTTAATAGCTGGCACAATGGAGGCTGTCCTATAACATTCTTCGTCATTCAATATAGATTGAGTGGAACACAAGAATGGACCCTTGTAAGTAACAACATCATTCCCGAGCAGCAGAATATTACCATAACTGATCTTAGTCCAGGATCTTGGTACAATTTGTTGATGACTGCAAGAAACGATGCTGGAACAACTGATTCGGAATATGTTTTTGCTACATTAACACTCAGTGGAGGTATTACATTTTGTATTTGTAATCTAATTTTATGCATTAGTGTATCGACGAGAAACATTTTTTTGCGATCATATTTTTTTTTCAAAATCAAATTAAATGGATAATTTAGAATAACTTAAAATACAGTTATAAATTTCATAAATGAATGTAAATTCTTGTCTCTGAAAATAAGTTATTAATTACATTAAGGTATAGTAGTACAAAATTTAATTTTAAAAACAATGGTTGACTGGTTGAAGAAAAATAAATATGCAACATGTAAAAAAATGTACATTTTTATGGTAATGAAGATGCACATCAATACATGAATTACATTGGCAACCAAAATTATGGTTACAAATTTAAAAAAAAAGAAATATCTTAGGAAAAATAAGTTTGACGTTACAAAATTCTGTATACATATGTATCAGACCATGAAGCAAGAAAATAAGAACAGAAAAAAAACGTACAGGGACAAATGTAATAAACGTATGAAAAAAAGGGTAACACATTGGTCAAAAGAGAATACATCAGAAGGATAAGCAGATAGAAAGAGTGTAGTGAATGAATAATTGAAAGAGAGAGAGTGTGACTATTTTGTTCAGTTTCTGCAGTTCTTGAACGAGTTCTCAAACTATCAATGATGGTGTTATTCCATGATGTGTGTGTGTGTGTGTGTGGTTGCAGCAATTCCCAATATTCCAAAAGTGACGACTTTAACACCTGGAATATCCTGTAGGGGAGTTGATGGTATGCAGTGACTTATCCTTGAGTCTTTTCAACGTTCTCTTTAGGTTTGTGGTCCGATATACTTGTAGACAATATTGTGCCCTGAATACCCTCTTTGTACGGATAAGAATCGATAAGAGTAGCTTTGGGTGGTTGGGCGTTATAATTTGTTTAAAAGAACTGAGTTCTCTAACCGACTCCTAGCTGAGGCTTCTTTACGCCCGATAACCGGAGAAGAGAATCCTGTTTTCTACGCGTCACATGAGAGCCGGCACACATGAAACCAGAGGAATTGTTCTTGGAAAGCTCTAGAATGGAGTCGTATCTTCTTCATTGATTAATCGAGATTCAACGTACAAAGTCTGAAAACAACAGATGAACTTCTCACTTTGTTGGTAAAGGCATGTTTGTGTGAGGAGGGATTACATTTGACGGACCCACACCATTGCACATCTTTCCCACCGGTACAACCACACTGTATTACTTGGGAATTTCTGAGAAGTTGCGGAACCCAATTCACACACACACATATTAATATTAGTACACACTGTTATTTCTTTTATTCAATTTAGCATAATATAATTTTATAAGATTTAAACTTATCCCATATATGAATATAAGAATTTATATGAATTTAAGAATAATATTTCACAACATCTTTTGAGTATAGGTACTTTTTCCATGAACAAAAAGCTAGATTTAATTAAAGATAAAAACGTATAATGTAGATTACAGGTAACAATAAAGATGATTTCATGTAAAAAAATATGATAATAACTCTCTGAAAGCGACAATTATTTTCCTAAAATCTATCAAGGAATAAAAAAAAAAGAATGATTGTGTGTGTGTGCAAATACCATGCTAAAATAAATTTTGAGGAGTCATTTAGAAAATATAAAAAAATAATAATAAAGGTTTGAATTAATAGATTCTCCCTTTTAAAGTTGGACACTTTGTTCGCTCTTCCTGTAGTACAATTTTACATGAATTTTAATAAGTTTTTAAGCAAACATTAAAGCAGTGCTTCTCAAACTTTTAATATTTGTGACCCAATATTCAGTCATTATTTTCATCGTGCCTCCCCCCACTCCATACTATAACAATGTATTGAATTCAATAATACTATATTTTGATCCTAAGCTTACAGCACGACTTTAACCTCTTAAGTGCCACTGACATATATAAACGTCTCGCTCAGCCAGTGTGTTAATTCTCCCGGACGTAAATATACGTCTTTCAGAAGTTTGATCTTTTCTGTGTGCACTACTGTTGATAAAATTATTCCGAAGGCTTTGTAATGCAATTAAATGACATTGACAGTGTTTTGAAGGATATACTTATTTCAGAGGATTTGCTTATTTATTCCTCTTTTCTGTCCTTCCCCCTCTTCAGTACTCCAGATACTCTCATCTACGTGTTAAACGGAGGTATTGGGGAGCGAATCTCGTAATTTTTAATCCACTTTTAACGGATTAATTATAAATCGTACAAATTATCAAGATAAGTGTTGGTTTTTGTTTTTAATTTTATATATAACAAGCCAATGGTGATACTGGTAATTATTAAACTTGTTTTTAACTTAGTATTGTTAAATTAATTATGAAATTTATTGCGCAGTAGTGATATATTTATAAGTGTATTATATCAGTGTAAATGTGTATTTATTTTTTTATTTTTTTTGTTTTTAGTAAATTAATGATATTTTTAATTTTTTTGTTTTCGTCTTTTCAATATGCTCGCGCCCCCCTTGTAGGGTTATCACGCCCTCCTAGGGGAAGCGCCCCACAGTTTGAGAAACACTGCATTAAAAAGAATAACCCGATAATGAAGAAGTAAATTAAATGACAACTGAAAGGAGTTTTTTCTTGTTTGTTATTTTTTTAGAATATCCACCCCGTCCATCAGAAGTTAGTGACATAAATACTGCATTCTATCGTCACTTGACAATCACAGTTCCAGTTGTCAGTTCTGCTATTGTATTAATCGTAGTTCTGTGTGCAGTGTGTTTCATTACTCGAAGAAGAACAACCGATAGAACACAGAGAGCACCTGATGGTAAGTTATCCCTTATGACACAATTTTTTTCTAGTAACTCGACAAAATAAATGACCAATTTACTGAAGAAGATCCATTAAAATCAGAGCTTTTTCTAAGATAGCATTTAGCGAAAGACAGACCAAGACCGTTTCAATGAAATAAAATAATCCTTGGATTGAGAACGCATAGATCTTAAGAAGCTGATTTTTTTGAAGCATCATTTTTCAAACCGCTTGTTAGATGGCGCCAGATATCATTAACGTTCCAAAAAAGACCGACATCAAATGTTTTCTTATATTAATAGAAATATACGATCCAATTTGTAACAACTGCTACGTGGAAACTTTCTATCCTCTCTAACTTTGTAAGTAACACAGCTGCTTTATTTTTGAGAATTACCATTGAGACCCTTGACGCGTTCTGGCGAGATTACATTTGTTTGATTTTAGATTATCAAGTAAATTTAGTTTTTCACTCAAATTCAATGAATATGTGAAACTAACTTGTTATGAGATAATTTTTGATCTTTATTAATTTCATGCATGCTTATAATGACGGGATAGGAGCATTTTCTGTATGTTTTGAATACATTTGTAGTTAATTCTTTAGAGGTATTATTTATGAAAATATCCGTAAAATGAAATTCGTTATTTGAACTTATAATTGGAAAATAATTCTACAATATGGAAGTAGATGCTTAATCGTAAGTAATCATTAGTTTAATGTTCAACTAAAAGAATAAGAAGAAATGCAAATGATAATTATAACCAAAAAAAAGAAAAAAGAAATTTTGAATGGCTGATGTTAGCATATTAGTCATCGGAAAGGTATGTGGCAGTCTTGTATCAATATGTTTTGAAGTCTTATAATATGCACATGTACACCTATATCATACACTATTTAAGAGATATCTTGACCTCTATGGGAGTAATTTTATGTTTTGCACATGTATCTAAGCAGATAGAAGATTTTCATGAGCATTTCTACATGGACACTTATAGTTAAAAAATAATATTTACACCTTTCACAATTAATATTATCAAAATTTTAGCTAAAACTAGTGAATTGTTTATTTTCCGTTATCCTTCTTCTATTCTTTTAGTAGCCTAATTTTCTTATTCATACCTATTCTACTAGTTTAATCCGCTTTTCTTTTTCCACAAAAGATTAATTGATTATTTGCGTGATGTTTCGCTAAGTAGCGCCCTTTATCCCTAAAGTCATTCAATCATTTTCCTAAAATAACCTTCAAAATACAACTACATCGCAGAAGTTATCCTTGTTTAATACCTTAAGACAAGATTTGACACTTGCATAATTGATTTCAGAATTTAATCTTTTCCATGTCCTCTTGAAGGCAATATTCAACGCTCAAATATTTAAGGTGGGAAAATCATCTTAAAATGACTTTTGCTGCAATTTGGCAAACTTTCTGATCTCATAATCAACTAGTTTGGTGATTAAGTATACATTAAAACTGATTAATGTATGTATGATTGAATCATATGTTGATTAAAATGTTTCATTCAGGAAACTTGGGAAAGTGATATTTTTCGTATCATGGTTCATACAAGACTAATGTTTAATAATGTTGAAGAAATGGCAGTTTATTTATTTAATTTTCTTTTTATAAAGTAGGTAACTAACCAAATTTTTTTAAAAAAAATTTCATTGAAAAAATACACGTAAAAGTATTAAAAGATTTAATAATCATTCAGCTTTTTCATATTGAATACTACTAAGATTTTGTTTGTTATCAAGACAAAAAGCTTTACATAAGACATATGGAGAAGTATTGAAAATATATCTGAGGTTTAAGGTATCCCACTACGTTCGTAACCGTGATTTTAAAAAAGAGCATAATTGGATAATCTCCATGATATATAATGTCACTTAGATTAGAATACTTGTATAAAATTGTTTTAAGGACATTTTGACAAAAAAAATTATTTAAATACAATATTTTGGCAAAAAATTAACTTAGAATAATAATCTTTTTCAAAATGTTCTCCTTTTATAAAAAATACTTCTAAAATAATAATATTTTGCGCGCGCGCTTATATAAAGTAAAGACTTCTCTAGAGAGTCTGAACTACTACTTTCGAAAAATTCACATTATTTTCAGAGTTACAACGAATTGAAATAATTATTGTCGATTTTTTTTCTTAAAATTGATCCCCTCTGTTGTCGTAAAATAAGGCTAAACCCACTTCTAAGTTATATACTTCAAAAATTCTAGTTGATCCTCTGTAAAGAGGTCTGAGCTATATACAGGCAAAATATTACTATAATAGAAGCATTTTTCACAAAAGAAGAATATTTTGAAAATTAGATATTCTACGTTCATTTTTTGTCAAAATATTGGGCTTAAATAATTTTTTATTGTAATACTATTCTTAAAAAAATTTTATGTACATTTTCTAACCTAAGTGACACTAAATATCATAAATATTATCCATTTATACGTTTTTGCAAAATCACGGTTCCGAACGTAGTCGGATACCTTAAACCTAAATACGCATCTCTAATTCCTTTAAATTAATTCTTCTACAGCAATTCATACCTTTAAGAGATTACCTGACAAGAGTATCTCCTAGTTCAGACACAATAATATTCTACCATAATAATTATTTATTGCACTATTGCCAAAGAACTGATAATTTATCATTGGGACAGCCGCATTTGTTTCAGTTATATTATTTAAAATGAAAAAGAAAGGATATAGTTCGTAATACATAGTAGATATCATAAAACTCCAAAGAAATTTTCTATAGTTTTTGCATAATTATTTAATAATTTTAGCTGAAATAAATATTGTAATAAAATCTACGCAAATAATGTCGTAAGAAACAGCCTCTTGAAATCTTTCTACTATACATATGCAAAATTATGCATTAATAATTCTTTAAGTATTGCTTCTTTTAAGCAGAATACAGGATGTCGCTGAATTTGACCGACAAATTCAGAAGAGTAATAGTAGGCAGCGTGGAGACGACAAATCACCGCAGAACAGGGGATCGCAAACCACGTCTAGTTGAGGAAAATCACGATACTGTGGACCGTCAGGAAGACGATGAGGCAAACAAGGAGGGAGGTTGGTCAAGCGAATGCGGGGATTTCAAGCACGATTTTAGGGTTGAAGAACACGCTATATCATGCACTTGCGGAGTTGCTGCAGGGAATACTGGCCACTGCGTATCAGAACGCGTGGTTCATGCACGATCTTTCACCAGCACATTTTTTTTCGACTGCGGTGTGGTACCACCTGGTGTTGAAGCTGTGGATTGGCCTTCTACTCCCCGCACCTTAGACAATTGCATTTTTCTTTTGGGGCTACCTGGAATGACTTGTATATGAGGCACGGATATCAAAAGTGGAAAATCTCACGGCACGAAATTTCGTCGCCAGGAGACATCATCTAGATTTCTTTGAGCGCGTTTGACAATGTCAGTGTCAATGTTTGTAGGTCAGCTATACTATGACCTACGCGGCCGCATTTTTGAACAATTCCTGTGACAATCACTTGACTTTGTATTTCTCACGTCGAGCAGTGATGCATTGTTTGCATTGTAAGCATGCTTTATACCTAATAAATGCATTTCTGACCTCTTAGTGCCCTTTTCATTCTATTCGACATTATACCATTCAAAACGGTTTTCGTGAATTACTCCTACTGTTGTTGTTGCTCATGCCACTTGTCTGACATAGTCAGATCGAGGTCCATGAAATTCATCGTGGTAAGGGGCTAGATGAATTGTGTCCCTAAGCAATATTATTATACCTGAATATAGGTATTCATTTGAGGTAAGTAAATTGGACTTACCTTCTTTAAAAAATCCGGGATCTTTTTATCTTCTTTTTTCATTCGGGGTAAGCATAATAAATCACAATAAATCAAATGAAGAGTCCTAATTTTGACATACACTCATCTATTTTTAATATTAAACATATATACGTTAGTTACATAATGACTACGCGACAAAACGAAAGAACACATAACGCGCGAACAGCAAACAGTTAACAGAGAGAGAAAAAACATGACATCATTTCACTTCATTTCATTCCGTGCGGGCTTGCGCAAAACGGAAATACAGATGGGAGTTTCTCATTTCGCAACAAGATGTACGCCTGTCGTTGGCCTTAGCCTTGAGCACCATACAGGTGACAGTACGATTTAGCTCGGTGAAATTCCCGAAGGGACGATAGAACATTACGATAGATGGCACCACTATCTATCTCCACCTCCACAATTTAGGCATGGAAATGAAGTGGAGGGAAATTTTCTCCAGTTCCCTGCACTCGCAATTCAGCCCACAAGACTTTCGAACCCACTGATTTAACGAGCACGTACTCCGTGTGTATTCGAAGGGTATTTGGCGGTACGGGCATCGAACCCATGCCTTCCGGTCTGATGCCCGGTGCTCTAACCACTAGGCTACCCACGGCCCTTTACTCCTAATAATTATGGTAGTAATTAAAATAAATACCCAAATAACTTATTTCTATACAGG
>BMAV01009091.1:135582-189744 GCA_019973955.1 Trichonephila inaurata madagascariensis | reverse complement strand
TATGTAGAGCTAAAATCTTAGTTCTAAATGAGATAAATTTAGATAAAGCTAAAATACGAACCACAAAGGGCAACATATTTATAAAACTTTCTATAGTACAATTTCACAAATCAATTTTAATTTATCAATTTTATATAATTTTAGTCAATTTTTACAAAATCATATATCACTGCGTAATTTTTTTTTAAAAAAAATGTTTTGAGTTTTAAATAAGATTTCTTAAAGCAATATAAATTAAAATGTTTAAAAAATATCTGAAAGGATACTTTGCAAATTGAACAGTATAAAATCTATGGTCATTTTTACACATTATTAAGATTTGAAGGAATGATTTATAGAAATTAATAGAAATAGTGGGAAAGCTTCAGCTTCTTTCAAAATCTCGAGCAAAAAAAGTTAGATACATTTACTAATGAAACAGTTGGTTTTGTATAAAAACATTAACTGACATATCAGTCGATATTATAAGTAACTAATTACTAATAAAAACATATATTTATACAAGTTTTTTAATAATAAATCCATTACAATAATATAAAACACTTACTAATAAAACATTAAAAACTATGAAAATAATTAACTGATTGACTAAGAAACAGTTTTTAAAATGCTTTCTTGCACACTTTGCTAAATTTAATTTCTTTTTGTAGTACCTCCTTTGAAAATTAGAAGCTCTCTTTCAATTTCATTTGGGTTTTAAATAATTTGCTATAATATATTTCTAACTTCACTCAAAAAATAAAATGCTAAAGTAGCAGATAATAAAACCAAAAAAATAAATAAATAAATAAATAAATGTATGGACACAAATAATTTTAAAATTGATTTATTTTTCTAGAGTATCACTGTTTTAAAAATTAAATTTTTCGTATTCAAAAGGAACATAGGATCTATAAAGTTTCTTGTATTAAAATTTGTTTTTCATCTATTATTTTTTATAAAGTTTTCTTAGCATTTGATGTTCAGTATATGAGTAAACAAACAACAAATAAGTTGTGTATCTATGCTTGTTTTATTTTGTCAACCATAAGTAAAATAAACATTATTTATACGTAGTTAAGATAATAAACAATCACGATTTAATGTAAATTATCTAAAGATGGACTATTTACGAAATTTAAAGTAAACTTATCCGACTTTACTAAAAATACTTAGAATTTCATCACTCTAATTTTGTAAGGTTATTTTCTGATTTGATCTCAAGTTCAATAATTAAAACTGAAATTACGACTAAAATCAGATTACAGCAATATAAAGTATCCGACTACGTTCGGAACCGTGATTTTGCAAAAGGGTATAAATGTATAATATTTATGATAATTAGTGTCACTTAGATTAGAAAATGTATATAAAATTGTCTTTATATAGACTAGTATTACAATAAAAAATTATTTAAGTACAATATTTTGACAAAAAATGAACATAGAATGACGCATTTTCAACATATTCTCCTCTTGTGAAAAATGCTTCTATTACAATAATATTTTGCCTGTGTATAGCTCAGACCTCTGTACAGAGGCTCAACTAGAATTTTTGAAATATATAAATTAGAAGTGAGTTTATCCATGTCTCAAGACAACAGAGGGGAGAAATTTTAAGAAAAAAACGCCGATAATTTTTTCACTTTGTTGTAACTCTGAAAATAATTTGAATTCTTGAAAAATCATAGTTGTGTCTCTGTACAGAGGTCTGAGCTACATACAGGCAAAATATTACTATAATAGACGCATTTTTCACAAAAGGAGAACGTTTTGAAAAAAGGTTATTCTAAGTTAACTTTTTGCCGAAATATTCTATTTAAATAATTTTTTGACAAAATGTCCTTAAAACAATTTTATACATGTATTCTAATCTAAGTGACACTAAATATCATGAAAATTATCCATTTATGCACTTTTTCAAAATCACGGCTCCGAACGTATTTGGATACCTTAAAGTTTAAATCCAACTTACTTCTGATATGATTAAGGAACATTATATGCTAACTAATTAATTAATTTCTAAAAGAAAAATCTAATTCATTTTTGAATTTTTAATATTTTTTCAAAAATATTGATTGATGACCTCAAACAGCATTTCCCCTTAATCCAAAATTAATAATTTCCAAAAAGGAATTCATAATATTTACATGCACCCGAATTCCTTAGTATGCTTAATGTATCAAAACACCCCAAGTAATAAATTCAATGTTTTGATCCTAATATTTTACCCGGAAAGAATAACCTATGAATATTTCCAATACGTTGACAATAACGCAAGTATAGTACTATGTTTGATTTATAGCAGAAGTCGATGAAACGATATTTCATCTCTTTCAGTCGGAGAAAACTGAAGGCAAATACGAAGCGCCTGCCATTTATTTTCCTGCATATCATCACACAGGTACTTTATACACATTCTGTTTCCCTATCTTCGTTTTGTATTACTCTTCGTTTTATCATTCTGCCGTTTCATGTCGGGTGGTCGTGTGATTAATTTTTATTCATTCGTTTCATTCTTTGGGATGCGGTTGAAAAAGGAATTCCTTCGTAAAAACGTGATGTATTCATTTTTCAGAACTAATTTTATTTGTCGCTCCATTTTATGGAGAATTTCTTCTCACAGAAATGTTTCTATATTCAAACTAAAATTGTAGGAGTTGTAATACTTTTGTATGTGGAATCTTAAGAAAAGATTTTACTCAGATGTTTTTAGATGTATTTATATATAGAATATATTGCAATAGTGGTGTTAGGTATTTTTTAACTGATTTAGAGAAAGAGTTTAGTATTAAACTAGATCAATATCAAATGTTTTAACATATGTGTTAATTTATTTAAGCCACTGTTTCTTACATATTTTAGCACTAGATTGTCTAAGAAAGTCATTTTGAATGCTTTTTGATTTCAATTAGAAAAACAATTACATATATAATGACACAATTTCTTAGACTTTTTTAGAATGCATTTATTTCTCAAGTGAAGTAATTTTTTTTATTGTTAATATTTACTTATATGACTGTAAATAATATAAAAAAAATATTAAAAATTAATTTTAAACAAATTTCTTTACACATTAGTTACTCTTTCGCAATTCAGTCACTTTGACTGCTTTTGGGCAATATAGGTATGTGCTAAATTTCAGTCTTTCTAGTGTTAATAAGGACTTTACGCAGACTTTAATAGTAGATTACACTTTAAGAAAAATTGTTTAAAGGTTGGAATAATAGAAACATTATCTCTTAGTAGTTCCATTTGTAAGTAATATTTCCTACTTTGCAAATACATAAGGAATAAATCACATTAAATCAGTTTTCAATACTTTCAGTAGGACAAAAAACTGGACTATCATGACTATATTTCCTCTTGAATCCCTATCAATCTTTTTTTCAGAGAATAATAATAGTATTTTAAGAATAAATATTAATTTCATTATTAAATATATTTTCATTTATATTTCCTTAAAATCCGGCGTATAACGCTCACCTATACTTTATAGTTGTAATTTTAATTTTTTTATTTATATTCGCCGTATAACGCGCATTCCCTTTTTTACGAAGAAACCTGAAATGTACATAAGCACTTTTCTTATGTTCTGAAGTCATTTACTCGAGGTATTTTTCCAAGCTTTAGAAAAAAATAACGTAGCAGAATTGCAGCCCTTTAAATTCATAAGGAATGTCATTTCTTTTAAAAAACACTAGTTCGATGTATGTAGAAGTCTATTTTTTTTCTGTGCTTAACTTTCTTTTTTAAGGTTCTCCTTTTTATACCCGGCGTATACCATGTACCTTTAAATTTCAATTTTATTTTTCGTGATAAAAGAGCACGTTATACGCCGGGTTTTCCAGTAATTCATTTGTTATGTGTAAATTTTTCTTGTAAATGTCTACAACTTAAAAATTTAAAAAATTGATATGGAAATACTGAAAATAGTTATTTATATAGTACATGGAATGGTAAATAAGAAAAACATTTTTCGCTTTGAAATTTATACTAAATAAAATCGAGAAAATGACAATAACTACTCTATGTTAGCTAAACATTAATTATTTGAATATTATTGCGCCTAACTTGCGTAAAATGAATTAAAATAAATTTTACCTACAAAAATAATATAATGATATACATGCATGTGCAAATTAATTAGGATGAAGATATAAAACCATTTTTCTTAAGAAAGTGTGTGTTCATATACATACCTAATTCCAATATCAAGGAGTAATTAATTTTAAGAAACGAAATTTAGACAAAACATTTGTCAAAGTAACATATTAATTCACTTGAAGTCTTAAGTTGTAAAGTTATGTCGCATAAATAATCGCTATAACTCTGTCAAAACTTTGAGTTTAACTCCATTAGACAGACATTATGGATACCGTATGTAGTTTTGTCTTATGGTGTTTCATATTTGTACGTTTAATAAGTCAACAATGAATACTTCTGGGAGTGGACGACGTTTGATATGTCATTCCCGCGTATCCCACATGTGCTTGATAGCGCATATGGGATAGCCAATGTAGAATACCGACAGATAGTAAAACATGAGCAGTAACAGCAACATCTACCTGAATACTGATCATGAATGACGGAACAAACCGTAAAAGTACCATCCTTGCGTATGTATATTCTGTCAAGGTCATAGGGATAACGCCGAGATTGCTCGTGTTGTTAGAAGATGATGCTCCCCAGACCATAAATCCTAGAGAAACTTCATTATGTTTACGACTTAGACAACTTGATTCCGAGTGCTCTCCTGATTTCGTTCAAAAAAGCCTCTAGAATTTGTCTTTGCATGAAGCTCTAGTCAGAGGTACTCAACCTTTTTTTCTGAAGGGCCGCATTCTTATGTTAGCAGTTACACACGGGCCGCATACATAAGATGGCTATTTCACGCGGGCCGTAACATGAGAATCAATGGGGGTGGGGTGTGGAGAAATGCTTTAAGACCAAGATAACATAGACAATTTAAAATGTGGAAATTGATCAAAATATCAAAAATCTTATTTTGCTTCTTTTAATTATTATTTTTTTATATTTTTTTTTTTATTTTTGTCACTAAATTTTTCTAAATTAGCATTTCAAAATTATTCTTTCACAGTTTCTGCATCAAAAAACGGTTTCATAATAATATAACACATTTCAAAGGGTGTATTTGTTACCTCTGTGACATTACCACTGACAAAGCACTTTTTTTGCTATTGTAAAGATTATTCACAATGAAGCCTATTTATCACTTCTTGAAAGATATCTTTGAGGAAAAGTGTCGTTGAATGTGAGATCCCTGCTTATTGGTATTTTATAAATATAACTCGTGGCAAATCAAACAATTACCGATCCATGCTTATTTTTCATGACAAATAGTCAGCTTCCCAATCATCTTGAAATCACTTATTTTATTCGAATATTTTTCGCTTGCAAGATAAAAAAAGATAGTTAAAAAATAAGTTCCATCATAGAATGGTAGCTATTCCGTTATTGTCTGTTATCTCTAATCAGAGGGGAAAAAAATATCAATTCTCTGCCGTACGACATCGAGAGCAAAAACCAAAGATGATATATTTGATTTCTTAAAGAATTTTTCCAAATTTTCAAAAATAAATGAATTTCTCAGAGCAATGAGCCAGAACCGGGCCACTTAGAAAGGCCCGTTGGGGCGCAGGTTGAGTATCGTTGCTCGTCCTTAAAAACTACATCTTTAACTCGAGTCGGCATTGATTACGCTAATTTAGTGCTTGTGCCTTTGACCCATCAATATGGACATTCACTTTTATAGTGCTTACGAGTTTTTTGTTTCTTTGATCTTTTTTATTTAAACATTTCCACAAACACTTCTTTAATTTCTTCATACATTTGAGGAGTTTTAACGGCAATCAAACAAATTTATTTTTTTTTTCATTATGAAACTCTCGTCCTATTTTGAATTGCGTCATTATCGTAAGTTTTGTCGAAATATCAAGTGAAATATTTTAAAATAGGGAATCTCTTAGTAAGAACGTTCCTTTGTAATTGAATGCATTAAGCATATTTTGAATAGCAAATATACATTCAAAGATATTTTCTGCTCACAAAAATAAAAAAAAAAGTGTTTTCCAGTTTGTTGGACATGCTCTCTGGGGTATTAAGACTCCCAATTAATTCGCCCCTAACATCATATTATCTCCAATAAAGCAATCACTAAAATCATCTAATATTTTGCCTTTAGGAGCCATTTATTTGTATTATTTGGCTCATTCTATCTTTTTTTAAAATAGAAATCAAACATTGTTTTAAAGGGGATTTTTTCGCTTTAACTTCTACAAGACTAAGGCACATATTTTATGGATTGATTTTACTAGTTCGGATAAAAATTGTACCCTTGCGTAAAATTGTTTTATTTTTAACCCATATTTTGTATCATTTTTAGAATGGGTTTTAAGCTTTATTATACACTACTGGTGATTAAAATTGCTACAACAAGAAGGTAACATACCACAACACCAAAGGTAACGAACAACACCAAATTTAAACGACAAGAAGAATGTGCTGTGATATGTAAATGATTGTCTTTTCAGCGCATTCGGAGAAAACAGGTGACCGCAGCGACACCTACAACGTGTGTAAATGAGGAAATTGTTCAGCCGGTTTCTCATACACAACTTACATTTGTACATTGTTGCCTGGAGAAAAGTTGTTATGATCGTGTAAGTAGCAGAAATGTGTACCAGCACCTTTCTGACTTTGATTAAGGTCGAATTGAAACGTACCGGGATAGCGGCTTATCGTAAAGCAGTATTGCTGCTCGACTCAGTCGAGATCCAATTACTGTTAGCAGAATATGGAATCAATGGGTTCAGTACAATAATACGGAACGCCGTACTGGGTTTCAAAGGGCCCCCTATCACTATCAGCCGAGAAGACCGACATGTTTTAATGGATCGTGAAGCCACGCCACGAGCCCTGAGTCAAGAACTGGGGTCGTTTGCAAGACACTAAGTGTCTGCACGAACAGTTCTACGACGTTTGCAGAAACATGGACCATCCGTGTTTGGTAGCATCTTGGTGAACGATCATTGGCAGAGAGCATTCGTCATCGTCATACTGACCCATTATCTGGCATGATGGTATGGGGTGTTATTGGATACTCGTCTCGGTTACATCTTGTTTGCATTGATGGCACTTTGAATTGTGCACGTTACATTTCTAGTGTGTTACGCTCCGTGGCTCTACCCTTTATTCGATTCCAGCGAAACCCTACATTACAGCAGGATAACGAATGACCGTATGTTGCCGGTATTGTACGGACCTTCCTTGACATGGAAAATGTTCAGCTGTTACCCTGAACTGCTCGTTTACCAGATCTATTGACAATAGAAAACGTCTGGTCTTTGGCTGTCAAGCGACTGGCTCGTCACCATACGCCAGTCACTATGATTGATGAGTTGTGGCAACGTGTTGAAGCCATATGGGCACATGTACCTATACATGCCATTCACTCTCTGTTTGACTCAATGCCAAGGCGTATCAGTGCTATTATTAGAGCCAGAGATGGTTGTTCTGGGTACTGATTTCTCAAGATCTATGCACCCAAATTTCTTGAAATTTAATCACTTGTTATTTCTAGCATAATATATTTGTCCAATAAATATCATTTTGTAGTCTACATTTCTTCCTGGTGTAGCAATTGCAATGGCCAGTATTTTTTTTTTTTTGGAAGAATTTCTCATATACGTAATTTGTCGGTATATCTTTACGGTCGGGATATCTCTCGTTGCCCTAGATATATGATTCTTAAGATCAATTATTGTTGTACGTTTCTTTGGAATTTTTCATTTTTACGTATACAACAGCTGGATGGTACCACAGAGAGCAAAACTTATGTCCCATTTCATAATAAGAAAAGTTAATAAATTCTATGTAAGTGACTATACTTCGAGTTTAAAGCTACTAAATCCGCAATCTGAATGTCATGGGTAACATCAAAACAGTTCAAATCGGCATAGTATGGTTTCGGACTTCAAACATCAGTAACATTACAATTCTGAGACTAAAAAAAATTCTTTCAATTAATTTGCACTGAATAATATTGTGTATGCGTTTTATGTAATGATTTCATTAGGATGATAAGAGACGGAAAAGCATTTAAATTATGAATTTTTTGAATGTAAGGGGAAAAAGTACCAGTTCCGTTCATAAAAAATTAGATTAATCTTAAGCAAGCAATTTTAATTATATAGTCCAACCCTTTTCTTCCTTTTAAGTATTTCCACACATATTTAATCATTTGTATTATTTTCAATAATTTAATTGAGTTTTCCTTTCTTCATTTTTGTTTTTTATTTCATTCTCCAACATACACATGTTCAAATAATATTAATTTTTCATTCATTTGAAAGAGTGATATTTACTTTCTTATGTCTTTTCTTTTAAAATAATGTTAGATAAAAATGCTAGATAAAACTTTCGTTACATTAAAAAAAGTTCAAATTAATTCTCTAAGAACCCTACAGCAATTTAATAAGTATTCTTCTTAAAGAAGACTCCTTTATTTTAATTCTTATGCTAAACTTATTTATTTTCCCAAACGCCACATTAAATCATTTACAAAGTATAATTAATGCTCGGAAGAAAAAATGTCTCAGGGGCATACCATTATTTCTAAACATTTACGTGATTTGGTCTGCCATCTTTGTTTTGAATTAATATTTTCTTTTAAAATGTAAAGATACGTGTTATATATTAAAACAAGCTTAAAAATTCCTACGTACTTATTTTTTCAAGGAATGACATGTAAATACTTATCATAGAAATATATAATATAGAATAATTTTACTTAGCACATTGTAAATTATTAAAACATTTTGAAAAGAGGCAAAGGAAAGTATTAAAATTAATAATGTATAAAACCTCATAAATACATAAGATTTTTGAATAATATTTATAGATATAAATATATGTTATAATTGTGACATTATATATATATATATATATATATCAAATTTTATAAAATATGGAACTGAAATATTTTTATTTCAAAATGCATTTTGAAGTCTTCTAAACTTCCATTTGAAACAAAAATTAAAGTTCTTATTTAGTATCAAGAAGAATATCTGAACACTGATTTTACCAAATTACAATTAAGAAAAGAAATTTTAAAAAATAAAGCACTTATTTTTTATTTTATTTTTTTTCTGATTGCTATGAGATTATTTTCTTCAGTTTTGATTTTAAAAAAAAATAATTCTAACGTGTCTTTTATGTTTCTGAAAAACTGGATATCTTAATCTGAAACACAAAATCCTTTGAAATAACGATACAGATATATTTTTTGTTGTTTTTGAGATGTCTTATTGAACCTTAATTGATCTCATTCACAGAGGGTTAATTCTTGTTTAAAATAGTTTAACTTGTGTAAAATATTTGTTATGCAATAAGATAGCTCATTTTCTTATTCAAACAAAGATCAAAATCCATAAAATGAATGATTAGGAATGCTTCTCGATAACGTTCATATAGTTCAAATTCTAATGATAGAGTTTAGCATAAATTAGATACGTACCCTTTCATGTCATATTTTTGCAGTTTAATTGCATTACCATAGTCCTTTTACAGTTTTACATCCGGAAGACATTACATATTAATAATTTTATAAAATTAGCAAATGCTATAATCCGTTTTTGTGTGAGTAACTTGCTACTTTGAATTACTTTAGATATAAAACACCGATCAAATAATTAAAATACAAAATATAGTTTAATATTATTAATTGATACCAATAACATCGTAAAAGCTTTATTGTAATTTTAATTGTATTTATTTTTGCCTACGATGTAACAAGTCTAAGATAGTAAAAAAATATTTATATAAACATAAAAGTTATAATGAATAACACCTCAGATAGTTCTCCGGTGGGACGAAAAACACGGTGTGTAAAGTGTTTTTATTTCCTCCTTTCTAAAATCTACGAAAATAGTACTTTATGTGCAAACACCACTTATGAAGGACATTCTTATAAACTGTTATGATTCGCCAAAAGTTTATTGTAGTTAGCGCAAAAAGAAAACAATCTATTTTCCCCAAAAAGTTACTTTAACGATCAAACCAAAGTGTTTATCTTTACTGTTTTGATAAGTTTACAAGTGTTTTCTCTAGCTTAAAATCGATATTTTTCTTCCTTCAGGCGTCGAGCTACGGTCTCACAGGGAACGAGTTATTTACAGTGTCTCCGAGAGAAGTAGAAGAAAGCACGATAAAAAAAGGTCCTGGAGAGATTCAGGAGAAGGGTATTCCTTTCTTTTTTATAATAAAATTTCCTCTATTGTGACACAAGACGGAAATGTGATAAAGCGTACTGCCTGTGTCAAAATAGAATTAACACTTAGTAAGAAAATGTATATAAATCAAATAACACTGAAAATTTGAAAAATATAAATCCAAATATTATAAAAAATGTTAAAAGAAATATACTAACAGAGTTTGAAAAATTACGAAAAATATATTTTAAGCATCATTTCTTAACATGGAAAAGATTGCTTAATGTATTCCTGATAAAAATTATTAAGGTAATCTTATATAAATTCTAAAGAACTCTATATATCTTTCTTATCATATTTTAGATAATGAAATCTAATTAAATATATATTTAGTACTTAACAGAAATTAAACATTTTTTTTTCTTTTCAAAATTTAAAGCAAATCAGCAAATTTCCTTCACAGTGTATGGAAAATACATTATGCGGAAAAAGTAAATGCTGATTCTAGGATGTCTCAATAAAATAAGGAACATAAAAATCCACATTTAATTCTTATTTTTTTTTTCATTTCAAACAGTTTTAGTTTAGAAAAACTATTCCTAGTTCTTAAGTGAGAAAAGATGTAATAAATTAGATTATACAACTTGATGTGAATCTAAAATATTTCAGAAACGGACGAAACGTAGTATTTAGAGATAATGTTTCAATCACACCTATCATTTTACTTGTTTAATCCTTTATATGCATTTTAATTTACATAAGAAACAATACATCATCATAATATTTCTATCATAATGAATTTTTATTAGTAATTGACACTATATATATATATATATATATATATATATATAGTTTTATTAATCTCTATTAGAAAGACAGAAATAATTTGAACAACAAAGATAAAGGAAACGAGCAGATATTGGAACTTACAAATATGGATGGTAAAGTATCATAAACATTGCTGACCAAGGGTAGCTCTTAATAATATAGTGAGGTTTAACCAATTTTGCAGTAAGTTAACCTTCCCTTTTTGCTTACAATGCTGAGCTAATTCCTATTGTACATGATAAATTTGTGTACAATAAAAAGAAAATTCTGCTAACGGAAATTAAAACTCCAAACACACAAAATATTAGTTTTAAAAATCAGCAAAATTGGGAATGTGTGTTTGTATACCTAAAAATAACGTCTGTTTATGTTACGAATTATATGAATAAGAATAATGCTAGTATACTACTATGAATAAATAAATGTTGTTTGCTTTAAATATGAGTTGTAAACTTCTTGAGAGCTTTCCACGTTTTGAATTACATTTGAGTGTTAAATGTCTTTCAGAATACGAAAAATGCAATAGGATTTTACTAATTTTGTAGGAGTAATTGTAAATTTTGAGTATGGTAACGGGAAGATCCATTTCTTTTTTCCCTTTATGTAGGAAGATTTTGTCCGAATGTATCGAATATGTATGGTTGTTGGTGAAATAATCACGGAGAGTGTGGTCTAAGGAAGACCCTGGTTCAGTCGCCCATAAGCCAATATTAAAAAGGAATATTACCGTGTTCTGCTACATTTTAACCACTTCAAACTACATATACAGTGGACATTATATCTTGGACTGGCACCACGGGGACATAATGAACCGTAACAAAAATGTGTACTAGATAATAATCACTGAGCCTGATATCTCAGCCCCTGTCAACTTCAATCCACTGTCATCTTGAACTTCAAGTTCAACGGTGTCAAACTACGGGCTGTTGGAGGTTGGATTAAATATCTGTTGTGTTCTTAAATAAATAGGGGGTTCTTTCTTGGTGCCAGTGACCATCGTATTTTGCTCAGAAAGAAACGTGGTGAGATTTCGGTAGTTATCAACAGGGTAGAGAATTTGTACGTACGCTAGGAGATATGATCAATAGAGCTTTTCAAAAGGCAGTATGAGCACTTTGGTCCTTATCGTAAGAATTGTGACTTCAAGTTTATCCGTCAAATTCAAGATATAACTGGTAGTCTTCAGTTTAGGATTACTTCTCAAATCGTCTTTTTCCCAAAAGCCAATTTCTCCTGTCAATCATATATGAACGATAAATTCATATTCCTATGGCACCTGCAATACACAAGCAAGTGCGTTATAAGTTTTCATTCAAAATACTTAAAAACTGCATTAGTTATTAATGTAACATTTTAAAGGAAATTTTAAGTATTCTTTAAGCCATGAAAGGCTTGAAACTTTAGTCAAATAAAATTGGCATTTAAATAAATGTTTAGCTCCCTTTATTCATTTAAATAACTGGGACGTTATATGAAGAGAATACACGGTATTAATATTGTTTTGTTAAAACTGACATTTTTATGTCCAAAAAATTAAATTTCTTTAATACTTATACAAAATATAGAGAACAGGAAGTGAATTACGTAATCGTATGTAAGAAAATTAAAAATGATAAAATTCATTGGACAAATAGTATTTTCAATAAACAAAAAAAGAAAAAAAAATCCATTTTACGTATAAACAACAATAAAAATAGTATCAATCGGAAAATAATTTAACGAGAAAACTGTTAATAATATACCTAAAAATAACTGAATGCTTAAAAACTGAATTTCATTTATAATGTCCTGAAAAAAAAAAGAGTTTAGTTATATTTTAATTGAAAAATGATCAATAAAAAAATAAATAAATAAAAAATGACTTTGAATAAGAATTATGAATAAAGCTATCCATAATGATCGAAAGAGTGATTAAAACTCCCCCTCTTCCTATCATATCATTACAAAATTAGCTTTAATTTTTTTAAAGATATTAGAGATAAAGTTTCCCTTTAATTAACATTTCTTCCCTGGATTTTTTTAAAAAACAAAAATTATACAATCTCACAAGTAAAGCTTTCATTACACACTCTACTTATGCACATTCTTAAACACACTTATTAATTTATTTAAAAAAGTGAGAGCATAATTTAAATTTTTTGTTTAGTTTACTTTGTTTAGATTTTCTCTTTATATGTAGTATACAAGCAATCTATAATGTAATTTCTATTGTTATTTTACTGTCATTTTTTACCAACGTGCTTTATGAATATTTATCATTCCTGATGCTTGTTTTGTAAATGAGTGTGAAGAAACAAAAGTATCTTTGTTGATAGTGGGAAATTTAATTAATGGTGCAAATGGGGAAATTAATTTCGTTGGGAAATAAATTTGTATTGATATAAAATTAATTGAAGTTTTCTTTACCGCCTTTGGAATAAATTTTTATTGATTTATTATAGAAAAATATCTCATTAATTTTAATAAATGATTGAATTATTTTGTTATATTTATTGTTGTGGAACAACAACATGAGACAAATGTAAGTAATATTTTTTTATGAATACTGATACTAAACTAGAATGTTTCAAGTAAAAATTTTGTTAGACGGAAGTTTCTTTATCTTTTCCCAACTGATTAATATTATAAATACATTTTTACGCATATATCTGGTTAAATACATATTTTTGAGTAATTAGCACTTTATTTTTGTAAAGTATAGCTTAACTTACATAAATTTTGGAATATCAATATATTACGCATTCCTTAATCTAAAATATATTATTTAAAAATAACTGAGGTAAAAACACGATCTTCAATTTAAGAATATATTTTCTAAGGCATCAGTAATGAAATGGAAGGCAAATGGGCATTATAAAGATTTATAGTTTGATAGTAATTACATTAAATAGAAAATATATCTTTATATTTATATTTGTAACTATTATTTCCTTCCACATAAGTAAATAAACACGTAAACATTAATTTATCTTTAGCTAATTAATTTTATGTAGCAAAATGAAAGGAATCAATTGATTATAATACTAAATCATAGGACTTTTTTTAGAATCATTGATACATTTTATCAGTAATTTGTTTTGCATATATTAAAAGTAAGCTGCATTTGATCAATTGTTGGAAGCCTTTTAGCAGTAGCATGGTAAACCAATCTACCAATATGGTTCATCTTGCCACAGAGTAGGACAGTTTTGAAACAATTCGATTCCAACGATAATGCATGCAGAGTAAGATAATAGAACAATAATATAGGTTTACTGCTTTATAGTATGTATTAAATTTGTATTATTTAGATATGTTTAACGTAAAAATAAATAGCATAAAATATAACTATTTCTTCAACAAAAATATAAGAAATCCAAATTATACATATATTATACATTTTTTAACATTTTTATTAAAATAAGAAATAGACAACATAAAATATAAATATTTCCCATTATTATAGTTAAGTAAATAGATAAATAAAAATGTTAATTCGAACTTAATGATTGCACAGCTCTACTTTCATATCGCAAAATTAAGGGTTCGTGGCATTGAATTTGACACAATCTTGAACATTCAGTTGCTAAACAATTTTTTTTTCCGAACTTGAAAAACTTTTCATAAAAGGAATTATTTTTAATTAGATATACAGAACTAAAAGTGGAAAGCAGAGAACATGAATTTTCTCTCTCAAATATTTAAATCTTTCCAGCAATGACATTCCATAATTTGCAAAACAGCTGGAAATTTATCTTCGGAGTTATCTTTCAGATTTTTTCGTACTTCCATAAATATTCTTAATTCTGATGATGCTTTTCAAATAAGGTCCATTGCCAATTTTTGAACGGATATCCATTCAAAAATTGACAAATTTCTAGAGTAGTGCAGCGTGCCACTAAGAAAAATAGCACATGCCACATATGGCATGCGTGCCATAGGTGGCTGATTGCCTGCCTTATATTAAAATAATGTCAACATACTGCATATATATATATATATATATATATATATTGTGTTTATTATATTATATTTGATCAAATAGGTGGCTTATATATATATATATGTTTGAATATGTCAACATTAATGACGTATGAAATAATTGTACTGAAAGAATAAATATGGTATTATTAAAAATATGGATATAATTTTATACTTGTGAAATGAAATAAACTGCAAACATCATATTGAATGTATATTCATTGAAAAAAATAATAACTTATATGATAAAGAAGTTTAAATACATAATTTTCTGCAGATTTCTTAAGGGATTGCCTTCAGTCGATTTTTGCACGGACGGAATTAAAAAATTTGTAAGTAGGCGACAGATATCTAAAATGTTCGTTATATACTAGGGGAATAATGGTATTTTAGTGAAGCAGAATTTTCACAAATTTTCATATCAAATATTTTGCCGTGAAATGTTAGATTAAATTAATATTCATTTAATATAACAACACACATATTCTAAAAATATGACTGAAAAAGAAAAAAAAAATGTGATATGTCCATTAATTACAAATTTAAAAAAAAAACTAATTATTATTTATGAACCAAATGACTCAGAACTTATAAAAAATAGTTGCGGAATAATACTCAATACAAATAAATGTAATTAGTGCTTAAATAACTATTGCTGAATATTTTTAATTTGTGCATGTAATTTATAATTGTCTTTTTAATTTTTGTTGGTTTTGACCATTTTAATTAAATATTTTGTATACAGAAATTCTAGTACGGAGTCTGATAACGACGATATCATGTATGCCGTACATTCTTCAGATGACAGAATATTTAGAGATGAAGCCAGAGAATCTGAAACAGAATGTGATAGACTATGTAAGTTCAGAATCATAAATAATTATTTTATTAAACATTTATATTTCATGATAAATTACAGAAATTTTCTAAGAAAATAAAACTTTTATATTTTATCATTGTTTTAATATATAAATAACATTCATATGTACAAATATTTTATATAAAGTTTTTAATAAGGAAACAAGTATAAATAATTTTAACATTTGTAATATGAAAGTAGAATATGCAATGAAATACATATAAAAATATCCGTCTACGTTACAAATATAAAATACGAAATAAATAAAAAGTATAAAATAAGCATTTATATATAAATATAAAATATTCATAATATTTACTTACATTTAAGTATAATTTTTTTAAAAATATAAATTTAAGTATTTTTTCTGAGAATAGGAAATTTTGAAATAAGAAATGTACTCAAAACAGTCTACAATTTTTGGAATTGAGATATTTTTCTAACAATATTATTGTGTTATTCATTTCATTTCTAAAAAAGGAAATATATTTTCTCAATAAAAGTGACGCACAAAATAACGTTATAAGAAATATAGCAATAACAAAAATATTTAGAATACATGCATAAGAATGATAGCAATGCTTTTGAACAAATATATTCAAAATGTCCCATTAATATTTAATATAAAATAAGGCAACATGTAACATTTTATTAATATTTTTTTAAATATTTGATTATTAAGTTCATGATAAGGTATATTAAATTTAGTCATGCAAAAATGTTCCTTAATAGGAAAACAAGAAAATAAAATTTTTGTTTAAATATTCCACGTCACATATTTATTCCACTTATAAAGGTGAAATGAAAACCCCGTCTTTTAAATTTCCAGTATTAGTTCCATCTGATAGAGGATGTTTAAAATAAAGTTGAAGGTACTCATAACTCAATATCGCTGACAGTGAATTTTTGTTGATGTTAGCCCAGAGCGGAGGAAAAAAAACGCATGCAAATGAGCAAGACTATTAGTTACGCTATAGTTTTGTTTAGTTACTCTTAAAAAATTCACCCTAAATTACCATGTTACCGTATTAGAAAAATACTAAATACAATTAAAAAAAAAAAAAGGAAGGCAAATAAATAGTAAAAATGTTTCATTAGAATGATGGTAGTGGTCCATCCATACTCCATGCTTTCTGGCAAGTGGAAAGTTTAATGGTGGAGTGTTTGGTTTCTTTGAACTTTTGGTACTGAATTACCTTGGGACCGAACACATGTTTAAAAATCAATTAATTAATAAATTAAAACAAACCATACAATGCTTAATTTGTGTGATGTCTGCAAAACTATTTAGTCAAAAATAAATGTATGAAGAAGATCCAGTGTCATGCAAGAAATTAAAAATTGTAAGTAAATCAATCTAAGTAAATCAATAAAAGTATAAGACTAAAAATGTTTTATGCCAATAAATTTGAAAGCTGAACATTCAGTTAAAATACGCTTTACAACAAGTCAAACAAACTTATTACGTATGAGGTTCTCTTACTGGCACAAAATTTATGAGAAAAAGAAGAACGAACCTATCTCCAATATTATCGCTTAAAACATGTGGAAAGAGGATGGTGTAATATTAAATTGACTGCTATGAAATAATTTGTAATTATACTAGCATCAATATCTTTAACTCTCTAAATAGAATTTATGGCTATCGAATATCTCATAGTTGACGACTTATTAATACTCAGACTGCAGGTTCGGTGTTTATTGTCGATCTTGGCATGAGTGTTTGTTAGAGCCACCAACTTTCCAGTTCTTAGATAAGCCATGGATGAGTTATAAGGCTGAGATGAAACTGAATCCTTATTCTCACCAGTCACTAAAAAATTTTATTCGTTTCCTTTGTTGGTTGCATTTAGCGGAAGAAGGGTTCGTTCGCTGCACAGGTGAATTCATAGAACAATCTTATGTTGGGTTCCACAAATTCTTATGTCGTACAACTACATTCATTGCGTTCACTGTATATAACGGCATTATACGGATTCATGATCAGTTTCATTATAGCTTTTTCATTCTTTGAAAAGATCACACTGAATACGGATAATGGTTTCGTTTACGTGTGCATTCAGAAATAAATGATACGAAAAACATCATGAAGAAAAAATTATTCCGAATATGAACTTTCCTCAAATAAATTAGGAATCGAGAATGAGTAAACAATGAAGTGTGGTTGTAATATTACTCTTTATGAAAAGTTTGTATCATTTCTTCTGAAATGTTGCTGGAAGCCGTTCATAACGTGGGTGAATATTTTCAACTTGCTGTTAACTCACAAGGCATTTGCATCGAATACGTTAGATCATAAGTAAAACTTTTCCTATGCTGTTGTCCAAGTCCAACCATTTATATGACTATTGATATATATATATAGATAAAAAAAACAAGATTTTTTTATCGTTGAACCTCAGACCCATATATTTTAAACTTCTTTCACCTAACTCGAAGCTACCGGAGCTATGGAGCTCCGGTACCATCAATTTAAGCACTCCCTAATTATGTCCCTAAATTGAGTGAGCTTTATTTTTTGTTTAAGTAAAATAATATTATTTTACTTTACTTCATACATTGTTGAAGTTGAATAACGGATACGGGATTATATGGCAGCGCAGACTAAAGTCAAGAGATATATAGCAAATAATAAAAAGATTAAAAGTTGAGTGAGTTTGTCAAATTTATACAAATATTCCACAGTATTTTTTAAGAAAAAAATATTTTAAAGAATAATATTTTTATTCCGGATAAATTTTAAGGAACCAAAATAACATCATTTAATGGGTAGCTTCAAACACTACAAAATATACAGCTTGAAAATCTTTTCTTACAGCAAATCACATGAATTCTTATAAACACCTGCTTAAATGTATACAAACGACAAAATATTCAGCATTGCGCAGTGAGAAAAGGGGTATTTTTTTTTTTTTAAGAAATACATCTTCCTTTCCTCCCTTTGCAATGCTTTCACCCGCACGCTAAGCGTGCCATTTTTTCTTTCTTTGTTGCATCATAGGAACATGATTTTACTCAAAAGAAAGAACTCAATCAACATCAGTCGAAATTTGTAGTGATAAAGTTGAAAATAGAGAAAAAAATGAAATCTTTCATCTTTTTATACTTGTGTCCCAGAAAAAATTTCAATTTCAAATGTTTATATTTTAACTTTTTTATATTCCCAGAGGAAAATGCATGCTCAAATAAAAATGTTTTTCCTCCCCTTACATTATTCCAGGATTTTTCTTTTTTAAGTTGTTACAATCTGAGGAATTTCAAATAGTCTTTAAGCAGGTAGCGCTGAGTATAATTTTGGTTTCATATTATTCCATATCGATTTTTTCTTGCTAAAGAAAACAATTTTTGTCGTAAGAAAACTTTTGAGTAACATGAAGTATATTTCAACAGCATGTCAGTTCAGTAATATCCATAAGTCTATTTAAAATAGCCATAAATCCTTTCAGATTAGTATGTTTTTAATAAGATGTCACACTGCTTATATTAATACCCCGTCTTGCATAACTGGCATAATGATAAAAGAGTTAGCAATTATTATTGTACATGGATTACAGTGATAAAATTGTTGAAAGAGAACTGAAAAATAAACTTTACAACTTATAATGAAGAGCTAAATTAATATACTGAATTAATCTGTATTTGGTATTATTGGTTCGTTTAAAGCATAATATTCTTAAAGAGAAAAAAATATTTATGAACAATCTACTTAAACTAGCTATCTTGTTTCAGGGATAAATTCATAATGCATTAAAAGAAAAATAAAAGATAGAAAAAGAAATCAAAGCAAAATAAATTTTGAAAAAAATAAATATGGATCTAAATTGAAATTGTGATTAAAAATATGCATGCCATTTTTTTGTTTATCTGTTCGCTCATATTGTCCTAACATATACAATTCAATGAATATTCCTTAAATACAAATGGAGCTATATTCATTGGGCAGTAAAAATGTTTGAAATACAGGCAAATTAAATGTTACTCTCTAAGCAATTTTAATTCTGAAAAGAAAAATAAATAAATAAAATATTTCATTTAAAATTAATTAGTTTTCTATCCTAATTAAATTCCTGATTTTATTCCCCAGCATTGTAATCTAGATTACTTTATTATTTTAAACGTAAAATCATATTTGTAAATTAAGTATAACATTTTTTTTCAAAAATAACCGATGTTACCCCTATTTATGTTTCTGTATAAAAAATATATAAATTCTCACATCTTAAAAAAGACCAATTAAAATTCCATTGGATAAAACAATATAACTAAAATCCAATACATATATATTTTCAAACGAAAAATATATATTTCATATTTACAAATTTTATTATAACTGATAAAAAGTAAAGGAAAAAATATGTATTGAAATTCCAAAAACATATAATTTTCTATGTAATCGAATTGATTTAGTTAATAATGTTCATATTTTAGATTATTTGATTACTTATAATTAGAAGATTATTTCCATCTCTAGAAATAGTAGAATTATAATTATTTTAGAAGATTGTTTCCATCTCTAACTTAACATTTGGCTTAGTGATGAATAACACACATACTTTTTTCTCATCAAGTACACTAAAACTTGTAATATAAAATAAGCATATCCATTGTTAAATTTTACCATAAAAATTGTCACTAGTAATTTACAGAATCCCTAAGAATAATTGAACATACAATACAAAATGATCCATTGAATTAAAAAAAAAGTTTGTATTGTAAAATTATAGTTAAAATCTCCATGCTAAATATATCATACAGAAATTATTTTTATTTTTATTATCTTAATAGTATTAACATATTTAAAAAAAACAATGACATTTTAAAGACAGTTTTGTTTTAGAAAAAGTTATATTTTCTAAATGATTGACTATTATGAGATGAATGATGATTGTATATTTCTTTGTTTCTTTTAAGACAGACATTAAAATTTTAACGTCTATTTATTTATAGGGAAGACTTATGAAAGTTGCCAATATGAAGATACAAAGAGATGGAAAGCTGAACATTCCGTTTTAAGCTAGAATCAATGTGAGACTTAAATAAATTTTTGGAAAGTTTTTTAAATGCGTTTGAGAATTAACTACATGCCAGTTTTAAGTTTTTAACGTATTTAAAAGTTGTAGCAAACATATTACTTTTAAAAATTATTTTTTTTAATAAAGAATATTTTTAATTTGGCCTAAAATCCTTTTACAAGTACATTTTAAAATATCTGTGTGTGTATGTAATTAAAAAATAAATTAGTTTCTCTGAACACAAATATGTAAAGTTCATTTGCGAGTGTAGATATATTTAGAATTTTACTACAACAGTATTATTTGTTATTCTCTTATACATTTGCATAGAAAAATGCTTGTAAATAAGTTAGTAACTTGAATTTTTGCGACATATGATTTTTTTCAATGTGTAAATCCCCGAGTTCAAAGCGAGAATCTTATTTTTATTCTTACTAAATAAACAACCTTGAAATCCTGAGAACTCAGCTATTTATAAACAAGAAAAGTTATGAAAATAAGAATAACTCGGCGTAAATTAAATCCAGTAGCAAAATAAGTTATTGCCAACTGAAATAATAATCCCAAGTATTGTGAGATAAGAAAAAATAATAGAATTATAAAGAATGAAATCTAATATCCTTAATTTCTCTTCTATTATATTCCTAAGATAAATATAATTTTCTTTTCGAATAAAGGGTTATTTAATTCTGTTTCTTTTTCAGGTGAATGATGTGCGTGCCAATGATATTCATCACTTACAGAAGAAAATTAAACGCTGCATTTTTACTGTTTTTATTTGCTTACTTTTGGAAGTCAGATCACGACGTTTGGAAATAAAGTATTGTATGTAAGAAGAGAACCGTTTTCCGAGAAACAGTTGAATGTTAATGCAAATGTGATTATTTAAATGAAAGAATTGATGAATGATGCTTAAGATGTGAAAATGTGATATGTAAATGAGTTTATCGGAGTACGTTTAAAAGTCATCTCTCTGTACAGAAGTTTTTCAAAATAAACCCATTTATTTCCCAGAATTCTAGATATTTCTTTATCTTTATCAAAAGGAATACTATGATCATTAATTTACGTAAGAAAGTGTGGTTCGTAAAAATAATTCATATTCTGCTTTCGATGTGACAATGAGAATTCATTACAAGTTTTAAAATAGTTTATTATACTGAAACGTGAAGAAGCAAAATTTTTCTTCTTTCTTATCTTAAAAATCCATTGTACATTTTACCTGTTTTTAAATCTACATATTCTGAGGTACAATAAATAACACACCATATAAGTAATGCATTGGGTTAACTAGAAATCTCCTTGAGTGGTTTGTAGAAATAATCAGTATTATACGAGGTTTTGCGGCATAAGTCATGGCAACTACTTTTCTTCTTGTAGATATGTGAACGGATCACAAACGTATGTGTCGTGTGAAAGTTCTGGAGGTATAGTGTGAATGCAGAACAGCAGATGGATCTATGATAGCTGGTAGTAGTGCAGTGAGGGCTGTGAAATCAGTCAGTTGGTGAGTGTTGTGTGAGATGGAAGTAACCCATGTTGAGCAGCGCGCTTACATCAAAATAGCCGTTCACCGAGGGAGAAATTCGCTCTGTGACTTCAATCAAATCCCTAAGATTAAGGACCCAATACGTGGTATGTGGTTTGCAACACGAGAGGACACGCTAATGCTGTGCCCCAACAGGTGACCCGATTCACACATGGTGCGGCAAATGCTGAGGCTGATGGTATTCAACACCTTTGGCAGCGTGTGGTGACAGTAGCAGGGGACTACATTAAGGGTCTTTAGGCCCAGCTTTCTCATGTGAACTTAATGTGTACTGTATTGTCATTCTTTTGCACAGTGAAGGCAATATTGCCCTGTATGTGTGCTACCGTAATAAATTAGTGTGTTACAATATTTCAGTGCTATTCATTGTCCACGCATGTAGTTACCATCTTGTCTTTTCGTCTGTATATGTCACATTTTCCAACCGGACAGGTATCTTCAAGAAAAAAAAATAGCTGCATGACTTTTGCCCCAACCCTCGTACATATTCAAATGAATGCGAGTTATAACAAGAATTTCAATTCCTAATAAACAAAGAACTTTTACTTTTAAGATTAAGACGAATACAATTTACGTAATTCGAACAATTTGTTTCTACCTAACGTATGTTTAAAAAAAATTTACTTATATTCTAAGCAGGTATACAGGGAAATTATGAGGACGAAGTATGAAGTAATCTCTACGCTAGTGAAATTTTTCTTGGAGAGATAAATATTAATAATTATAATTGTTATATCGATTGGGGAATATAATGTAACTTTTAATTTATTAAAAATATTAATTTATAAGAGTGTAATTATTAATTTTTAATATACCACTTTTTATTAACAATGACCGATATATTTTTAATGGAGTTCTATACATATATATGTATATACATTCTTGGAGAAATTTAAATGCATACAACATATTAATCAGGATCAGATTTCTCAAAATCACATGGTTTGAAAAACGCAAGTATAATTAAGCTATTTATCTTTTAATTAGTTTATATTTGAAATAAAATACAAAATATAAATATTGGTGAACTGGTTTCACTTTGGATATTATTGAAATAACTGTTTTTCGATTAGGAAAAGGAGACTAAAACAATTACTTTCTTTGTCGCTTTTGAGGAAATATTGAATGCGAATAGCATTGAGCAAAGAGACTAAAATATTTATTATTTTTTCCTTTCTTATCCCACTTAAATACAAGTTTTACATTGAACAAAAATTAAAAAGCATTAATCAAAAATTTTAATAAAACTCTATATTTTAAAGTTAATATATTTTTAACATTTTAAAACTGAATTTTTGAATTTATATTTGTAAAATTACATTTATAAATGTTAAAAAAATATTTAACACGCTATTGATGCTAATTATTTTATATGTCGGCGACTGTGTTAAGTCTTTTTAGAAAAAATGGTTAACATTAAAAAAAAATGTTTGTATATGAAATATAATTTCTTTTATAAATTGTCTATTTAATATTGTGTATAAGTTTTAAATATAAATTAATTTTAAAAAAAAACTAAAGTTATTATGAAAATAATAAATTTTTAGATAATTGAAACCAATCTAACTAAAAAAATCACTTTTAATACTTATATAATTTTTGATTATTCAATAATAGATTTATTAATGAATTTCTGCTGGAAACTCATCCCATTTTTTTAAACAAAACACAGTATTTCGTAAAATGTTGTGTTTATTTTAAGAAAAATAAATAAATTAATGTAGTTCTAGAGTAAAACACATGTTTATTAGTGTCTAGCTCATTCTTTTATTATACTCTTCATTGGAGAAAATTATAGGGGAGAGCACTACATCTCCGCATTTAGAATAAAATATTATATCATGAAAACATGCGAGAATGAGTTGCATTAATTATTTAAATTATTTCATAATTTTTCTTTAGTTGTACCATGAATGGAACTGAAATTGCTTGTAAGAAAATATTAATTTATCATTAAATGCGTATTTTTTTCACATGCCACTTAAATTACTTACAAATATGCATGCGTATTTGAAATTTATGGATGGTATTTATAAAAGAAAATAAGCATTTTGTTCCTCATGTGGCTATTTTTCTCTGAAAAAAAATTCACATGTATTTAATAATCAAATATTTTTATTCAGAATGATAGAGAAATTACAATAATTTTTTGCACGAAGTAAATCTTTTTAGAGGATGAAATAAAATAGTTAATAATTTAATAAAATAATTTATTAATTTATAAACACCAGTTTTAATCACTAATATTTTGCAGGCATTAATGAGGGAATGTACTAGATAACAATTCTGAAAATTAGCTGTACTTAAAAATATTTAAAATGAAAATCACATGCAAAAATTAATTAATTAATTAATTAAATGTTCATTTATTCATATTTATGAAAATTATACGTACCGCTGTTAAATAACGCATATTATTAAAGTGGCAAAAATATGGAGCTTTCAGTTTATGTTTTTTGTCTTCTTTATTAAAGCAGATTGAAAAAAATAATAAAAACTGGTTTAACTATATATTTAAACAACAAAACGAACAAAAACATCCATCCGTATAAATTAAAAATATATTTTGTACATTGATAAAATCACGTTAATGTTTCTTAGTAAAAGTTTCTGATACTGCAACAGAATGAGTTACTAGTTAACAATTTCTATGTGTTTTTCCCCTTTAAAATATTTATTTGTCTTAAGAGTATTTTAAATCCCATTTTAAAGCCAATTTTCAACTTCCCATTTCATTCATAACGAGTATATACGAGCTGAATTAGAGTAAAAATCTCTGTAAAATTTTTTACATGAAAGATTGTATATTTTACATTATTATTTCATAAACATAAATGACAAAAATCACAAAAATACACCTGCTTAAATATTTTGGTATATAACAAAATAATCGATTGAATTTATTTGAACCTTCAAATAACGAAATCAAATATTAAAATATGTTATTAATTTCCATTAATTCTGCCATTGAAAAGTATAAACATGCAGACAAATATAATTTTTGGAACAATTAAATGCATAATAGAAACACACATATAGTTTTATAAATCGCACCTAATAATTTTTTTGTATTAATTTAACCCACATTACGCAGTAGAATGCAATGGTATATTGATATTAAGTAACTTCTGAAATGGACTATAATTTTATTCGAGAGTTTAATTAAAATACTTTCTAATTATTGTAAAACTTAATATGTTAATCAAATATTACTTAAATGCTACTTATTATGTTACTTAAATATTTAGTTTAGTAACGCAAATTTTGAAATAATTTAAAAGAGTCAAATATATTATGGAAATGAATAAAAACAAGTTCTTATGTTTTTTGCATTTATATTTTATTAAATCCTCTATATACGTTTCTTTCCTAAAAAAAATTAAACCAAATAAATAGAAAAAAAAAAGCTTACAGAAAGAAAACATTTAAAAAAGAAATAGAAAGAAATAACTTATTTGATTCTATTTATTAGATTTCATTCTTGCTCGACTTAAATATTTATTTTGTTGACCATTTTCTTTAAAAACATATTGTCTACCTTAGAATAAAAAATAAAAGTAATTTGAAATCTACATGCCAGAAGAAATGCTGCAATACACAAACAGAATACATCCCTTTCCTGGCTAAAATTCCATTCGCGGAGATGGACGTGTTTATCATTCAGAGAACACAGATGTAAAAGAAATAGTTCCGTTCCGTGTTAGAATTTGAGATTTCTTTCCCTATGAAAAAAAAAAAAAAAAATCTAAAATAAAAAGTATTTTTGTACTTCTGTTTTACTTCAAGGCAATGTAACCCTTGAAATAGTCCTTACATATATATTTCCCTGTTCAATATAAGTCCTGTTACTATTATTATTACTCTTTATTTTATGAAAACATTCGTGCTTATATATGCATAAATATGCATGTATTATGTACACAGAATATCAAAGCTAAGCTGTTACGAACTTCGAGGGAAGATAAGGTACACCCAGATGCTTCAGAACCACATAGGAATTCAAGGTCATGCAAGTACGTGCATGGGAATATCTCCCTGACAGGGTAAAGAACAATGAGTTGGTGCAGGTGTTTCGAACGTGCTTGCTTTTGAAGCTTTCTTTCGTAATTTCTTAGACTCACATTGAAAGGAAAAGTCTCAGAATAAGAGAAAAAAGTGTTTATTACTCACTGCTCATAAACATTAAAAGGAAACACAAATGAAATACAATTTCTATTAAAGGAGATGTTCGTATTGACGACTCTTGCATGTGAGGCAGCTGTTTGTACAGTTCCAACGATGTGTTCTTAAAGGTTTTCGGTGCTGTTAACGGGGCTTTCATAAACAAGGGATTCCACATGCCCTCAGAAGAAGTAATGCATGACCTTAGGTCCGGAGATCATCTAGGCCAGTCATGTTTAACTAAATCACATTACGGGCTGTAAGTTATATTTTAGATTAAGTTGGGGGCAGCATGTTTTTAACGATCAAAAAATCCTTAATATATTGGAAATAATTGAACGTATTTTGTTTAAAAATAACAAAAATAAATAAAATATTTTTTTTAGCTAATTCTACTTATCTTATTTTTAGTTTGCTTTGGTTTTTTATTTAAATAAATGTTACTATGCGCCGATATATTGGCCTTGTAGCAAACATGTACCTTGGAAGCCGCAAGTTTGATACTGCTGGTGTATAGGCCATTGTACTAGAACACCTTAGGCTGCCTTCACACTAAAGGATTCCGAGTCTGTCGGATCAATCCAATTCACAACGATTCTGAATGAACCAAAATTTGCCTTCATACAGCCAAGGAAGTAAATACGGGTCAATCATTCTTCCATCAGTTGCTGTCGAGCAAGAATACTGTTTTTAATGTTTTAAGACGATTAAGGTATCAAGCTATGAATTTCACAACTGTATCCGTATTCATTTATTTTCAAATTCAAATACATAAAACAAAAAAATGTAAGAACGGGTGTATTATAATTATACTATAATGCAATTATTTTTACAAATAATATGTCTAATGTTTTTAAAAGGCATTTCAAATGTTGTTATATTCTACAATTTTTGTAGCCTATAACAACTATTTTTTTTTTTGTTGATTATATAACAAAAAATGGTTTTCTAATACATTAATGAATTAAAATTCTTACATGCCATTTACATTTTGTTTGTTTAATCTAACATATAACAAAATTTGAGATCTATGTTGTAATAAAACATAATCATATTAAAATTATCCACAATATAGGTGTTTTATTTTATTTTAGCATTCTTATAAATATTTAATTTTTTCTATTTCAAAATTAAATAAATTCTTATCAAATTGATCTCTGAAGCTATATCCCCCTTCCCCCCCCAAAGAAAAACACACACACTTTGCTTTAAAGTATTACTAAGTAAAGATAAGTTTCCAAATTTCTAAAATTGAATAAAATAATACATGCAAAACTAAATTTATTATTTACGCAACATTAGCAGGGATAAAATACAGACTGCACACTCGGTGACAAGAGCTAGAGTTAATTTACATAATGAAAAAGGTTACTATGAATACCAAAAATATGAGCACCATCTATTGGCATGAAAACAAACTGATATTAACCCTAACTGTAAAAGTAGAATCTTCAAACATCTAAAATAAGTTTCTTTAATGGGAACTTTATGTCATATAATCACTAATAACATAAAAAACAATAAAAATCAACACTCTATTTGTTTTAATTCTCTTTTTCTTCAAGAAATTGCTTCCGGCAGCTGGTGAATGATTGAAGAAAATCTGACCTGCTGAATCCCGCGGGGACGAGATTCATAACATATAGAACCGGATTCGTCTAGTGTGAAGGCAGAAAGTGAATCTTGGCTTATTTGAGTGGGAAATTACGAAGCCGAATCCTGGTTAATCAGTTGTTTGATGGCAAATGAATTGAAATCGTTTGGTGTGAAGGGGGCCTTAACCAATCCATCCTTAGCCAAATATTCCATTCAAATGATGATGAACAGAAAGGAATGAAATTGATGGTGGCTCATTTGTGCTGATACCGCAGGGAAGCATACATCGCAGTGGAAACGTGTGCTTTGTCAACAAGTCTTGTAACACTTGTTACAAGAATATCACACCGTCCTCGTTGACTGGCGTGTGTATCGTTCGAACACAAGCACCTGTCGCCTTATGGAAAGAATCACTGCCAAAGAAATACTGATTTATGCGCGCAAACAATATATGGGAGGGAACAAATCTTTCAGCGTACAGTCTTTGATAGGCACGAACAATCTGTGGCTCCATAAGCAAACCCTTAAAACTTATAATAGTTTTTTTAAATATTGCTCATTATAAAACACGCAATTAATTTTATAGATAGTTATCATCATAAAAGCATCTAAACCGTTTCATTTTATTTATTATTATTTTTTGATAAATAGAACGTATCTATCTATAATTGAAATATCGAAATACTTTGTTATCAAGCTGTCAGAAAATTATCTTTATTTTGAAATACAACATAAAAAATCACATTATATCTCTCAGTGTTAAAATTAAAAATATATTACATTAGATTATTTTTTTTCATTTTATAAAAAAATCATAAAAGGTATAACTTTTAATGTGATGGATTTGTTTTTAGTTTATCATTTTATTTTATTTTTAGAATGGGGGGGGGGTGCTTTCTTTTTTTTTTTATCTTTTTCATTCAAGATTTAAAGTTGTATTTATATCTTTCAAACTGACAGTAACTGATTTATAGTTCTTTCATTAGAGCAAATTTATATGCATTTTTAATGCTTTTTTCGTCAATGAAATTTTTATTAATAATGGATTCACACACACACACAGAATACCTTTTCGTTATATACTTAAGGATTTCATTCAATCCAATACATAAAAGGGAAAGGTTAATTCGCCACAAAACTATTCGGAACTCACGAAGTAGTCTTCTTTCTTGCGGCCCTGTAGTATAGGCAAATATAGGGAGAAAGTGGTTAGCTGTCCTTAAAGCTATGTTTAACTCTGCAATCTTTGTTCCTAAGGCTAGGAGGCTCCTATTGTACTATAGTGGCTTCCTTATTTTTGACCTAGACTACCTTAACACATTTCTATTCATTTATTTGCTTTATGACAATTTTTCAATATCATTACTGATATTTTGTGCTCCGGATTCTTCATTCTCTCTCAGTCTTTCTTTCTTTTTGAACCACTATAATCCAGAAAAATTGTTTCTGTCTGGTTTCTTATCATTTTTTTATAACTATTTAACCTATCACTGTCATAATACTATTGTTTTAAATATGAATTTCGGGATATGAGAAGAGAAAAAGAAATTAAAGCCTGCTTATTCAAAACATTTGCTGATTTTACAAAAATCTTAATTTCTTTTTTTTTAATTACCAGTACATCGCGATTGTGTGTAATTTATGTTTCTTCATCTTTAATACACACTTTCTACAAGAATGATTTATGTTTGATTCAAAAAACATAAGTATGACTAGAAATGCATACAATAATTAGTATTTAGTGTTTTAATACATTAGTTATGTCTAAAATGACTCAATGGAAGTTTTACGAGCATTTATTTTATGTGTTTAAAATGCTATTCTTGTAGTTTTACATTCATAAAGCATTTTTTATTTCGATATTTTACTGACTGATAGTTTATAGTATCTCACTTTGAAAATATACCGTAAATATTGACCACACACTACGTAAATCTGAGTCTTGTGGTCATGTGACAAGGATGACACCTAGGTTGTCACTTCTCTCTCCAAATTTCCCCACCATACTCAAGTTAAAACTAAGCCTTATACAAATTAAAGACATCAGTTCCTTTTTCAGTGGTCTTCAGTGATTCAAGGATTCTAATTCATGGCTGAATAGAAAAAATGTCTACCTTGAATTATCAACTATGATTATTAGACAGTGAAGCTAAAATGAATACAAGAATCTGGTTATCTTTATTTGAGATTATTTTGCAGGAAAAATGAATTTAAGATTAATTATAGATATAAATGTTTCCCTTTCATAATAGAAAATTATAGAAAATTAATATCTATTTTTACAGTATTCTAGAATTATGATTGGATGCTATATTCAGAAATAGGTTTTTCATTGAATTAACAGCCGTTATGAATTAACCATTAATACTGAGTGTTATACAAATAATAAAAAGCTGTTTGGGTATTTTAAGGTATCAATAAATGTATTAAATATTTTTAAAAAAATTATAATTTAATGTGAAACGAAGATTTGGATTTATTTTTATTTACCGTAAGATTTTGACTATAATATTTCATTTAATAAGTTGAAAAATATAATTAAAATAAAAAATTACATTTTCAGATTGAAATTCAATAAACAGAACACATGATGTCCTCCTAGAAGCAAATATTATGTTAGATTACTTTGTATTTTTCTCAGTTTTTGTTAATAACTTAGAAGGAAGAAAAAGTTAGCATTTAAAGTAATTTATACTGGAACAAAAATTTAAGGGGAAAATATTAAATTAATATACATTGCAAGTGATGCAACTGGTGATAAATATATTTATCAAATTTAAGAAAGCAACTATTCTTCATTTGGAAAGGCAATTAACTTTTGTATCACAGATTAACCTGAATTTTGTGCAATGTAGTTTTGTTAATATCACGCAGAAAGTCAAAAAAAACATTGGCAGTAACATCAAGTTCGTTTGAGTATAAAAGAAGGTTTACCCAATAAAAATCTCCTTTTTTAATGATAAATTTAACACAAAAGAGCTCAAAAGTAATAAATAAATAAAACCAGGGAAATGTATTTCTTTTGAACATATTCATTTTCTGCATCTAAATAAAGTTTTCTTTTCTTTGGAGGAAAAAAGAATCAAGTAATTTATGTTCTTTCACTAACGAATTCCTCCTTTTTTCTGAGAACCGTTACCTCATTTTTGATGTAGAATAAAAGGAAAAAACTGCCAAAATCCGAAGGCAAGGAACTTATCTGAAACGCATGTGGGGAATTTCTGAAAATCTATATTTTCCTGGAAAGAGTTCTGTGAAAATTAGTTACTTATTTAACATCCCGAGAACTTCTTAATTTTCGAGACAGGAATTTTCCATGTATGAAAAACCAATTAACTGCCAATAAATTTTAGTACCATAAACATGAATAGCTATTTCATTTATTTTCCTTTAACTATTCTACTTACTTTGCTACTATTTACTATTTGTAGGAAATGGAACAAGCATGTACGAGGTAGGATATATAAGTTTCCAGACTGAGTATATAACTTAAAACATATTACCAATTAGACTGTTGAAATGCATCCTTCTTTAATGTAAGACCCTAGATCAACCAAACCCTTTTGCCATCACTTGTAAAGATCATCAAATCATTTTTGGAATCCATTTTTAGCGATGTCCTTTAATTCAGCCTGCAATACATTTTAATTCCATCTGCAAATGGGAATCGATGACCCAGAAAGCTATGTGCCTGTTCTGGAAATATTCTGAAATCGAAGGGAGTGAAATCAGGCGAGTAAGGAGGATGTGGCAAAGCATTTGCTTAGGTTTAAACCCCGTCGTTGTTTGAAGCCGGCTTTATTGTATCGCCACAGAAACATTTTTCATTGTTTTCAGATGTGCAAGAAGTCTGCAGACGTTCAGAAAATTCGTCGCCAAGGCCACTCAAAAGATTGCGTTCACGAAATGTATCACTACTGTATATATGCTTCTACAAAACACACTTTCTACATTGATATTTATTTCTGCTCTACAAACGCCATTTCTTTCAATAGTCTGTTACTAAATGCACCCGCTTACAAATCCACAAATATATGGCAAATTTAATTTTAAAAAATGGGGCGTTTCTCTCCATCGGTTATATTAATATAATTTGCGCTTAAGCCTTTAAAGAGGTTCTTCAATTTTAAACCAAAGACAGTTTCTGTAGTATAAAAGTTAGACAGAAAATGAATTTTATAAGTTTTTGAAATATAATCTGTTGAATACATCTTTTTAATAAGTTATTCTATAAAAAAAGATGTCATTGCATTATTTTGCTGCTTGATTTTATTATACAACAAATTTACCAAAACTCTACTGAAACATGGATCAGATTAATTGACTTTCAAGTTGCAATTTCTTATTTATATAAATTTGTATATCGCATAGTCCATAAAAGAAAAAAAAATCCACATCCGGGTTTAACACAATTCATTGATAATTATAATGCAATATGATATGATACAAACATTATTGTTTGTCTGAACAATAAATTAAACCTTCTTGCAAATTGTGTACGTGCATTTTTGAATCTTAGTGTCATAGAACACCAATTCGTCGTAAAAGTACTCAATAAATTATATTAGAAAAATCCCAACCGTAAACTAAGTAAAACGAATTAAAAATAAAGAGGTTTTCTGCTTATTTTTTAATTCCTTATTTGAAGGAATATTTCAATATTAAATAGTTATTTTTTTAAGAAAATGTTTTTTTTTTCTCTTGCTTTTTAAGAAGCACAAAAGAAAAGTGTTTCGTTTCTCATAGGTAAAAGAAAATGCTTTCAAATGGGTAACTTTCGAAATATAGTGGTTAAGAAACCAATACTCCTAGTAATTTTAATTTCATGTTATTCTATAAATTCATTTATCTTGAAAAGGAAATAGTTTTTTCACGGACATTTTTGAATGAAACTTGTCAGATAGAAGCTCCGGTTTCATAGAATTTGAAGCTTTTAAATGTGACTTCATAAAATGAGTCATCAATCATTCTTGATTTATTGAGTATTGACAAAAAGTGACAAGTGCTTGCATTCTTAAGAATTTTTTAAAGAAGCATCATGAATAAATTCATCTGTAAAAAGACTGGGTTCCAATTTCTTCTTTATGCTTTTATTAGTTATTATGTTCTAAGCTAGATATTTTCGCTCAACAATTTTCTTTTTTTGTTTTGTTTTTTTATTTTAATCAATTTCTTTAAACTTGAAGAAAAATTTTAAACTCTTAAAATTTGAATTGCAATTAACCACTTTAAAAAAAAGCAAAACGTTTTTTCTATAGAAAAAAAATAAACATTTTATGTGCATGTATTTTTATTCTACAGAAAATATGAAGAATGTATAATTATTTTGATTATCGTCCGAAATAAAATATTTGTATTTGAAGTAATTTCTCGCCTAACTTGTGATAGTGGAAAGTTTGAAATAATGCTTCTTTTATATGGAATTATTAAATTTTAATAAGAGTGAAACATATATTTTGGGAATTTAACGAAATATTTGATAATGTATAATATTTAGTTACAAAATTACAGACATAGAGTAAAATTAGAAGGTGACGAGAAGCCCTTAAAACCTATTTTTTAATAATAATTGAAACTAGGCCGATCCTATTTGAATGGCGAAAAATGTAAACAAGGTACTTCGTTTTTGCTTAAAAGTTGAACATCTGTATAAACCAAAATATGCATCTTTTATTGTAAATTGAAACTTTTATTTATTTCCTTTATTCCCTTGCCGATTAGAAGTCTCACTGTATACATAAAAATCAATTTATCTCAAAATGTAAATTTTGGTGTGCGATGTACCTTTTGTAAGAAACTATTCTTCACAGATATGTAAATTTTTTATGATGTATTTATAATAATGTCTAATATATACTAAAATGAGATTTTTGTAAAAAACTCAAAAAATTAATTTTTTACAAATTTTTTATATGAAAAATGGGTCTAATTTCGCAATGTTTGATAAAATATTTCATAAATCATTAAAAAATTCATAATTAACTAAAATCTTATTTCAGCATAATGATAAAGGTGTTCTTTAATTGTATGAAAAATTTCAAGCATATACATATAACAGATTCTGAGAAAAGGTACATCGAAAACAGTCAATTTAATATTGTCAGTATAGAGAGAGAGAGAGAAGTTTCCAACTCCTCTTAATGTACATATATATATATATATATATATATATATATATATATATATATATTTATAAATGTCCAAAAATTGGAATTTTATTAAATTTTCTTTTGTGCTTTGTGTTCTAATTACTTATTTGGAAATTTCTTAGACAAAAACGTTTCAATTAAAGAATCAGTATAATTTTGTTTCGTGCCATTTTAAGTGTTACAAATAACTTTCTTGGGAGAGTTAATTAATTCGTAATTTTTTTACTCCTTTGATGATTTTTCTTTTAAACTTCATTGAAATAAGTTTCAAAAAACATTTAATTGAACATTAATCAATAGAATACGGAACATATGCGGGATATAAGGCCGCTAACTTTCTACATTAAAATTTATTCGTAAATCGATAAATAAATTCTTGCTCATGTAATATAGACAATAAATTAACATTAAATTCCACGTTGATTTTTAGTGCAATTAATTTGACTAAAAAGAAGTGTAAAAAATTTAATATCATTCTGAAGATATTTTGTAACACATGTTTCTAAGAGAATAACTTTTCTGTTCTAAGTTTGTAAAAACTCTTCATTTGTTTTTCTTGCTTTCCTCCATTAGGGATTCCGAAACCGGTATTTTGAGCCATTTGTACAATTTTGTAATATTGGTATTAACAATTTGAAATACCGGTTTTTCGGTATTTACTAGAGATTTTTTTAAAAAATTGTTTCCACCAAATGTTCAGGGATCCACAACATAGCAAAATAGTATAAAGTTTTGTTTTTACGTTACAATGTTAATTATTGTGTGCACCATGCTTTAAATATATTATAAATGAAATAAATTTACATCTATTTCAGAAGGTGAAAATATTAAACGTCTTTATTCCGCTCATTCCGTTGTTCTTATTTTTATTTTTCCTAGCCAGTTCTACGCTTCTAAGGCAATTCATTAAATCCATTATCTGATTTTTTTCGTTGCCAGATTCAACAAGATAAAAGAATACTAATCTAAACGTAAAAATATACAAAAAAATTATTTCTCTGCAAATAGAATTAAGTACACTAAACTAACTAAATTTTCGTTGAAAGAGGAATACCATATCCCAGCTCATCTGCCTTTCTTCGTTCATCAACACCTGTTAATACAACGTCTCTATAATGGGCGAAATTAATTAGACTGTGAATACAAAGTTGCATCGTACAATCAAGAGAGGTTATAAAATATGTGAATCATCCAAGGCCAAAACTATCCTAATACACTTCAGAGAAATACTGCATTCGCGCAGGATTTGTAGTCTGATATTCGTATTTAAGAAATCAAGGTTGTACTTGTGATATTTTTTAAATTGATAAGTTTGTTATTAACATTGTATTTGCACATCATACTTAAGGGTTCAAAATATTTTTCAGATTCATTGTATATATACTCATAAACCGGTATTAAAACCGGTATCCCGGTATTAAATTCTAAGAAATACCAGGTACCGGTGTTGAACTTTTGGTCCGTTATTGCAATACCTTGTTGTCGTAAAATGCCTAATAATTTAAAATTAACATCTTTAATGTTCCTCATCATAAAATTTAATTTCGTGTTTTCCAAAGTAGTCTGATACTGAGTAAAACAATTTTAGGCTATAATTCCTTGTTACGCTCTACTCTATTGCATTATCAGAACCAAAAAATGAAGATAAAATATGTGAATTAGAAGATTTTCTGCATTTCATTTTACTTCAGTTATGAGAGCTTTAGAGAAAATATTTAGACGCAAAAGCGAAAAAATAAAAAAATAAATAAAATAAAATAATAAATAAATAAAATAAAATAAAAAATAGAATTCAAATGTATCTAGTTTCTTCATTTATATTGCATCTTAAAACTCTTCAACATAAAGATAAAAATTAAAAGAAATTGAGTTATGTATGTATTCATATTCACAAATTTAAAATTTTCCATAATTCCTTTTTTTTTCTTATTCATTTAAGAATATATTTGAACGAGTGTTTCATGAAAAAAGATTAAAAAATTTAAAGGATTTGAAGACAAATATGAAGTGCACTAGGAAGTTTAGAAAAACTCAATGGTCTTATGGCAAATATTCCATGAAACACTGATAAGTGTATGACACACGGAGAACATGCTTACAATGGATAAAACAAATAGCATTTATATATTGCAACATGCACATAAATACACAATTTACTTACTAATTTCAAATAAATAAAAGTATTTTATTTTTATAGCAGTTACGACATGCAGAAATTTATATTACTTCTGTCTTATATTAAAGTTATAGACTTTATTGTGAAATAAAAGTTGATGAATATGTATAATATACTGAATAAGTGATGTGTCTTAATATATTTTTATAAACAGATAAAATATTTTTAAAAGCATTGAAGAGTAAATATAAAATTGGCAAAAGCAGAAATATATTTTGTGTTTTTACACTTCAAAATATGCTTCTCTGAATCTTTAGCTAAGTAGGAATAAATGGTTCATTGAACATTAAGAATTTTAAGAAAAAACGCTAAATAAATATTTCTCGCTTATCATAAAAGTTAAAAGTTTTATTCTGAATTTGCTTTGTCATATGATTTAATTAAAACTTCAGTTTTTTACATCACACACATGTTGGTCATATTGACCAATATCGGTAAATAATGGAACATTAAAGCCAATATGATTTTCTACATTCGCGACGAAATTATGAATTATCACACTCAGAAAAAATTTCATTTACTCTGGAAAATTACTTTTAAATATTTTTTTTATATGTATCAAGATGATACAAACACATACAAATTTGTATTCATTTTATTTTCCTTCTAAAATATGTGCGTATGATATTTATCAAGTACACTGAAATGTATTTCAATAAAAGACTTTTCTAAAAAATTTTGTTAAATGGAAGTAACAAGTGCTTAACTGTGTGCTGAGAACAATGTGAAATTTAAGGAAAAAAGATTTTAAAAATAGTTTACTGTACTTCATATATACGTTATACGCTTATCAGTAAAACAAGGTATTATTTGGAATTATTTTACTTATATTCTAAGAAATTATTAGTATTGTAAATATGTAAAATTTCTTTATAAAGCATCAGAAAAAAGATTTGAATGGTTTTCATTCAAAACAATTAAAAATACTGTACAATGAAATACTTTTTTTTAATTTCATTAAAATATGCGTATTTTAACTACGTTAAGTTCCTTAGAATATATATATATATATGTGTGTGTGTGTATATAATAATTCTAATATTTTAATCGGTAATAGCTTTTGAATTATTTAATGTCCAGTTCATCAGGACAACCATGTGATTATTTTAATTGGTTACCCACCTACCAGAGACTTTTGAAACTATCTCCATCCACCTCCTAAAATCACGTGACGTCCTGCTGGCGAAAAGTACCGAGATCTGGAAATCACACGCTCTTTTTCTCTTCTGCTATCGACTCTCTGCTCTTTTCTGTAAACTTGTAGTCAGCCGGCTGCCGCACTTTCTGTGTTTGTGCGTGTCTCTTTGTCTGTGTCGTGCCGTCCAGTCCTTATTGTTTGAAAGATTCAAGTGTGTTTCAAGAAGTACAACAAATTGGAGTTAATAAATTACACGATCGTCTCTTCGTAATACAGGAGTTCATTCACCACAGGCCCCGCCCTAACTTTGGTTCTCCACATTAAAATCAACCACTAGACACGACATAGTATGCACTTCTAAACGTTTTTCTTATTACACACACACACACACACACACACACACACACACACACATATATATATATATATATATATATATATTCAACAACACTTAAGGTATCCGACTACGTTCGGAACCGGGATTTTGCAAAAGCGTATAAATGGGTAATATTTATGATATTTAGTGTCACTTATAGATTAGAAAATGTATATAAAATTATTTTAAGTTTAATATTACAATAAAAAATTATTTAAGTGCAATATTTTGACAAAAAATGAACATAGAATGAAGCATTTTCAAAATATTCTCCTTTCGTAAAAAATGCTTCTATTATAATAATATTTTGCCTGTCTATAGCTCAGAACTCTGTACAGAGACTCAACTAGAATTTTTGAAATATATAACTTACAAGTGGGTTTATCCATGTTTAACGACAACAGAGGGGAAACATTTTAAGAAAAAAACGCCGATAATTATTTAAATTGGTTGTAACTGAAAATAATGTATATTTTTCAGGAATCATAGTTGAGCCTCTGTACAGAGGTTTGAGCTATATGCAGGAAAAATATTATTATAATATAAGCACTTTTGACAAAAGGAGAACATTTTTTTTAATAAAAGGTTATTCTAAGTTAATTTTTTTGCCGAAATATTGTATTTAAATACTTTTTTTTTTGTCAAAATGTCCTTAAAACAGTTTTATTCACGTATTCTAATCTAAATGACACTAAAATTATCCGTTTATGCGCTGTTTTAAAATCACGGTTCCGAACGTAGTCGCAAACATTAATGAAATGTTTGAGGAAGGTTTTGTATTTTTAGACTATCCTAGTGTATCAGTAGAAGCGTTAGTTTGCGATAGATGATGATATTGTGTATACAACCCCAAATATATGGCAGACAAAGAAATTTTACAGATCGTTTAAGGCCAAAAAAAAACATCTTTGACGCAGATTCCGATGGTAAAAATGTAATAAAAATTGAAGCTTCTGTTCCGACGTCATCCGAAATTAGAATCCTGATTAAAAGTTTATGCAGTTACTAAAACTGACATCCCAATGGAGATAAAAAATAACATAATGAACGACATTGAACAATTTGTTGCTGAAAAAGAAAATGCAAAAGAAAAAAAATAATTTTCATTATTTTCCAAAAACTTAATAAATGTTTAGTTCTTCAAAAAATTTAAAATTTTGCATTAAAATTCCTTAAGTTCTTGATAATGTTTTGGTTTCATTGATCTTTATTAAATACATGTATACAGATGTATTGTATGTAAAAAAAATAAATAAAATGTACTCTAAAGCTTAGTTTTGTTGAATATATTTGTTTTTTTTTTTTTGCAATATCCTTTAACACAAAAAAAATATTTCAATCTCTTCAGTTTCATGCAAAACGATATTCCCTGTATGTATATATATAAACCTGTATTTACTTATATTTTGCCTTACATTACCTTCATCAAGTTCAATTTTTAAATTTTTTGCTGAATTTTAAATATTTTGAGCAATAAAATATGACATCTGCATATTTGCATTATAAAAGAAAGAATGTAACTATTTTCACCACATCAGCGTTTGAGCCTATGTTAAATCCTTTATTTCATTGTTTATTTGCTATTTAAATATATCTGATGGAATTTTGTACTCATTTTTATTTCAGAATTATTTTTTTATGTTATTGTAAGACGCAGTCCCATCGTTTAAAGAACAGAATATAACTATATAAACAGCACCTTTATTTCTTTTGAAATAGGATTATTTTTAGATACTCAAACTCAAATGAAAATGTATCTCTACGAATATTTCATAATTTATGGCATAATTTTATTGATTTTATTCATCACAATTTTCTTATGAAAATTCACTGTATTTGTAAGTTTGTAACAATTGGTTATCTACGAGTACTATTCTCTCTAACTCGGATTCTTCCGTCTAACCAAATTGGTACTTTAAACTAGAACAACGCCACTCTGCAAATGATCTTCACTATCGAACAGTGTATTAATATTCAGTAATATGGATTATAATACAGATTATTATAGAGAATAGTAGATAATTGTGGACAATATTTCCTCGTTAATTAATTCTTTAAGTATAATTTTGAACCTACTTTCAAGCTATAATACCTCAGAGGATTTCCCATTGGCTATTTTCAGAGATTGCTTCTGTTTTCAGATAGGAACTATATATTTTTACCCTTTAGCATTCTTTGTTTACATATTGCACACTCATTTCTAGGGTTTAAATTATTAAGAGTAAATTTTTTGCTAATATCTGTTTGAGTTTATTTCGTGTAAGATTTAATAGCTTCTCCCTGTTGTGTTTGAATCACCCCCATGATTCCATCAGCGAGATCTCCTCATCCACCAACATGAGGAGGAGGTACCACGACAAATGTAGTGGACAAATCTGAAAGAAATATATTTTCACTGACAAAAAACACCTTTCCTCCTAATTTACTTCTTAATTACTCTGAACCGAATTATTAATAAAATTTTGAGTTACAGAATAAATTTAATACTAATCATTACTTGTTTTGAATATCCAAACTAATTCATTCATAAAGAAAAAAGGATAAATATTACTATTCTCATTCAATATAAAATCACTTAACTTTGGAAAAAAAATCAACTCTTTCAGCTGTCACCAATTTGCTTCGAATTTCATTATATTCTGACTTTTTTTACTTTTATAATCAGTATAAATTTATCTCAAAATTAAATAAATATCCATGATATTTTATTTTTAAAGTGATATCAAATAGAATAAATCCTTATAACTTTTTAGATTGCACGAATGTATTACTTCTTATTTTCATAAAATTGAACTTAAATGTGATGAAGAATAATTTTATTCATTAATATTAAAACATTTCTGGATGCAGATTTGTTTTTCTTCGTATTTATTTTAATCTTAATTATTTTTGATTTATTATTTCTAAATCAAAAATTCGTTTTGATATTCTTTCACACATATATGGGTTGAACTCTTTTGATTAAAATAAAATCCATAAAGAAAAAAAATAGTTAAAATGATAATGTAAAAAAATTCTTCTGAGAGTGTTCAGGCTGTTTCAGAATATTTTATTTTTCAAATATTTTTCATTTGTACCCTTGTAATTTTGAAGTTTACTCTTAAAAATGCATGCAGTATATATATTCACAATATTTTCAATTGAAAGAAAATAATTTTTTTAGTAAAATAAAATTTACTTTTTTTTCACAACAGAAATGACTAAAAACATTGAGTCTAATAAATATTTTAAAGTACTGTTTTATTCCCTTAACTTTATTTCCATCCTTCCTTGCCTGTAAGAGTAATCGTATTTCTTTATATATGATATAAATAAAATTAATCGTCTGTTTGAAATTCTTCATGCGTTAATTTTACTCTTAACTTAGAATTCTGTGTGTGTGTGTGTGTGTTTCCAATATTTTAAAAAACATGTTTTGCCCAATTTTTTTTTTTTTTTTTTTTTTTTTTTTTTGTAATTTAAAATAAAAAAATATAACATTTAATATGCACTATAAAATGTAATGTTCATTGTAACATTTCAGAAATTTATTAATTTCAATTATTTATTACAGCTTAAAATCAGTTTCATGTTTCATTATTATTGCTTATAAAATGATTTAATATCTCTTTAGCAGTTATGAACACATGCATCCCAATAATTTTCTTCGGATATTGAGCTAATTAAAAGGGTTTTCAGATTTGATATCTTAATGATATTGATTAAAAATAAATGTTCATAAAATGGCTGTTACTTCTATAATTCTTATTTATACCGTAACTACTTCTACATTATAAATTGTGTGTATATATTTTAATCAAGACAAAGATTAAAAAAATTGACTTTGCTCAAATTTATTTGAATTAAATCAAAAATTGAATTAAATTACAAAACTGAAAAAAAAATACTTAAATTACATAAAAAATTTGAAAATTGGCTGGGCTGTCATATTTGATTACTACTCAAGGGAGCAATAAAGGTCTGTTTCGGAACTTCTGCTCACATTTAAAGTGCGTTACACAGTACTGACATGTTGATTGGGCGTACGATCTCAATAGAATTTAGACCTTTGAAGCTTGAAAAGCACTTTACGGACAAAAATTCGAGGAATCATTCACTACCGCTACTAATTATTCCTCATTAGATTTGCCCTTTTTTCCTAGTTTTGTGCATCAGCTGTCAATTTCATAAATTTCTCTTATAATTGAGCTAGAAGTCCCCTTTCTCCTAAATTTTAACTGTCAATTTGTATAAATTAGATTTCACAACTTATGCCTTGGAGTTACTGAAAAAGTGCAAAGTGATATTTATTTTAAAGTTATCCACAAGTAATAAAATTAATTCATATAAAAAATAGCACTTTCATATGTTTTCATACAAATTTATAAGAAACAAATTTTATATACATTTTTTCTAACACTTGTAAGGGACTTAAATCTCATATATTTCTAAACTTTAATAAAAATAAGTATTATTTCGAGTATAATATTAAAATATAAACCATTTACACACAAATACAGTTTCATTCTAAGCATTTGTTCAATTGCTTTCTTAAGGTGTATATATATGGTTACAAAATTAAAGTTTCTTTTTATTTATTTTATAAGTTTGGAACGCACTTTTGGTCGTGTTGGTGAGAAAATTTATAGAATGAAAATAAATTTTTGAAAATCAACAAATTTGAACTTCTTAGATTTTCAGTTTTCATCAAATTTTTTGTAGCTAATGTAGAGCGTGTCAGTTTTTGAATGTTCTAAATATTTACGAGAATAGATAGTTATAATTTAATGCAAATACTTATCTTGATTCTTTGAACTCGAACATCGAGATTTCTAATTTTTTTTCGGGTACACTAACAATTCAAATGTAAACTGTAATTTAATGTAGCAACAACAAGTTGAATTGCTTTCTTTTCCTCCAACTGAATCCCTTTAATTCGGTGCTTTTCAAACTTTTAACATTTGTGGCCCAATTTTTAGTCATAATTTTCATCGCCCCCCACTCCCATACTACAACTACGTATTGAATGCAATAATAATTAAAGCTACAATGCTATTCCAAAAAAAAAAATGCGCAAATTATCAAATATTGTATATTATTTTGTATCTGGCAAGCCCATGCAAATAATTACTAAACTTGTTTATAATTTAGTATTGATAAATTAATTATCAAATATTTTTTCTTCTCGTACTAACATGTGAATAAGTATCTTATAACAGTGTGAATATGTATTTTATTTCTTATTATGTCAGAATGTATTTTGTTTTGCTTCTTTTTAGTAAATTGATAATTATTTTAAATATTTTTTTTCGACTTCTCGACATGCTCGCGCCCCCCTCGTAAGGTTACGACGCCTCCATAGGGGGCTCGCACCGCAGTTTGAGAAACATTGATTCAACTGAATAGTAATTCTATTTTGCATAAGCTGTGGTTTGTCAATAGAAACAGGTTATCAAATGAAACAATTTATTAGATGAATTTCCTTTTCATGGTTTTTAAAAGTGCTCGAAATGAACCCCCTTAGCTTTTTCATGCACCTTTTCTGCACAAAACTTTTTTTCAAACGTTGTTTGATTCACACTTTATACTTCCGTCTTCGAAACTTAATTTTTTTAAAATAAAAATATTCATTAAATATATCAAAGGCTTTAAAGTTATATTTTATTGAGGCTTTCCATCAATTTTTTAACAATTTTATTAAAATTTCTGTTGAGTTATATCTTGTAATAAATCTAGGAGATTGCTCTTGGTTCTTGTAAAGCAGGGGTGGGCAGACTTTTCCAGGGTACGGGCTACTTCTAACTTTCCAAGGTAATGCGGTTCACCCAGTGTTAGTGGCGCACACAAGGAGGAGGGAGGGTGTACACGTGTAACACGGGTCTGGACCCTCCTTTATACCCTTTGATTTTTTGCCTACCGATTGCTTATAATCCCATGTATATAGTATTTTTATTAAGTATTTGTTATTAATAAATTGTATTAATTAATGATGATTACTTATTATTTTATTTTTTACTGTTTTTTGTTCCCGACAATCTCTCTCTACAAAATCAAAATGTATGTTTGACTGCGTATTGGGGTATGATGAGAGAATGATAGACTTTGAACCCCCTTCCCCCCTTGAAAAATTCTTCGGTGCACCAATTCCTGGAATCGTAGGTGTGGTGAGGTATAGGAAAAGGTCTACACACAATATCTTTAAATAAAACGGAAAAAGGTAACTTACTTGCAGAATTGAAAAAAATAACTAGCACTTTTAAAATCGCGTTTAAAACAAAACGCAAGATACAAACATAATAATAACAGTCCCAAAAATAATGATATTAAATGATGCATTTATTATCAAATAATTCAAAAACATAAAATAATAAACCATTTTTATCTAAAGCTAGTTTCTGTTGTTATAGTCAGTAGAAAACTTATATATATATATATATAATATATATTTCAGTCAATCTTGAATATATTTCCGTATATAATTACTAACTACTAAAATTTTCAGGTAGTCTCCCCAAAATCTTTTGGCGGTTCACCGGTAGATCGCGATCGACGTAATGCCCACTTAAAGTGAGTAGATATTAACGTCTTGCTATTCAGCTACACGAGGGCTTTGGGCGACGCACCACGTAAGCCACGTTTGAACCAGGGTCATTTGGTTCTTATAAAAAATGGGTAAGTAAATTATAAGCTCCGTTTATATTTTGAGTTATATCATGCCAATTTTAGTATATTAACAAGCCATAAAAAGTATAAATATGAGGGAGAAGTATTTCAAGGTAAACCAATCAATACCTTTTCTATTTCATATTATACCAAAAATATGTTTAAAAAAATGACAGGGTACAAATTATAAATTGAAAAAAAAAAATCTCTTTCTCAAGAGATTTTTTTCATTCCGATTTCCGCACTTTATTAAAATGCCAAATCTACAGATGAGTTTGAGATATCATAAACTGTATTTTTTATACGCAAGGATATCGAAACTTTACTGAAAAAGAAATATTGTTTTAATATATTGGTTATCATTCTTTAAGTATTTTATTGTAGCATAATAATGAAAAATGTCTTAAGATTTGCGATATAGGTAATTAAAGGGAAAATGTTTTCATTTTCTTTGCAATTTTTATTTAACTATTTTTAAGTGTAAGGAAGGGAAACTAATTACAAATAATAAAGTAAAGAAATAAATGTTTTTTCTCTATTTTTTTATTGTTTTTTAAATTTTATTTTCAACAAATATTAACAGAATTTTACTTGTAAAAAGAAATTTATTCATAAAAGTAATCCAGGAATAAAAGGAAATAACATTTTCTGTGTTTCTGCTGCTTACATATTTCTTATTTTCTTTCCTATTCTTCCATTCCATTTTCGTTTTACAAATACATTTAGCCCTTTGTTTGCTGAAATATAAAAAGAAAAATTTATTTCGTATGTGTACCCAGAAACATGTCTGACAATAATGTAGGGAGTTCAAAAACTATCATTTTTTTCTTTGTAAATATCCCATGAAACATTTATATTCCTTCATGTAAACCGCAGAATACAGATATAAAACTATTTCTTACTTGCATTCGATATATCTCTTCACTATTCTAAATCTAAATATATATATATATATATATATATATATATATATATGTTTTCAATTCGAAGAAAACACATTTGAGTAAAATGCATTATTTAAGTTTTATGATAAATCGGAATATTTTTACAGCAATAATTTTGACAATATGTATGCTACATATCTTGATATGTTACGGGAGTTTTTTCTTAATTACTTATGTGACAAGTATAATAAGTTATTTTTAAAATGCATTGATTTTAAAATGGTATAATTGTTATATATATGCATAGATATATGTGTGGGTGTGTGTAGAAAAATCCTATTGGACTCTTACAAACAACGGGGTATTGGCTGAATGCCCGTAATGCTCGTTAGCAAATCAATTGAAACTTACCTGACTGGAAAATCCTTGCTTGTTCAGAAAAAGCAATATTTCAATTAGCAAGAGTTGACCGAAGTTCTCCAACGCGGTCCAGTTCCCACAATGTCATTGAATCAGATTGTTGAGAAAGTGCTGTACAAAATGATATTGGTTCAATATAGGTGAAGGCTTTTTTTTTCTACTTTTCTTGGACTATCGTCAAGTCAAACTAAATGAATCATTAACTAGAAACTACTATGCTTATTCAAATAAGTCATTATTCCAATTACCAAGATTTGACATAAGGACTCCAATGTGGGGCACTCACTACATTGTCATTGGAAGAGGTTGTTGTGAAAGTATTGTGCAAAATGATATTGGTTCAATACAGGTGCAGGATTTTTACATGCCATGGACTATCGTCAAGTCAAACTAAGCAAATCATTGACTGGAAACTGCTATGTTTAGCTACTTGAAAATCATTTATAGTAATTCATGTTTTTCATGTACATAAACAAAAGTAGAATTTCTCAAAAAGGTGAGGCTCTGTTTATCTGGGCTCATAGTCATTCGCAATTGGTGTCAGAAACATTCTGGAAAGTTCGGAATATAATTTTGCTATCTACCCCAGATTGTATAAATCTTATGTATTATTTTAAGTGATGATTAAAAGTTGAGTACCCGCAGAAAAATCATTGTTTAAAAATACTTGCGCAATAATAAACGACTGTAAAGGTAGCATGGCTTAATATGTATTCATGAAACTTTCGATGGCTTTATATGTTAATGGAAAAAATATTTTCTGCACTTAACGGGGGGAAAATGAAGGCAGCAGAAGATAATAAAATGTTATAAATCATTTTTGTCTCGTTAGTACAGATTTAAAAATTACTCTAAATTATTTCAAAAATTCTTCAACATTAGAAATAAACATTAATTATACATATAATTTTAAAACAAAATAATTCATTTGAATAAAATAAGCTACAGTATATTTTACGCGGAATTATTATATTAAGGTATCCGACTACCCTGAAATTGTAAATTTTGCTAAATTTTCTTATGAATTTATTTTATAGGACATCTTATTAGCTTTATAGAAATACCAAGCGTATTACTTTCCATTCTCTAGAACAAAAACTACAAGTGTTTTAGTAAAAGCAAATGCCTCTATTTTAAGCAAGATCTTATACTTTAACAGCCAGTGGGTTTGAGTGGTTCGTTACCTGGGCCATTACATAGATAGACGCTTAACTTACAAGAAACGCATCGACTATCTTGTATATAAATTCTAGGGTAGAATTCATTTTGCCATCTCCCTTATTGGGAGAAGGTCACCTTTATCTCTGGAAAATAAAGTTATACTCTACAAGCAAATTTTTCACTCAGTAATCACATCTGCTGTCCCCTCTGGGAGGCTTCAGCTATCATTAACATGAAGAGAATTCATATTATCCAAAAAAACTTCTTTGCATCATAACTAACGCACCTTGGCACGTTAGAAACAATGTGATACACAATCATCTACACATGGAGCCGATTTCTAATTACATCCCACAGCTATTTAGAAATATATTGAAATATATTGAAATCCTTGACAATCCAATTATTAAAGCACAAACACTGTTTACTTATCCACACTCTAAAATTAACAACGTATACTCATCGACGAACCCCCAAAACACAACAAAAGCATCCCTTAAACACGTAAACAACGCATTCAGCTTCTACATCGCATCTTAGATTGGGTCAGAAGGGGTGAACTGTCACCCACACTGATTGATTGTCTCGGTAATCCCGCTCTCCTTTCTGTCGCTTCCTCTTTTCGAAACCACCGGCGCGTCTGCCTCGATGGACCACCTGGCTTGGGGTTACACCATCCCTCCCCGCTTGTGTGGGAGCGTCTTGATTTGCCTTTTTTTTCTATTCATGGTCTATCTTGTTCACCCATTCTACTGGGTAAAAGAGCCTGCGGCGCTGTTACCCGCGTCTATCAAATTTTAGTTATTTTATACTTTAAAATGCGTTTTACTCGAAATGTTTTTTTTTAAATGTTCAAATGGATACAACGTTTGCTCAAAAAGTTTTGAAAATAATTAACTGAAAATTTTTGTGTATGTTCTGAATAATAATAGAAGTATCTTAACCTTTAGGTTTATCAAGCAATATTTTATTAAAAAAATACAGTCTTTTATGTGAATGTTATCACTGATTTTTTTAAGCAATTTCATATAATAACTAAGATAAAGTGCTCTAGTTTTGATAGAAATTGAAATATCTATTATCCTGTAGGTCATTTTAAAAATGAATAGCAAAGCAACACATCATTGTAGAAAAATTGAAATTGGTTTATAAACATTTTGTACTGAATAGGCCCCGTTTAAGCAATTTTCTTTAAGTTTTTACCAACTTTTTCCCATTTTAGTAATAAAAATTTCTTTTTCTCTTCTTAATGTTGGCATATTTTTCTTAAAATTTACTAAATAAATCTAAAAACTACAAAAATATCTCCATATTTTTATTTTTTTAAAAAGAAAGTTGTTGCAAGTAGTCGGACACCTTAAAGGGTAAATATAAACTGTCTTTTCCTAATGAAAACCTGAATTAATGCTTTCTTTTGAAGGTACTTGAAATCTATAATCAAAGACGTTTGACCTCACTCAACAATATAAATCTCTCGTTTTATTAAAGATCAATATCCAATTGAAACGATCTCCCTATTTAACATAAATACCCTCAAATAGTTTAATCATTATGCATCCAACATAATTTTCCTAATTAAAATGTGCAGCAGATTTATTTGTAAAGTCTAATCTCACATTTACCGTATTGATTCCTTTGAGAGTATTTTGGAGTCATTAGTTTCAAGCATTTAGTCTACTGGGAGACATCGACTCTCTCTGACAAACTCCATGAGAATATCGATGACATTGACTGATCACTGGAGGTGAGAATATTGCTGGATTTATCTCGAATATATCAAAACTTGTCCTATTGTTTAGGAAGAAGAGGAGCAGAGATAATAGATTTGATTTCTTGTGTAAATAACCCCTATGTTTACGGATACAGAGACATTGGAATATGCTATTGTTTACTTTTAAAATCAATTTTCTTTTAGTTCAAGTAAAAATTTCACTTATAGTAAGCGTTATGTGGAATGCTCTTACTAAGAGAAATTGATACAGTAAAATCAAGTGAAGCCCCACTAAAAATATCATAATTTAATGTAAAAAAAATATGTTGTACTATTTGAAACAATTTTAAAAAACATTATTCATAAATTTTTTTGTCATGATGTGCTTAAAAAAATATTTGTTTTGAGCCTTAGAACGATTGGGAAAAAAACCACAGTGACATTAATAAATTGAGATAAGTGAATTCTTCTATTTGTGATGTGTTAAGGCTACGATACCGACAACAATGTTGGATTCAGTTAATGATTAACAGCTGAATGGAACTGAATGTTCAAAGTTACCAACATAAGCTTTAAGAATATAATTATAATACTTTTTTTTTTTCAAATAACCCTTTGTGTGCGTGTAAATGTGCATGATCACAGTTGCAATGGTGTCACTTCATTCAGTGAATGACATCTATACCACATAATGGACTATTTCACTAACACATACATCACACACACACATTGCAATTAGAACTACTACAAGAAAGATGGAATGCCCAGTAGCTAAGTAGACTTAGAAGAACAAATTTCTTAAAATTTGTGAAGATTGACCATTGACGGACTATTATCTTGAAGAGAGCAGAGTGTTTGACACACCGGGTTACTCGCCAGATCAACCCTTCTGATTATGATGTTGAAAGAGAGGTTGAGAACAGTTTATTATTTTCGAACCCATGGACGGTGTATAATATCTGGAGTGATTACATGTTTGAACAGATAAATAGACTGAAAGTTCAATGGTCAAGCGCCCAGCAGCCGCTTAGGAACAAATTTCACTTAACCAGCAGACGAAGGAATTCATGCATTTTTACGAACAACGTTGCAACACAGATAAATATCTGTGATCTCAGCATTTCTTATGTGTATTACTTTTTAACGTTGGAATATTCGCGGTTCTACAGATGTCTGAGCCTGAACTGTATAGACACTACGTATTATAACTTACATATTCAGTGATGAACGGCGTTCTATTTGGGATTGATTTGCCCATCCTCTCTCTCACATAGAGACATCTACTCGTAATTTATATAAATTCGCCTGAATGTCTTTGGTACATCTAGTGGATCCACAGAACCACATCCGGAAGGAAATTAGGCATTAGCATTGCAGTGTTATCTGTTTTACTTGTTATCCGTATGTACCGTTATGATGCGTGTGAGCATCATTTTGCCAATCATTAGCTAAATTTATTTAAGCAATTTCATTTGCTATCCACGGTATAAGAATACTCGATTTTGCCCCATTCGAAACTCTCTTTCTGATATATAGCTTTTAATCTTGTAGTTTATATGTACATATACACATGTGCGTATGAGTAATGGGTACAGAATATTCCTTTCACTCTATCACGCAGGTAATGATGTACTTGATCTTCAGTTATGTATTCATTATTGCTAAATACAGTCTCCATAATTCACACCCTGTAGTTGTTTCTGTTTAATTAGTTTTAAAGTAATTTAATAAAAAATAAATGGGAAAATAATTTTAATTAGTTTTAAAGTTGCCTTACTTTTTCTCAAATTAAGAAATTCATATCATTAAATGTAAATTTTCAAAAAAAGGGGGGGAAAATTCATTTTTTTTTGTACTAAATTTTCCCAAGACACATTTAATATAGAATTTATGAAAAAAAATGAAAGGCAACTACATTATAACTTCAGATATTTTAAGAGACATTGTTGTATATATTTCATTTTCTTCTTAAATTAAGGTGTACTTCTTTTCAAAACTATTTCTTTCATCAGATCAACAGCAGATTTTTGTAAAGCTGTTTATAATATGTAAAAAAAAAATGTCCAGGAAAGTTTGCTGATATATTTCTCTTTTTCTTATTAATTTCTAAGAAATCAGACCCCTATAAACATAAATCATTAAAAATTATAAATTATGAAATCTTAGCATATTTTTGACTTATTCGGTCTTAAAAATTAAGAAATAAAAAAAAATGTATTGTATTAAAAATAATATTGATGAAAAATATTTTTCTCGTAAATTATAAATAAAATTTAATCTAATTATGGTATTGCAAAAAAACCCTCTGGAATTACTTGAATGTAGAGGATACAAATAATTAAGTGGGAAAAATCTTTTTTTCCTTTAGGAAAAGTTTGAAAGACAAAATAATTTCTTTTTGCTTTTTTAAAGACGCATTTCAACACACGAAAATTCATTCTAAAACTAGAATATTTATTCAAAAGATAAACTTGAATAGAAAAAGGGAAATATCTGTGCATCTGCATTTAGAATATTAAATCAAGGAATGAAAATGAACCAGTTTCTTCAATGGTGCAGCTCTAATTTAAAAGAACCCTACAAGAATAAATAATTAGAATTTTTTTGAAAATGTAGTACTTTATCTGTACTGGAGAAAAAAAATAAAAGTATTTTATCTTTAACGAGCAAATTGCAGCATTTCATGGGGGATATTACTTTCTGATGTTTTCTTTTCAGTTATTTATTTATAATTTTTTTTCTTTTATCTTCTGTGTTCTAATTTCTTGCCCTAAGAAACCTTTTGTCAAATGTCTGCTAACAATAAGAGTAGGTATTCTCATGAGGATATCCACTTTGTTAAAAGTATTTCCTCGTTTGGACTTCTCTGATCATGGAATGCTAACAATTCGCAATTCTTCTTCGATGGTTATTTTTATTATATGTTTCTTTTAGAATTTGAAATAAGAATTCATCTGCAAAATCATATTCTCCTCGAACTGGAAATGTTGTTTTTTTTTCTGGTAAGAGGGCTCTGACCCTTTGAACATTTTTCTTTTTATTTAAAAATTCTATTTTAGCATTTCATACAATGTTTCTGTCCAAGAATATGATACGAATTGAAATTTTGCACACATTATTTACTCAATTTTAAAAACTTAAATATATTTTCAAAAATATTCGGAACACTTTAACATCCTATTCCTTCTGTATTTATTTATTTATTTTATTTTATTTTATTTATTATTATTTTTTTTTTTGTAAAATTCTAAAGAATTTATTAAACAACTTTGGGGATTGATTTTACAATAAGTTCATTAGTTTTGGATTTTTAAAAATTAAAATGTTGATATTTATGCCAAAATTCAACAAAAAAACCAATATCTCTTACATTTTAAATTTTTTAAAGCTATACAGTCTACTACAAAACGGATCCCTAATTTTGTTACATGCATTATATCTAACACACAGGAATAAAAATGAAAGTACTTTGTCAATAATTGTGCAAGTAGTAGCATTTTAAATAAACTAATGCAGCGTTTTCTCAAAGCGTGGGGTACGCCCCTCTAGGGGAGAGTGATAATCCTTCAAGAAGGGCTCGAGCGTATCAAAAGTAAAAAAAAAAAATATTTTTTTAAAAAAATATTTATTTACTGAAAACGAGCATAGCAAAATGCATTCTGACGTAAGAAGAAACAAGTTACGCATTTACAGTGATATAATATACTTATAAATGTATCAGTTCTGCATTTGATAAATAATTTTAGAAATGCTAATTTAAGAACAAGTTTGATAATTACTAGTAACTTTTCCCTGACTTAGCTTGTCTGGTCTATTATTAAGGTCGTATTGTAGTTTTAACGTCAAAGTAAATTATTATTGTCTTCAATATATTGTTTTTTAGTGAGGAGGAAGAGAGGCGCGATGAAAAGTATGATTGAAAATTAGGTCACAGATATTGAACGTTTGAGAAGCACATCATTAATGTATCGAAAAAAAACACGAACTGAGAAAAACCATTTTGAAGTTTATAATTGTAAAAAAAGAATTATTATAACCTTTAATTAACTAAAAATACTACTCGAAGACATTAGCTATACATTTTTCTTAAAAAAATAAATGTGTTTCCATATTATTTAAATCATATTTTTGATAAATGATCACTTTCTAGAGAGTATTATTTGCACGAGAACACTCAAGGAGAACGTTAAAAAAATTTTCTGTCATGGCAGAAATTTTAAAGTTTATCACATAATATTCAAATATTATACTTGTATGAAAAACATATGATGAATATGAACTGAAATTATGAAAAAATTCATATAAAATACACAAACTCAGTGGAACAACCGCCCATGGGGGCCAGAGCCTACTGTGCCGATCCCGATATACGTGACTATTGGGCACTGAGGTGCATGAGCACATGTCCCGATCAGGTGGTCAGTCTGAAGCGAGACACCCTGTGTTTTTAGTCTCCAAGCAAGCTTAGTACTCATTTATCGACCCACTGCAGTCGGGATAAATGGCTCAATCGACATTGCTGCACCCGAGGATAGAACCTGGCTCCTATGGTGTGGACGCGTGACAAGCTACTACTCGGCCATTGTGCCTTATTAATATTAAATACCTTAATTAAAATTTTCACCTGCACACATTTCACAAAAAAAACACACATTATTATAGTATCTCAAAATTATATGTAACACCCTCCATTTATATGGTTATTTTCACTTTTTAAAATAGCTTTTTTTATCAAAATTTCCTTAAACATTTTTATCTGAAAAAAGGGCGTGGTCTAATTGCCTAATTTGTCTGTTTTCATTTTCCAATTGAATGTTTTTCCAACTTCTAATTTTCAGACATACAAAAGTGAAAATCGCATAATAGTTCGAATAATGCAAACAATAAGATTAAATAAAAATAAAAAGCGATAAGTCGGTCATTTTTAGATTACTGAGTTCTCTTAGCTCGAACATTTTTATATTTCTCAGCATTTATGTGTGTAAATGTAGAAACTAAAATTTGAGTGATATTGAAATGGACAAATACCCACCGCCCTTATTGTGTTTGGAGATTCATATGCAAATGTTTGTATTTATTGTTTTATTAAAAAAGGACTTTCTTTATTCTATATGTCTGCAACTCCCAAAATGTTTGCTTCATTTTGTTTTTCAATTGATCTACTTCAATTTTATAAGATAAAATAAAATTAATCATAATAACTTTTTTTTTTATAAATTATGAAATTAATATTCAATAATATTATAATCAAGACAAATCGGAAATAAGAATTGTAATTACTCCTGGGATCGTGCTTACAGTATGTTTATAATAACTTATGAAGTGTTTCA
>BMAV01009091.1:55824-125582 GCA_019973955.1 Trichonephila inaurata madagascariensis | reverse complement strand
AGTGGAATATAAAGTGATTTTCATGGAAAGTTGCGCAAATTGGAGAGAAATGCCCTACTTTAAATAAAATGGCAGTAGTTTAATTTTCCTTAGGCGGCCCGGCACCATTTAATCCGTGTAATGGTACAGGGCAGATCAAATGATAGCGGATCACTGCTATAGACCACTTAGAGGCTCATAATAATGATTTACATTGAACATATATATATATATATATATATATATGGTATAATAAAATAAAAGTGAAGAAGTTTTAGAACTTACAATGCTAAAGAAGGAAGATATTGGAGTTCACAAGACTCAACAGATGCAGATACAAAAAAGTCTTTGGACTAAACTAGAGACCTATTATGATTTCTAAAGCTATCGCTGAAATAGGCCAGTGATTTAGGGTTAGCATTGCTTTATGGATCCAACCTTCCCCGTACAGCAGAAATTTTCGACATAATAGAAAACAAGAAAAAATAGTGCCATGTTGAAAAGTTAAGCCTATTTCTAACACGTGGATGATGAACCTGACAATATAGTAAAATTAAATTAATAAAAGAGAACAATAATGAATCTCTCAAGGAGATAAACAATAAAGAAATTATGAAGTGTATTTGGTATGTTGAATATTATGCTGTGCGTTGAAGTTGCAATCTATCATCAAAATTGATTACTGTTAGTAATGAATGTTGCTCTTATGTATATTCGTTAGAAAGGAGGTTACTTATAATGTACAGAACACGGGGATATTCTAGTATATCTATCCATAGTCATGTATATCGAAATGCTTTGTATATATATATATATATATATATAGTTTCAATTAAAATTAAATAACAAATAAAAATAAAATAAAATGTTATTCATATCCTAACTAATGGATGAGGAAGGTTATTCGAGATTTTAAAATTAATTACGAAAAAAATAAATTATTAAAAATATATGACGAAAATTATTAAAGGTGATTTCAAGTGAGTTTAATGGAAAGAATTTTTAAAAACATACAATTTTTTGCGCTTGAGTAGATGTTCATTTCTCTTTAAAAAATAGTTTGAATGTATTTTTTGGACAAAACGTTGTTTTTTGGACTTTTTTAAATTATCTGAATAATTTTATCTAATTGCATTGGAACTTGCACTGCGATTTCTTAGTCATATATGCTTGGCCTGATAGTTAACTAAAATAAGTTACAAAGTAGCACGAGTGATATCTAAGTCAACTTTATTCGATAAATAGCATAAATAATAAGTGTAAAATGAATGAAGAAAGACTTGTGAATAAATAATTCAATTGGCGGTGTGTGAATCAATAATTCGAGTAGAAATCATTCCTGATTTCTTACAATAATTACAACGATACGTCTTTATCTTTAAAAAAAATAAGCTTTAAATGTGTTATCACTTAATATACCAGGCCATGCTGCTTTCATTTTGTATCAAGTTCAACGGATTTAAAAGTAGGTGTTTTATACCGATCTATCTCAATTATTTGCTACATAGGCAACAGTTTAGTTAGAAAATGATACAAGTTGGCAGAAAATACACAATTAATGAGCATTGTAAGTCACACTTTTAGTTTTGTGTTGTTCGGCTGAAATTTGTCTATGAAATTTCTCTAAAATACGGAATGATAAATTTAAAAATATAGTAGTGTCTGTTGTGTATACCAGCATTCCATGATCAGAAAGATTGCGGAAATAAAATCCAGCCACAATCAAGCAGTGATGATTGTGGCTAGATTTAGTAATCAGGCAAGCAATATTCGCGTATCTTTATTTAATTTATATGCATCGTAGTTCAATCAGTTATTTCATCGATTTGCAATGTATCATTTAACTCATACTGCAAACTTTGTTAATTCGGAGTTTTATCTCGAAAACTCTCCTTAATAACTATTCTTTCTGAATGATTTATTTTTAAACGATATTTTTATATTAATAGGACGATGGATTTCTTTATACAGGGTAGAACAAATAAAAGTAGCCTGGATGTGAGGATGTGATTGGACGTGCATGTGACGCACACATCAAAAGTGATTCGGAGTGTGACATGTCCAACATTTTGAATCAATTTGTGGCAGTATTAACTGAAGAGGAGAAGACATACAGCTACTTCCAACATGATAGTGCAACTGCCCATACATCCTTTCAAACCACGGACCCAATTTAATCAATTTTTACTCTTGACAGAGTTGTACGCAAAGATCTGTTCTCAACTCTAGCTGGTTTACTCTGGTCTCTTGATCTGTTATTGGGGGATTACATATAAGGGGGAACCCCTATGTCTAAAGTTTATCACGACACCTTTCACAGTCACCAAGAACTGCAGCAGAACATTTCAGAAGAGATTGCAGCAATTTCTGCATTCTGCTTTAGAAATGTCTTCCTCGACTTGGTGGCAGGGTCCCAAAGGTGCCAAGAGATGAATGGTGGTCATTTTCAAAGTCTATCATAAGCAGTTTAAAGCAAATTATATCCTTTCCTTTGATGTGCTTCTTTGTAGCCTGAAAGTCTGATATGAAGGTCACTTTTATTTGCTCCACCCTGTATATTGAGCCATACATAAAAATAAGTAAATGCAGGGTTATTAATTAAAGAAACACCGAATGCATCACTAAAAATATTATCAAACATGAATGGCAGAAACAATATAAATGAAACTTAAAAGACAATGAGAGATACTGGTAAAACTAAAAGTGCTTTTGTCGAAAGAACTAATTCAAAAAAATTCGTCTTTGGTATTATTTTTATTTCTGATATTTGATATACACACACAAAACTTCTTTTTCAAAACCAAACAAAAATTCCCAATTGTGATCATCTTACATCATACGCAAACTGAGCCTAAATCTAAGAATAATTTGGCACTTATGGAAGCAGCATCTTTTGTTAAAACGCTTCCAACATATATATAGTCAAAAATATGCTGTAATACTCTTCCAAAATAAAAAGGAAAATTTTTTCATTCTTATTTTATAACATCAAATCTAATGTTATTTTAAACTTCTGGCGATTATGTTTTTTTATCTTGTACGTGCCATGTTCAACCTTTCTTTCAGCATCACAATATGGACATTTTTTTTTTCTTCAAAAAAACAAGCTCAATAAACACCAGTTGAAAAACCACCGTCACGAAGACAGAAGAAAATAATAACTTAAAAAAAAATGGAAAAATATGTTTTTCACTGTTTTCTCTCCGATAGAAACTTCAATTTAAAGCTTTAGTATTTCAAAGAATTCTTTATATATTTAAATGGTTAAAAAACCTGCTCAAAGAACGTTTTTATATATTTCTTGAATTATTCTAAATTTCTGCAAAAGCTTTTTGAAATATGAAATACATTATAGTAGAATACATATTTATGCAACATCTATGCCTTTTGGGATTTATGTTATTTTAAATCTGCATTTCTTCTCAAAAGAAAGCATATTTCATACATATTTTCAAAACGAATTGAATCCACTCTTAATGATCTTAAAAGTTCATATATTTGAAAACACTTAAGCATTACGTCAGGTAGATATTTCTCTTTTCTACGTTTATTAATAAATGACAAAGACAGACACTTTTATTATATATATATATATATATATATATATTTATACATATTAAAAAAAGTAATTGCATTTTTCAAATAGTTTGATATTTACTTAGTATTTGTTCTCGAATTGAAGGAAACTGCATATTAATAAGTGCAGGGATTGCTTCAATAATATATATACAGTGATTAATAATTTATTACGATATAACGTTATTAAGTCAATACAAATCATGGCATTTATTTGAAACACAATGGAATTTTTATCCATTATATTCCTTACAAAGATAGAAAAAAATCTTAATGACATAAGAAAATGACAAACTTTTGCTATCGGACAAGAAACAAGCAAAAATATAAAGCAAAAGAAAAAAATGCAATGTCACATCAGTACATGTCTAGTACTCAAATATCTTTTCACCTAGTATTATTCGTGCTGAGACGAGTATCCCAACAAATAGTTTATGCCCATGACTTCGTCATTCTTACAAGAGTGGGCAATTTGGATTCTAAAAAATAACGATACAGTGAAGGTGATCCGCAAAACAGTCATGTCATACCTCAAGTGTAAATTCCGTGGCAGCTTTTTCACGGGGTACATTTGAGATACCTCTGTCCACGCCGATGTTCCAACTTCTTGCAGAAACACGAAAAGTGAGCAATGCTTTCGTATTTTATCTCATAAGATTTTTGGTAGATATTTTTCAAGATTGAAAGGAGTTATTAGTGTTTGGCTGTTCAATTAATTGAGTTCCTTTCTTAGTCGAAAAAAAAAGGAAATTTTAAGTTAGCTAATATGATGCAATTATAAATAATAATTTATTTTAATTTCATTTATTAATTATTAAATTTAAAAATATAGCATACAATTTATGCTTTCAATATTGTGAGAATATTAATATCGTATCAAAAGTATTAGTATAAAAAATTTCAATAATGTATATTGATTATTTATAATAGTAACATTTAAATACAAAATGTTTCAGAATTTCATATGAAATATTTGCGAATAAATAACCCTTAACACATGTAAAAAAAATTGCAATGACTTTTGTAATTCTTCACAGAAGACCATTTGTAAGATTGAAATTTTTATTCCTAATTAATGGGTTTTTCTAAACATATTCGTAATATTTTTTTTTCTAATTTATTAAAATTGTTTGCCTTTTGAAACATATATAGAGTAATATATATTACAAAAGTTACAAAATTTGTTAAATATCTGCAGATAAATCTTCAAAATACTGGAATGCAGAGCATATTATTCTCCCAGTAACTTCCTGTGCAAATTGGGCAACCAAAAAATAAATATTCTTCGAAATAATATCGAAGCAGAATAAGTTAATTTCCACGTAAAAATAAAACCAAGCAAATAAAAAACAACAAAATTCAGAAGATAGCAAATATTTAAATAGACTATGAAGAACAGAAATAAAAATACTTAGTTTCAGTATTTCCTTTGTATTCTCAAGATAAATAGCAGTTACGTTGCAAATGAAGAATTACTTTAATTTTATTTCTTTGCAGGTAGAAAGGAAATGTTTGCCAGAGGAATTCAATGACTATAAATGAAAATAAATCCCGAGATTTAATGTTTTCATTTGCTTTCTTTTAAAAGTCTAGTTACGATTCTTTAGAATAATGCATTGTGTTGCAAGAATGATTCATTTTCTTACGAATCAGTTAACTGATTATACAAATGACATTATTAAAGAATGTTTTGATGAATAATTCTTAAGACGTAGAATTATGATATGCGAATGTATCTTTCGAAGCTCATTTAATATGCTATCTTCTGTATAAAAATCTTGAATCGAAGTATTATGTTTATTCCCAAAAATATCTGAAACTTGTATATTTTTGAAGCAATGAAATGACAATTTACAAAATAAAGCATTTTTGACCTTCATTTATTACTACTTTTCTTATTCTCAGACATATTCAACTAGTTAATCTGAAAAAGAAAAGGGAACTTTTTTTTCAAAAAGAGTATATTTCGTATGACGTTAATAATTTTGCATCGGCTAATCTTAAATTATGTACATAATTTAATGATATACTTTGGAAACCGATGAAAATCTTTAAAAAAATATCTCAATTAAATTAAATTGGTTATCTAGAACTAAATTTTAGTATACAAACCAGACTTTTGATATGTTTAACTATATCTACATATATAAAGGAGAAAGGAGACTCATCCATACACTTAATCCCTCATAAAGATGTCTCTAGAACTGTCAGACCTACAGACATGAAATTTGGTAAGGATTTTCCTTTCATGGGGTAGGGGTTTTCCTTTCATGGGGTAGGAATCCTCTAAGAAAAGATTTACTAAAAATCGACGCTCAAGGGGCATTGCGAAGGCTTAAGTAGTGTTTCAGATAAATATTCCTGTTTTGGAAATACTAAACCTACAGACTTAAAATTTGGTAGGCACATTCCTTTTATGGAACACAAATCCTGCATTTGGCCTTGCCATTTATTTAGGGCCATCGCAAAAGTCAAAAGAACCTGGAATTGAAGCCTTTTTGAACGTTATTGAAGGCCCTGACAATATCATTGGATCACGTGGCAACAGGACAATTTTACCTTTTAACTTTCCAGTTAAAAGGGTTGTTTCATAAACATTTACCGGTAATTCTTTTGATGGCCAAACGTACACCATTGCATAATGTATTGGATTTAAAATACGAACCTGAATAAATGATAAATCAATCTTCAACCGAAGATTGAGTGGTGGCATTCCTGGTATATCCAGAAAATTAGAAGATTCTGTTGGAAAAATTTGAGGTTTCGTTTCCATCAATAACAATTTCATTATTAGATCACCTGGCAAAAATGCTGTATTTAGAAATTTATTTCTTCATTATCATCACTCTTTACTGCTGAAATAACATGAATACAGAACCAATATTATGTGGTTAATTATTCAGTAATCTAGGAAGACAATCTCAATCAGTTCATTTTTTGTCTGAATTACGGTACACAAATTACCTGGCAATTTCATGCATTCTGAATTAAGATGTAGTTCTACTTCCTCGTTTCCAATACCCAAGAACTGGTTAAAAATACTTGCTCCGATGGATTCTCTTGAAAATATGCTCGCATATTTATGGTCAATCAAAGTGTCTCACCGCCGTAAAAACTATTCTTTTAAACATGTGTTAGCCGCATGAGCAAAAGTAGAGCATGGAATGACTGGCAATGCCTGTCGATCCCCAGAGAGTAGTAGGATTGCACACCCGAATATATTTGGCTACCCTCTTAAATCTTGTGAAATTCGATGGAATGCTTCGGATGAATGTTTATGGACAATGATACACTCATCCCTGATTCATGGCAGAAGTCCTTTGCAATACAGTAGTCATTCCACTTACTCTTTTTTTATGTTACACATTGTGTTTGGTTTCGTATGAATATATAATGGCAGCCGGAATGCTGAATGAAATGTTTGTCCATCATTTAACACAGTGGCAGCAATGCCTGCAGATGCAATTACCAATGCAATTTTCTGATACAATCATATTTTTGCAAGACCGCGCTTCCAAGTTCAGCCGCTATTGGGCATGAAAGTCCGGAAGTGGGAATCGAAGCTAAAGTCATTCTACATCATTCCGGTAATATCGAGCAAAGTTACGGGAATTTCTGTAATCTGAATCCAAATTCTTGTTCTTCACCACTGAATGCTTCTGGTGCCTACATTCGGTGACCCAACTCCAGCAAGTTCAGTCCCTGGAGGGGGAGGGGCATTACGTTCGTCTTGCCTTGCCTAGCAAAGCTATGGAAGTTTTTAAATTCCGATTTCGGATTCTTGAGCCCTGAAGAGAAATACAATAAGGGCGCATTTCTCACGCCGCAAGAATTTTAAGGTAAGCGCCTATCAAAGTCCACTTCATACTGTATGGCTTGCTCTTCGGGTGTTTCAGCAGCTCTTGCTTAAAGATCTGCATCTCGTTATATCGTGTTGTTGAGATGTTTCGGCCACTCTTGAAGAAGAGATTCTGATTCGGTTAGTTTTTAAGCGTTTCTTTCGGTATTAAGAAGTCTGTGTAACTCTATGAACTGACATTCACCTCGCATTTTTAGTTGACCTTCCAATGATCGATATTTTTTATGCGGCATTTCAAATAGTTCCTAACATTCAATGTTTAAAAACATATCCGAAAACACTAAGTTAGTACAAATTTCATCCGTCTATAAAAATAGAGATATTATTCCTTTAGCAGATACATCTTTAAGTTATTCGTAAAATTATTGGCTTTTTTACAAATTATTGACATTGGTCACTGTTTGTTACACTTCTGTTACTTCAGGGGCCATTGGGGCATTGAAGTTTTCTTCTGGATCATTTGATGGAGTTTAATCTGCTCTGATAATGAATTTCAAGTCATCTAATCTCAAATCCTCTACAGCGGATTTAAAATTTCTGACCACACAGTTGTGCTCGCGAAATAGTGATCATAATACAGCAATAATTTCTCGATATCTTGCTATATTGAACGTACATCTTGATGCTAATTTATCCAGTATTAAATTTACTAATTGTTATTATTGAAATTACTCACTAAAATCACTAATCAGTCACAACAGCCGTCTACTGTGAAAGAACTTATCAATTATTATATAGATTAATACGGATATTTTTTGGATTATCAATTATTTCCCAAAAAAATTGTGAAGTATGATCAATATAAGATTTCTTTGATAATTTCATACTTTTTTTTATAATACCTTATACTTTATAGGTCACAGTAAAATAAAACACAAGTTTTAAGATTTATTTTATAAAAATTGTGGAAAAGTAATGTGACTTTACACCTATGAACATAGCAAAAGCACATTCAATGTGTTCAAATATAGCAGAATACCAATTTTAATAGGGATCGTTTGAACGATACAAAAGTTGGTATGCTACAGCACCCTATATACACTGCTGCCCAAAGTAAATGCGACACCAAGAAAGACAAGAGGTAGCACAACAAAATTTATTTTGTAGATAACATGTTGACCAAGTATCAAATGATTAAATTTCTAGACTTCTGTGAAGGGTGGTTCCTGCCAGAAACAGTAGCCAGAGTAGCCACCATTTTTTGAAATCACCGCTGCCACATGCCTCGGCATTGATTCAAAGAGACTTTGGATGTGTTCTTGGGATAGAGCAGACCAAGCAGCTTCCAGATGTTGCCAAAGATGATCTGGTGTGACAGCTGGGGGTGTAATCTGGGTCAATCGTCGAGCAACCATGGACCCCATGTTTTCTATCAGCGAATATATATATATATATACTGCTGGTCACCGTAAATGCAACACCCTGAAGGAAGCATGCAAATAACATGAAATTTACAACATGCATTAGCGGAGGTGAGATATGCAAATGATTAGAAATTCAGCGCAGACACATATCACTCGCGCCTGTGGCACCACCTCAAAGCGCTATTTAGGGCTTGGAGATTTCAACGATTTCAAGTTCGGCAATTGTGTTTTTCTTGCGTTTTTTTTCAAAAAACGATTAGTTATGTCTCGTAGAAAACATCGATCAGCTTTTGATCAAGTATCCGCTTTCGACAAAGGAAGGATAGAGGCCCACCGAGATTGTGGATTATCTTTCAGGCAAATCGGTAGTCGTGTTGGACAAAACCAAAAAACTGTATTGCGGATATGTGACCGTTGGATGCAGGAGGGTACGACAGACCTGCGTGGTCATTCGCATCCACCTCTATGCACCACTTCATGTAAGGACAGGCAAATTGTGCGCATGGCAGTGACGGATCACTCAGTGACATCACGAACCATAGCACAGCACATTGAGTCTGTAACGCATCATTCAGTGTCTGCGCGTACCATTCCACGCCGTTTAAAGCAGAGGGGTCTGTCCGCAAAACGTCCATTGCTTCATCTACCCTTGACGCAGAACCACAGACGCCTCTGCCGATAATGGTGCGCTGAAAGAAGGATGTGGGAGAAGAAGAGTCACGCATCTGTCTGCAACACCACGATGGTCGGATTCGATTCTGGAGACACCATGCAGAGAGGATGTTGAACAGCTGCGTTATGCTCCGCAACACTGGTCCTGCAACGGATACTATGGTATGGGGCGGTATTGGATATCACTCTCGCACTTTTCTAGTACGCATTGCCGGTACTTTAAACCGCCAGCGCTACATCTAAAAGGTGTTGGAGCCAGTTGTCCTTCCTTACCCTTAGGGCTTGGCCACAGCCTTATTTCAACAGGATAATGCTCCACCACACGTGGCACGCATTGTTCAAAGGTTCTGCGTCAATCACCAGATTGAATTGCTTCCCTGGTCGGCTCGCTCTCCGGATATTTCGCAGAAGAAAACATGTGGCCTATGGTTGCTCAACCATTGACCCAGATTACACCCCAGCTGCCACACCAGATCACCTTTAGCAACATCTGGAAGCTTCTTGGTCTGCTCTACTCCAAGAACACATCCAAAGTCTCTTTGAATCAATGCCGAGGCGTGTGGCAGCGGTGATCTCCAACAATGGCGGCTACTCTGGCTACTGATTCTGGCAGGAACCATACTTCACAGAAGTCTATAAATTTAATCATTTGATTTTTGGTCAACATGTTATCTACAAAATAAACTTTGTTGTGCTATCTCTTGTCTTTCTAGGTGTTGTGTTTACGGTGGCCAGCAGTGTATGTTAGGTTTTTTTTTTTATTTCACACCATTGCCTAAGGCAACAGAATGTGAAAAAAAAGCCAAATATTGATTTCAAGCATTCTTACAAGCACACCCATCAAATAAATGTTAGAACATGGGGAAAAGCAGATGGAAGAACAGGAATCTTTAAGAAAACAGAGAAGAAAAGCTCGTGAAGCTAAAAAGGGAGTAAAAAAACTCAAACTAAGTTCCTGTTGACCTAGGTCTATAAAATCCACGCCAAACAGTCCAGTTGTATCAATTTCAAAGGATAGTGTTCAAGATATCCTGCTTGTGTGAAGAGGAATATTGTGACCCTCAAGCAGAAGAATGGATCCAGTGCTGTAGATGCCAAGAGTGGCATGTAAGGAATGTTCCAATGATAAAAATGGCATTTTTATTTGTGACTATTGTTAGCTGCACAACTAAACACTTCAAGATCACGTTACAATGCATTTCGCTTAAATTCATGCTTTGTAAGATGTAAAAATACAGTTATCATTTGTTAAAATATGTAACATATTCAAGAAATAAAACCTATTCAACCATTTTCAGTGTTGTTATCTTGCCCCAAGGCCAAAGTCATCTTGCTCCAGTACTGGAGCGAGATGACAATTTGTTAAGGTTCTGAAAAAAATAAAATTATCTTTTTTTTTTTATTTGAAAAATTAAATGGTAATGTATTTAATACTACAAAGGACTAATATAACACTTAATGTAAAAATAATTTTTTTGTATACTTAAAAATAAATTAATAAACAACAAAATCTCTTAACATAGTCATCTTGACCCGATCTTCCCTACATTTTGCAGAATTATAAAAGTGCTAAGAATTTGAAACTTAGTGGGAAAATTTTCATATTTGTGTGTAAGCGCTTACTATTAAAAATAAATATTTAACTCCTGGATGTTACATTCTTTCAAGCGGTTTTAAGAAATCAAGCAGAGCCCTGAAACTTTCTGTGATTCCTATGATGGTGAACAATGCCAAGTGTAAAATTAAAGATATTGCTAAGTGAGTTAAAAACTAGGCTTATGTAAAACTAAGGGAAAATTCGTTTTTTACGCATTATTTAACTTAAAAATTTAATACATATAAAAGAAATTTACCATTCATTAAATAACGGCTTAACAATAATGGTTAGTTAAAGAAAATAAAAAGAGAATATATTTATTTGGAACTCACATGTGACATAAAAGAAATAGTTTTGAAGTTATGGAAGCATTTAATTTTTATTTTTCCAATACATTTATCTAAACAGAAATTTCCTTTTAGAATACGTATAGAGAGTACCATAAACATTATTGTGAGTGTAATATTTTTTAAAAATGTCATTGTTTGATTTATTAAAGGGTTAGTTTTACATGCATTAACAATATCTTGAGTTTACGTGCAGATAGTAGCACAAATATAATTATATAATAGGGTTAAATATGGTTTACAGAGTTTTTAAATATTTTGCAGGATATACTTCGTAAAGAATTAGCTACAAGTATATATTTTAATAACATTGCTTTTGTATCCAAGCAAGAAAGAAATGGTGTCTTCTTATGTACTGTTTCTACAAATTCATAATGTTCTATTTCTCATTAAAAAGAACTAAAAATAAGATAAATTCAAACCTGATGACTAAAAAAAAAAACAGTACAAACACCCAATTCCATAAAAAAAAAAGGTTCTGTGAAAAACAAATTCTTATTATCCGTTTAAGATAAGCATAGTAAATACAGTTTCATTATGTGTTCTTAAAGTAGAAATTTACTTCAGTGCGCTAATAAAAGAAATGTAACTTCATTCAGTTCTGAAGTAGACTTAAGTTATAACAATGCTTGAATTCCAGTTTTTTATTTAAATAAATTCTGGAAATTATACCAAGATTATGAGATAATTCACGATAACCCAGAAGTCAATGGAATAAAATGTATAATGTGTTTTTAAAATTTTCCTTGACAGTGATGTAGATTTAAATTTGCTTTATAGGATCCTAACCTTCCCATTACAACAGGAAATCAATGCATAATGGTACGCGAATTATGATGAACTGTAATAAATAGTGAGTATGAGAATTTATACTAAAATTTTACGTTTGTTCAAACACAATACTAAGAATAAAATATAAAGAATTAGAAAATACAGTATATAAATAAAATTAGCTGCAGAAAGAAAGTAATTAAGAAAGGAATCATAAATAAAAAAAAAAAAATACCCAAACTTTTTAAACCGTACAGATAAAAAATAGAACCAAGCAACATGTGTTAAAAAATGCTCACTAGAGAAAAGACATCTATAACTCATCACACACACATACGAATATTACTTATGAAACCGTCTTGTAAAACAACGTCTAAAAGTAAAATAATTTGTAGGAAAAAAAATTGGAAAGGCTGAAAGTGAAAAATTTGTCAACACATTATGAAAATCAATTGTTTATATATATATATTGTTTTTTAAGATTATAAATATATTTAAAAGTAACACAGGATAATTACATTCCAAACATTATGTATACATATATAATTATTTCATAGATATATATGTTTTATGACTATCACGGTTCAAATCATTCTTTTTATGTGATTAATGTATTGTTGATTTGATTATATTTTTTCATCGTTGTTGTTATTTCCTCCATATTATTAAAAAAGTCATAGATCTTTAGTTGTTGATTTATTCCTTGTACTTTATTATTGATATTTTCTTTCTTTCTCTCTCTCACACATTGTCGGTATTAAATTGCACACTGCTGCTTGCGTTCTTTTATTAATTGCTTTAATCACATTTTTATTTCAGTTAAAAAAAAATTGGAAACATTTTCATGACCAAATCTATATGAAACATCGTTTGGTAAAATAAATTTATTATCACTGTACATATTCTTTTGCTTATAAAAAGATACACGATACTCTAATTCATTAAAGTTTAAAATCTGGGATATAGGTAGCATCTGCATGATTTTGTAAAAAAAATTAAAAAAAACAGCAACAATGATATTATATAAAGTACTATAATTAAAGATAAAAAAAAAATATTTTTTATTTCATAAATAACTTGAAAATTAATGAAGAAAACAAATTATTCTTAGAGAAGGTTTGTTTATATCTCCTCATGTTTTCAGGATTTTTTTTTTTGTTAGTTTCTAAAAATATATTAAACTTACACATTCACAAAATTAATTTTTTTCTGAGATTTTATTAATAAGTATAAAAAGAATATTAGATTAATTAATTATCTTTGAAGCAACATAAATGCTATGCATTTTATGCGAAAGCAATTTTTTTTTCACATGCTCAATTTTTTTGCCATCCTGTGTATTGATTTTTATTTCTTTCAAATATTTTCTTTTTTTAAAATTCTTTAAATTCTTTTAAATTCACAAACAATTTTCTCTCTCGGATCAAATTTCTCTTGCAGACTTCTTTTTAATATTTGATGAACGTCCAGCCTTGGGGAATAGGTAAAGTTAGGTAAAGAAAAATCCTTTTTCAGAAGAAAGATGACAGTGAAAACTTTCTTTTTTGAATGTTCACGAAAAGGAACACAATCTCAGTTCACCCTCAACCAAGAACATATTTTTTTCGTTTTTCTCTGTTTGCTCTTTTTTCCTGGTCGATTCTTTTCGGATTACCTTTTTCTCTCAAAAGAAAACTAGGAAAAAAAATTGGGTTTTCCTTCAAGGTATTCGTTTTTAATAAAGAAAGTTGAGAAAACTAGAAAATGAATCCATTTCAAATTTTCAAGCAAATACTTTTTCCTCACTTTATGTATTTACTCAATTATTTACCTAATATTTCGCATCATTAACTAAAAAATTCCTAATTTATCTAAAAAGGTTTAGTAAGAAATTCTTAAGAAGAAAATTTCTAAAGAAGATGATTCATTTTAATTTGATAATCTTTTGTAAGAAAGTTAATTATAAATTAATTTTTAAACTATTTAAACTTATACAGTGTGATTCTCTACCAGATTGACACATTTGCAGGGTGTGCTGTGGTTGCGAAGATGACTCGGAATCATATAGGAATTTAGGGTCGCAACTGCCGTTACTGCTAGTTATGGCACGAAGAACAGTAAATTAATACAAACAAAAACATATTAATGGGACAGAAAATATTTTATTAAACGGTCAGCAGACGTTTGAAATTACGAACAGAAGTCATCTGGCTAGTCTGACAGTGACGTTGCATAGAATTCTTAATGTTCTGGAAGATTCCTCTTGGCAGTCTTGCGGTCGATGGAGCTAAGCGGAAGGTTTCATAAACATCAATCCTGCTGGAAGTCGCAATTTTCGATCTAGGTAGTAAGATGAACTCGTATTCTAATGAGGAACTGCCGACATGATGTTGAGTATGGAGATGTGGACAGTAACGAACACGCTGCTCGCCTGTTGTATCAGGAACGTTAACTGAACAGGTGTGTTCCATTTCACACGACCCCTTCTGTAGTATGAGCATAAAACTACGTGAGACTGGTTCTTTAACGAGTGAACTGGTTTTTTTTTTTTTTTTTTTTTTTGGTGTATGAAATACCTATTCCTTCAGTTGAAGACCTCATTGCTTGAATATCTGTTGCTGCCGGAAGGATACATGACATGCTAGGAATCTTCCAAAACGTAAATAATTCCAAGCAGCATCGATGTTAAACTTACCAGATGAGTGCTGGTTGTAATTTCATACATTTGCTGTAATAAAACGGCTTAATAAAATGTTTTCTGACACATTAATGTATTGTTTCTGTCTTTTTTCTTTGCTTATTTGAGCCGCAGTTCGCAAATACAGCATTTGCGATCCTCTTTTCATATGGGAGTCCGAATCGTTTCTGAACCCTTTGTAAGTATGTCGGTCTGATAGCAAATTATCTCTTATAAATATTTTAAATTATCATAAAACCGTTACGAGAATTCCCCAGAGAAAAATTCATTCCGAAATGGTCTGCAGTATAACATTATAAATAATATGATGAAAGTATTTATAAAATCTCTTATACACTCGATAAAATAAAAATAAAATAAAATAAATAAAAACTAAAAATCAAAAAGATATTATCCGAATTGGATGAAAATCGGTGGAAAAGAAGTATATATTTAAAAAGCGAAAAAGTAATATAAACTTAGGAAATTTTCAGGGAGTAATAAAAATAAAATAATTAAATATATAAATATGCGTTGGTCTACATCTGGGTCTAATACCAACTGTTATTCCGGCTCGGTACTACCCCTTAACGTGCCAAACACGCTATTGGTGCAAATTTGCGTACGTAATAAGTTCCAATCTGCAAATTAAATCTCACAATGCTTAGATATTCATGAACGCCCAACCATCAGAGCATTATCTTTTTGTGTTGAGGATAGATCTGGAGATTTCACAGGCCAAGGAAATAGAAGCAAGCAGACATGCAAAACAACAGTACCAATGAACACATTATATTGTATTTCTGAAGGTCCAGTATCGTTTAACGAAATGTTTAGTTTATTAACTTTAAGTTTGAGAGTCCCATAAACGAAGCTAAGCACAATAGAGCCTGAAATCTCATCTAGGAACACCAATGCTTGTAGATATCAAAGATGATTACGAAAATGGTTGCAACTATTAAACGAAATGAAATCCCATAACATAACTCTTCTTTTTTGGACTTTGTAGCAGATGACAATCAGATGAGTATCCCATACTTGTCATAGACTTCTTCAGACAAATCTGTACTTGTCATCAAAGGTTCAATTTGAGAAACTGGGTTAATCAATAAAATATATTTAACTCCAATCAAATGAGATTCTGTGTTGAATGCAACTTTTGTACTTCTAGTAACGACGTGACAATCGGCATCGGTGAAGAAAATTGTTTTATGACATCAGCTCCAGGGTTGCTAGCAGATATGAAAGTCAGTGATGTTTTGATTGCATACAGTTCCTTGATAAGGAGCATAAAATGAGGTGAGTGCCGATAGAATGGCAACATTTTCATCTTGGTTGCCTTCTACATTTTTCACGCTTTGCAACCAATACCATTGAATAGCAAAATTTTTCTTGATTCAAATACCTCATGATCTAGCAATTTGACCTTTTGACTTCCTTCATTTGAATTGCACGTTCTGTCTTTAATGATAATATCTGCCCATATACTCTTCGCGATTTCATCTTCTAAGCAATGATACTGTCTACGTGGCTCTTCAGAATCACATTTGCACGGAAACTATGTTTCTATNNNNAGTTTCTTCAGTGTAATATGTCATTCAGGTACTTCGTTGCCATGCACTAGAATTCCAACTAGTAAGTTACTATTAATAAAAAACAACCATTTGCATATTATAATTTAATACAATTCTTCATTTTACATAATAAACAATACTACGTGTTGTACATTGCATGTACTTTTTAGTTTCATTCGGATAACTTTTTCTCGATGCATGACTTTTAATGTATCGAGTGTATTTTTAACATCCATTTTATGCATTCTAGAGTTGCTGAATGAAGTATGAACAGTAAAGACCTATCCATCATAGGTGATGGGGAAATGCTTTGTGGGAAATTATTTCTATCGTTTGAGAATGCTACTGATTTAGGGTGATGTTTCCAAACAAATATTTTTTTTTTTTAAATCTTATCTAATAAAATAATTTTCGAATTCATAAAGTTTAGATATTTCAAAACTTTTGAGTACATATTCAAAAAGAGTCAGCAATGGAACAGATATTTTATAAATATTTATTATAATTTAAACTAAAAGCATGTGATTACAGCCGAATAAACATTTCTCTAAATTAGTTTTAAAGTACTAGTTTATTGAAACAAATATAATTAGTAATTACAACAATCATTTCATATAATATCAAAACTAGCTGGTATACCCATTCTTCGGATGGGTATATTGAAAAATTAAGCAATACAGATTGAAGGATAAATAAGTTTTTAATGAGTTAATTTTACGTGAATTGCAAAGTAAACAAAAACAAAACTTTTTGCGTACCTCAGCCGAACAAAAAAACCATATTTGTTACATTTTAAGTCGGTTGATCTAAGCTGATAAAAATGATTTTTAAAATTTATTACGCTCCGTAACTCTCTTGTGGGTCGATTTTTGAAAGCACCTTCCTAAGCTGATCTCTGCTCAGCAAAAGTAACTCATCGTTACAAATTTTATGTAATGAGCCCTTAAAATACTGTAAAAAAATTATATCCGCATGTGTAATACGTCAATATTACTTTCTGCTGCATTTACTTAACTTTGGAATTCTAATATTTGCAAACAACGCCGTTCAATGCATTATTATGGCGATTCAATGGAAACACAGCGATATGTTGGTGATAGAGTCAAGTTGTCATCATTTATGGTGATCCTGTTGACAACTTGGTTGTAAGTTGAGCGATGCAGAAGTTGATATGCTGTAGCACCACCTGACAGGAAGCTGCAACAAAGATGATAGCAGAAAATCCTTCTCCACAAAGAAATGCATATACATACCCCTTTTCATAGTGATCGGTTGAACAGTGTTGGAGTGAAGCGATTTCATATACACAAACATCCATTTTTTTATGTGTATAAATTTGAAATTTTAACTTCTACTGCAACTGTATTGGTATTATTTTTAGATATTTTATCATATTTTTTTTTAAAAAAATGGCTGGCGCAGTTTAGCTGAAATCGACTTTTGCATCAATACACACCCTACAGTCACTTTCTCACTGAAAAATAAATTTGTAACTTCTGGAAAAAAGGCGGTACATAAAACTTGAAAGTTGAACTATGCTAGCATTGGTTAAACTAATTGTATCCTTTATCTCCTATCAGGGCTTTCAATAGAACAGACCAATAAAATTTAATCAGTGTTATAAAAAAGGCGGTTCGTTAAAAAATAAAAGTCGATCTATGACAATATTGGTTAAAATAATTGTACCTTGCATCCAATAAGACTTTTGATTTGAATCTGAACAATAAAATTCTGAGAACGTCTAAGAGAAGGTGGTACTTTAAAAATAGAGCACAAACAATTGGTTAAATTTATCGGAACTTCCATCCAATCAACGCTTTCTTCACAATCAGAGCAATTAAATTTATCCAAGCAAAGAAGGTGGTGGTTTTGAAATAAAACCAATCTACAATGATATTGAATAAAATAATGAGATTTACATCCAATCAACGCTTCGTTGCACAATTTATCAGCAATAAAATCATTAAATTCCTTAAAGAGGGCGGAACTATTAAGAAAAAAAACGTAACTATGATTACATTGGTTAAATTAGTTATGGCTTTCATCCAATCACCTCTTCTTGTCAGAATTTGAGCAATTAAGAAGGCGGTACTTAAAGAGAAAAAGATTTACTATTCCTACATTGGTTAAATTTACTGAGACTTTCATCCAATTAGAGGTTACATTTGAAATGGAGCAATAAAATTTAATAAGTATTTTAAAGAAGACGATACTTTAATAATATGTAAGGAAATCTAGGGTGCCATTGGTCAAATTAAATGTAGATCTTATCCAATCAGCTCTGTAATTAGTATTTGGGCAATAAAATATGTGTTATAATGAATGCGGTATTTTAGAAATAAAAGACGATCTATGGTGACATTAACTACTTAACTTAATAAAAAATTCATGTTGAAAAAATGCTTTGAAATTGTACACACATGTTTATAAGTATTCGAAGTATCTTATAAGCCAATAAAAATATATTGTTATTTTGGTGATTTTGGGGGTACCATGTCCCCTCTTAAAATTATGAGAGTAGTCAATACATAGAACACCCTCCCATATCAAGACAAGGTAGTTATCAATAGTTTAACATATTTTCTTAGTAGGACATTAGTCCTCGGCATACCCTCCCCCTTTTTTTTGTTTCAAAACACTACAGGTAAGAACAAAATATAAGTATTTTTCTTTTTTAAGAGAAAAAAAATTATATGCATGTTTATGCATTGGGCGCTTCAGGCTGGCGAACAAATTCTGGACTTAACTGGCTCAGCTAATCTCTGGGTGGAGAAAAGTTTGGAAAATCTGGACATAACCAGATTTTTGGGTTGTAAATTTTGATAGTCGAAGATAAAACTTCCTTAGAAAAGTAGTAAATGATTTTGAGAAAATAACCCTCGCTTTTTTACCTGCACGTTCATGTCCATATTCTCGGTCGATATGCAAGGCAGGTGCGGTGCTGAATGTTAAGATTGGGATGATAACTATAATGCGACCTACATTAACTACATAGAGAGCAAGTAGATAAATTAGACTACAGACATAGCCTTACTAAATATGTAAAGCGACGTAAACGTTATATATAAATAACTAGCTGCATGGCCCGGCATTGCACATGCTTCTTCAAGTGTGTAGATTTTCGCCTTGGAAATTTTCCCTTTCCCTCTCAGTGTCAGAACTTCCTGGTGTCTGTGTGATTTCTGTATTAATGTCCTTAAAATTCTCTTTTTCGAAGTTTCTTCCACCTCCTTACCCCGTCGTGCGGTTCTGTTTACTCTCCATTTAGCCGGCGTTGCACGGGCTTTTTTCGTGGACATAACTTTATTCCCGTGGAAATTTTCCCTTTCTCTCTGGGTGCCAGCAGTTCTAGGTGTGTCATGCGTGATGTGAATGATCTCGATATTTTTTTTTTCAACTAAATTCCCTTTTTCGAAATTTCTTCCACTACCTTTTTTGTCAGATAGGCTTTTCTTTGTCAGAGTTTGCTTTTTCCATTTTTTTTCTTTTCCCTTTGTTCATCCTGGCGTTGTGCACGGGCTTTTTAAAGTATAAAACTCTTTTTCCCCCGGGATAAGATTTTTTTTTTTTCAAATTTCCATAATTTACAAAGCTAATCCAGTTTTATTCAAAAGAAAACAGACAATCGACGAATTTATTATTAAATAATTAATTTTATAATAAATAACAAAAAAACAAAAACAATACAGCTTTAATTTTTTTCTTAAAAAAATATTAATTTATATCCATTTTTATTAAATATTGAATCAAAACATTCTTATTTTTGGACGCGTGGTCTTAAATTCATACGTAAATAAGAGTAACTATTTATGTAAGTCTATCTTCGCAAGAAACGGTAAACGCGAAAAAACACTCCGAAGATAACAAAAGATGGGAAAATGACCTGAATAATCCATTTTGACCATTTAATTCCTTAAATTACAATGATTTGAAAAGATATTAATTAAAAACGATAAAAAGCACAATTCGTCTACATTGTTGTAATAATGAAAACCCGATTTGGCCAGTTTGGCTGGAAATTGACTTTTTGACGACGACTTACGTCATTTTTATAACAATAACATTCTTACAACAATGCAGGGGAATATTGAGTTGAATGTTTTTAATATTTTTAATTAATATCTTTTCAACTAATTGATATATCTAAATATATAAAAAATTAAAACGGCTTTCTTGTATTATTCCCCGTCTTTTGGTACCTTTGGCGAGTTTCAGCGTGGTGTGGTTAGTGAGAAGATAGACACTCATAAATAGGTACTTAGATACGTTTGTTTACCTCCGGATTTTAATCGTGTACATAGCATTATGTCTTTTTTATTAATTGAGAAACATATCTATACTTTAATATACATACTTACTAATATCATATCTAATATACTTTAAAAACATATATATATTACTAAACATATCTAATTGCTTAATTTTGCATTAATTAATAAAATCCACAATAGTGAGATTCAGTTTCACTGATACGTTTCAAGAGAGCTACAGAAATCAATAAATATTAAGCCGTAATAATAGATAATTACCATAATAGCTTAATTCGACCTTCCACTCAAATGTATTGAATAAAATGAATAATAGTACCTTTGATCTTCTCTACAATCGCCTTCTAATAAGGGAACACCAGAATAACACCCAGTAATGTCTGTACACTAAATATATTATAAATGTGTAAATTTACTAAGCTGAATTTAATTTTAAACTAGTACGTTGAAAATCATAGCCCACCAATATGCAATTAAAACGGTAAAATGTTTCTTAAAGAGATTATACTAGAGTTAAAATTACAAAACAAAATTTATCATTAATTGTATTAATGTCACTGAGAGAATTTGGGAATAGCAGTTAATTTCATGTGTCCAGTCTATGGGGAATCCCTGCCGTTTCCATTGTACTCTGAGAGTACTAGTGACGGTGAGTAATCACCAGAATTCTTGAAATTGTCCGACTCTTTTCGAAGTTATCAGAACTTGTCTATTGCAGATGAAAGAAAGGGGAAGAGTGATCGGAGCTGATTTCTTGTGTACATATTCCCCTGATGATATTTGTAGAAACAATGGAGGTATGGCAGAAATCAATTTTCCCAAGTCTTCTCAAAAGAAAAAGATTTAGAAGTAGAAATAGCTACACTGATATAGCTCTGACACCACACTGATATTATCACATATGGCATGCAAGTAATAATTGTATATAGGAAGTTAGACGATTATTTTTGAAAAATTGAAGCACTGTTAAAATAGTGTATGTTCTATTTATTATTCTACTGTTTAAAAAAAAAATCAGTGAAACAATGTAACATTTTTAAAAAAATCAGCAGGTTTTCTTAAGCATTTATAAAATTATTTTACAAAAAAAAAAAAAAAGAGAGAGAGAGAGAGAGAGAGATAGGTGGATAAAATAATTGTGTCACATTCTGAAGAATAAGTTCCTTATTAAAATAAGGTCATAAAAATTTATTTTGTGACATAAGTTTCCCGATTCGTTACATATATGAACATAGTAAGAATAAAAATATATGTTTATGTGTAACAGTTACAGATAAAATACCAATGGTGAAATAAATTTTAAGACATGAAATGTCAGATTTTTCAATATAAAAGCATTTGTATTAATGCTCCACTATTAGTCTCTTCAGAGTTTAAAATAGTTGAAAATTAAGAGTGTACAAAAATAAACTGTGTTTAAAATTACTGCAAGGTTCAAAAGAAACGATAACTGACTTCTAAATGGGAAATTGAGGACATAATTAGAAGTTATCGGATAAGGATTCATGAATAATTGCACTAAATACTTAGAAAAATATAGACTAAAAGGTAAACAAACAATATCTAATAGAAACATCTACCAAGAAAAACAAATGAGATAGAGTATTTCTGTGAGGTTTCAAGATATATTAATATGGTGAGCATTTTTTTCCTACTGAAATTATTGCCATATAAGGCATATAACATTACAAAACACATTAAATCTGGAAACTTGAAGCCCAATTTTTGGTAGGGAAAATTTGTGTTTGACATCGCTGAGTGAAGTATACTTCCATCTACACAACATCTTCTCCGACTACCATTATTAACATTAATATTGCTGTAATCAAAGTGTAAAACATGAAAATAGAATATTTGATGGCATGGGATGTTACATCCATGGGCCAATAATGGTGTTTTGTTGAATATGTTCATAATTGATGCCAACTGGAATCTAGCAAATTGCACGTTGAACGAATAGAACAAGCTTCCTTTCCTTGTGTTTCATTATTTATTTTAATAGAAAGGAGGAGGATGCGGGAAGATATTTCCCTGGGACATTCAGTCATCAGAGTATATTATGGTCCACTAGTTATAAAAACGTAAATGGTGAATATAATTATGATTTTATCCATTTATCTATTGCTCGAACAATGTATAAAATTTAATAAAAAAACACATTTTCAAGGATTTATGGAAAAACTTTTCAAACACAGTTTGGTACAAAAATACTTAAAAGTATTAGTAAAATTTTACAACCAATTTAAGTGTATGTTCTCGTGATCATGAGTCATGTATAATAACATTGTATGCTTCAAAAATGATGTAGAAAAATTGCAATACGGAAATGTTTAACATGTGGTTTGTTCTATCCTAGAAGCAGTATGGTTCCCACGATGAAACCTCATTCTGTTTACGGGATCCTGAGAAAAATAAATACAATCCACCCCAAGACAAATCCAGTACCATTATACCTGCGATATAGAGAGCTGTAATTACAATATATATCACAATAGCTATATCCTAAGATCATCCGAGACGTATTCTGGTCTGAATACAGGTCTGAAGATCTGGTAGGAATTTCTGTTCTCTGAATATCTCCAGTCGCTGTGTGTTCATCAACCAGCTGAAATCTTACTAGCCTCATCATGTTTACAATGTACTGGCAACCAAATTACTTTCTGAAAGGGCAAATAATTGAAATTTGAAATTTTGGGATATACTTTCATACTTTTAATTCATAACATAATGTTTAAAATATTTGATATAACTACAATATATATGTATTTTTTTTCTAAATTAATGCAAGATGTGTACCCGTAAAAATTCTTAAATATGTAAAAACTCCATCGATTCATTAATTGTTATCCATTGAGCTCTGGAATTTTAACGAATATGATTAAAACATGACGTGTTTGATACAAGGGATAGAGAATCTGAAATTATGAAAATGTTTAATATCGGTATATTAAAGTACATTTGAGTAAATATACTATGTTCCTATTGATATCAAAACATAGCAGTACTTTGCTTTAAGTGACTTTACTTATCTTTATATATACAAATTAAGTGTCACAGTGTTTGTCCACGATGGACTCCGAAACTACTCAACCGATCCGGACACATTTTTGCATATTGTGTGTCATTTAATCCAACTTAAAATATAGGATAGTTTTTATCTCAATTTTTGACGTCATTATTTTTGTATTGCCGGAAATGCGTAGAATCCGGTAAACGGTAAAATTCGCAAAAAATATCGGATTGCGTGTGTACCTGCGGAAGCAGATTTTGTAGATCAAGGTGCAAAAGAAGTCAGCGTCTGGTATATTTCGGGGCATGGAATCGGAATTTTGAATTGGTTCCCCAAAATACCCTTAACTTTACCGGACAATGCCGAATCACCATATTTTAGACACCTCCTGGTAGGGCTTTACCTTAAAAGACATGGAGCGTGTAAACTTGGTCCCTGGCATATTTGGAAACGGGCAATCTGAATCTGATATCTGATATGAGAAATTATCGCAAATTTTCCGGATAATTCTGAACGACTGTCTATTACGTGGACCTTGACCAGAGCTTTCCTCTAAAGTCTTGAAGTGGGAAAAGTACTTTTCTAATCATTTTCAAGATGAAGAACAAGAATTCGAAATCGGATATTATAAATTCTCGTAACTTTTCCGGATAATGCCATACGACCCTAATGCCCCTTTCCTGCGACTGAACTTGAAGGTTCCTGGAAGCCAAAAGTAGTATCCGGTTGCGTCTAGGGGTGGAAAACGAGAATCTGAAATCATGTTATCATGTTTCAGAAACTTTCATAGATTTGAAGGATATTGCCGAAGTTAGGTTTAATAGTTTTGCGTTCGAGTTCTTATTACGAATTTTCACTCCCTCTAGCGGCTGAATTTGCAAGCGTTGGGGCACCGAAATTCAGTCCCGTGTGTGTTTGAAAGCGGAGAAGGAGAATATGAAATCGAATCTAATGTGTTCCGGTAACTTTATCGAATAATGCCGGACGACCATAATATGCGCGGACAGCGGTGTCAATCTAATTTGAAAATATAGGGACGCTACAAGAGGATCCCTGACGCCTATCCGAAAATTTAATCAAACTCGAGAACCCGTGTTAAATAATGGCAGACGACAGTATTTTAAATGAACTAAGGCAGGGAATTACCTTAAAATTCCTGGAGCGTGCAAAGTGCGCTCCAGGTGTTTTTCTGGATGGGAAACAAGAATCTGGAAATCCGACTTTAGAAAACTCCAGTAAATTTGCCGGATAATGCCGGACGATAGTACTACCTGTCTCTTTAAGGATGGAGCTTGCTATAGCAGGGGCGCCAAAAGTGTGCTTTAGGTCAGTGTTTCTCAAACTGTGGGGCGCGCCCCCTAGGGGGGCGTGATAACCCTTCAAGGGGGGCGCGAGTATATCAAAAAGTTGAAAACAAAAAAATATTTAATTTTTTTTTAATTTACTGAAATTAAGCGTATCAAAATACATTGACAAAATAAAAATAATAAAATGCACATTTACATTGTTGTAATAAAATTAAAATGTATCAGTATTACACAATATGTTTCATAATTAATTTAATAGTACTAAGTTAAGAGCGAGTTTAATAATTAATTATCAGTGACCCTATCGGCATGCCATAAAATTATATATAAAATTTAATACTTATCTTGATAATTTGTACGGTTTATAATTAAAGCCGTATTGCAGCTTTAGAGTCAAAGTACATTATTATTGCTTTCAACACATTATTATTTTATAAGGGGGGCGCGATGAAAATTATGACTGAAAATTGGGTCGCGAACACTGAAAGTTTGAGAAGCACTGCTTTAGGTACATCTCGGGAAAGGGAACGAGCATCCGGATTCGGATTTCAGAAACTCCTTTAATTTGGACTTGAGGTCAAATAGTTTTGCGTTTGAGTCCGAAGTCCGTATTTTTATTCCCTATAGCTACTAAATTTTCAGGGGAGCCTTACGAAAATACAAGAAATGGAAAATTGGCAATTGCGTTTTCAGGCATTGATGTAGTTTTGTTAAATGGTGAACAAATGCACAGTCAGCATTCCAGCTGCCAATAGACATTCATGCGAAACCTGATACATTGTGTAATGTTAAAAAAATAGTAGAATGTTTATGTTATTGAAAAGGAGTTCAAACATAATCCGCAATGGCCCACAAACACTTACTCGAAGCTTTACATAGAACTTTGTAAGATTTAAACAGCAACGAGAAAATATTCGGTGGTGCTGTCCTATTGCTGTCTGGTGATTTCAGACAGGCATTGCATTTCACTCCTCGCTCTAGTTTTGCTCACGAAATTAACGTAAGTTTAAAGCAATCTTTTTTTATGGCTAAACGAGGAAAGATTTCTATTGACTAAAAACACGTGAGTTCAATTGCAATATGATTCATCGGCGCAAATATTTTTTAACCAACTGCTGGATATTGAAAACAGTAAAGTATAGCTGCATCTCTCTCTCTCAAAATACACAATATATCACAACTAAATCAATCGACACTATTGTTTATGAAACGAAACTGTAGTATTTTTGAATTCCCTGGATGTGTTAGAAATGCCACCTTTAAATATTCCGTTGAAGATTAATTAACTGGTTATTCTGCTGCGTAACTTAAATACACCTAGATTATGTAATGTGATACACGTTTGGTTATCAAAGAATTACGGGGAATCTTCTTGAAGCCACCATTTTGATTGTAAAGTTTAAAGGAGAAATCTTCCTGTTGTCACGTATTTCACTGATACCGTAGAATCTGTAATACCATTCAAAATGCTTCAATTCTCAATTCGTCAGGCTTTCGCGGTGACCATAAATAAATCTCAAGGCTAAACAATGTCAATTTTGAGATTGGAATTAGAAAATCCATGTTTATAGCATGAACTATTGTGTGTTGCATGCTTATGTGTAGGGAAATTACCGAATCTATTTGCGTATGCAAAAGACAAGTTACCAAAAAATATTTTACACCGATTAACGATTAATTATATAAAAATTATTTATTGTTATAATTTAGAATGATAAAAATAGTATTAAAAATTGCTAAACATCAAAGCTATTAGCCTCATTTATAAAAATAAATCTTCATATGTTGTTGCTAACAACTTCGTAAATAATTCATGCAGTATACTATACTCAAATAAGTTATGAATAAAATGCAAAATTAAAAAAAAAAATCCGTTGTGTTATGCTTAAGTTCAACTTTCCAAAATTGTAAGCACAAAATAAATTTGACTGCATTGAACAGTTGAGAATAATATTAAATCAATGTATTAAAACAAAGCCACAACAACGCGTGGCCGGGTCAGCTAGTAAAAATATAATTTAATCTCTTCCTTACAAAAGCAAATGATTTTCTTCGTACATTTTTTGTGAATGAAGTGTAATTTTTTTTTAAAAATATCTAATTAAACATTTTGCTTTTTAACTGCATAGATAGTAATAGAAAATAAATGTTATGTGTGATCTAAAGGACTTCAAAAAAAAAAAAAGAAAAAAAAAAAGAAAGAAACTTTCAGTCGCAATTAAACTTTTTATACACTCTTGATAAAAAAACAAATTATGATTAAAAGAAAAATTTTGTATTTATGAGCTAGACATTTTTTTATATAGTATTGTGTTATTCAATTTCAAACGTATTGTTTTCAAACTTTTCGAAATGTTCTAAAATAATGAAAATCTTGTTTTTCTTATTAGTATGTATATTTTATTTTGTCACTAATATTAAAATATTTAACATTGTCATTTTATTATAAGAAAAAAAAATCAAAATTATGTTGAAGTAGGTATGTTGGTGAGGATGATCACTTGTCCAGTAGTTAATAAACTTAGTATGTTGTTGTGCCGAAATAAAAGTTCAGTAATTCAAAACAATATATACTCTACTTAAAACTTTAGTTATACCAAAATTGTGTAGGTACTGTCAAAGAATTTTTTTTTTTTTTGAATTTTTAAGAAAGAGGCTGGAAAAAATGTTTAAGATTACGAAATATAATATGCTGATGATCTTCACAATATTTTTAAAACCTGAAAATAATAGCAATATAGATTATTTTCAGATAATTTGTTAAACTGCATATAACTTCATCAGTTTTTAAAGCATTATTAATACAAATGCAATTCCAAAGGATAAAAAAAATCCATTTGATTACTTAGAAATTGAAATCCACCTAAATATTCTTTTTCTTCTGAAATAATTTAAATAATGGTCAAAAAGATTCTTAAATTAAAATATAAACATTGATAAAAATTTTCCTTAATTACTTTTTGGGGAAAAGTAAGCATGCGTTTGTAAAAAAAAAATATCCGCTGTAGAGTTAGCCGAAAAGTAATTTTTCCAAGAAAGAACAAGGAAGAAATAATAAGTTTATTTCCATAAAGAATACTTCAATTCGAAAGAAATTATTTAGAAATTGGAGAAACCAATTTAAATAATCAAAATAAGAGAATAAAATCCGAAGAAATTATTGTATTTCAATTTTCTTTTTAGAATAATGATTCAAGGAATGAAAAGGCTCAGAATTCTTCACAATGATTCTAAATTAACCTGCAGATCTAATTAACTGAAAACCTCTAAAAGATTTTCTTTCCCTTAAAAATACCGACTTACAATTACTTATCACTAATTGTTAAAATTCAACCTTTTTAAATAAAGCATAAATATTTTATTTGTGGAAATTAATAAGCTAGTAATTATGTGAACAATTATATAATACAGGTATGAATTATATTCATATTCTTTTACTATAATGTTCATATTAGTATTTGCCTTCATTTAAAATTTATACGCAGTTACTTCTGAAGTTTTTTGATTGTGCTTCTAAAAATTTTTCCATATTGTTCACTCACTCCAATTGCTTTTAATTTTCCTGATTTTAGAAATCGAAATTAATTAATTGGATTACTTTACAAAAATGGATGATTAAAATTACTTTAAAAATTAAGAATACTTTAATATAATTATATTTATACAGGGGGATTTACTACCAAACCGATAAACTTCCTAGGTGTGTAGGGGTACAAAGACGACTAGGAATCACATAGGTAAGCAGGGTTGTAAATATCGTATTTGAGAACTAGAGCGCAAAGAAGAAGAGAAAAAGAACCCAGACAGTAATACATTGATAAGACTGAAAACATTTTATTAAATGGCTGTATTACAACAGGTCTTCTGGCAAGTCTGACAGGGACTTTGTACGGAATTCCTGACGTAACGGAAGATTCCACCAGGAATTTTTGCTGTAGATGACACTGAATGGAAGGTTTAATGAACATGAATCGTGCTGGAAGTCGTCATTTTCGATCCGTTTCCCAAGGTAGTAGGAACAGGTGGTATTTAAACGAGGATCTGCCGACATGATGATAGTGCGGGGCTTTTTTTTCTAGACATTCAGAAGACTTTTGACAAGTTTCGAGTCAGGGGACTCATCTACAAACTTATCAATAATAATTTTCCACATCCTTTAATTCATTTCATTAATTCTTATTTAGTTAACAGGTCCTTCAAAGTAAGAGTGAATGATAATCTTTCTTCTTTTAATATCAATTGTAGTGTGCCTCAGGGTAGTCTCCTTGGGCCCCCTGCTATTCAACATATACATTGATGATATACCTACTCACCATCCAACCAGCACTAATATTTATGCTGGTGACACTGCTATCCTGGCTACTTATAAAAACCACGGAACTATCCCCCGTGCACTTAACTCACACCTACACCTTCTTGAAAACTTTTTAACTCGTGGAAAATAAAAATTAATGTAGACAAAACAATAGCAATACTCTTCACCAGGAGAAGAAAACCAGTCATACCACCAACCCTCTATTCCACACAACTGCACTGATCTCAGAGCACGAAGTACCTATGAGTACTCCTAGACAAAATTTGGTTTTGGAAACAACACATCCTATACGCGCGTGAATAATTCCAGAACACCTTGCGCTTATAATTTACCCCTTATTTTGCCGGAATTCTCAAATGAATCTTGACAACAAAGTACTTCTCTATAATGCTGTTTTGCGGCCCATCTTAACGTTCGCTTGCCCTGTGTGGGGCTATGCAGCTAATTCACACATTAAACATTTAGAAAATGCGCAAAATGCTTTAATCAGGAATATAACAAAGGCTTGTAGATACACTAAAAATAGAGATATTTACAAAACTGTTAACATTTATCCTTCTAAAAATATATTCAAAAAATGGCAATTAAATTTTTTGATAATCTGCCAAATTCTAACAACTTAAACGTCTTAAATCTTGAAAATTACAATCCCAAAGTCAATACTAAGAGACCCAGAAGAATCCTTCTGGATTCGAATAATCCCCTGTAGTAATTAATTGCGCCATTCACCTCGTGGCGGTTGATCATTTTCTAATTTTTCATTTTACTATCATGTTTCCTTTCTTAATTTTAAATTATTCTCAATCTGCAACCCCCACAGGCAAGCACTCTTTTCCAATCAACTTCTATTCCATAACTTCAAGGTAGCGAATAGAGTGTTAACTGAATGATTCTCTCTCTTTTCGACAAATAGCAGACGAGTCTCTCGTCCGCTTACTTCGAAAAAATATTCCATCTCATAGGATGTTTTCGAAGCAGTCCCCTATAGCAGTCAACCATATCCCCTTGCTCCTTCCAGTCTACTAATCAGGAAGCTCCCTCTCAATCCAGGCCTCTCCACTTCAAGGACCAAATACATTTCAATATGGGATGGAAAAACATTTTGCGTTCCATTTCCCAAAGATTCCAAGGCTTTCTTCTTCTACATTATGATAGTGTACAGTGATGTGGATTCTAAAGGGCATTCCACTCGAGGGTTCTACCAGGAATTTTATCCAAACAGGCATGTTCCTTAAACGACGTTTACAAATGTGAACAGAATTTTTCTGGAAACTGGTTATTTAACGAGTAAACTGGTCTTTTTGGTGTACGAGACGCCCTTTAATTCAGTTGGACACTTCACTCGAAAACTGTAGCAGCCAGGGGCATACGTGGTATTCCAGGAATTTTCAAAACGTAAAGAATTCCATGTAGCTCCTCTGCCCGACCTACCAGGCGACTTTAGGTTATAAATTGGAATACCTGTTGCCACACAAACTTTCAACAAAACTTTTTTTGCACCATTAATGTGTTGCTGTTTCTGTTTTCTCTGCTTCATTGTGCCGTAGCTCGCAACTACGGTACTTGCGACCCTGCATTCCTATATAAGTCTGAGTCGTCTCTGTAGCTCCTTTAAGTTTATCGCTCTGGTAGCGAATCACATTGTATAATATTATATTCCAAATATAGCGAAAAGTTATCTCTAGAATTATAGGAATAGAATTTTATACCCATCTACATATTGCCCCTCACACCATGACAAATAATTCAATTTAAGATGTGTTAAAAACCATTTATAGGATATTTGTGATAATCATTCTATGCATTTTTTAAAAGGAAATCAGTCAACAAAATAAAAATTTATGTAAAAAAATTCTAAAATTTCTCTCTCTCTTTTTATATATACGTAGAGTATTGACCGAGTGTGGTATTTGTCGAGTGGCATCAAGAAAACCTCTTCAGGGGACGTTGATCTTTTTATTCACACACACATCACTTAGGTGGACAATTCACAGTTTTATTTCACAGATATTTGATAAGAACACGAAAACAGACACATATAACAAAAGCGACATATCTTGACGGACACAATACAAAGACAAAAAGCAAACGATTAAAGTTTGTTTAAATATTAGTACAAATAATTAACGAAAAGGATAGTAGATTGAATTATTACACACACACACACAGATATATATATATATATATATATATGTGTGTACAATAGTAGCCAAAATTTTGGACACTTTTTGAATTATTATGTTTTTTAAGTTTGTATGCTTATAGAAAATTTTAAACTGCACAAAATTCTGAGCATTTTATATCATTTTAAAGAGAATTTAATACTAAATTCGATACAAAAAGAAAATTCAAATATTTGAAACGCAAAAAAAGTTATGAGAGTCTAGAGAATAAAAACACACCACTTTGTCGCCTTTACTAAAAATGCCACATTTCTAGATTCACCAAGTTTGAAATTTTCTGTTACACTTACTATCTTGCGGCTTTTGTTCTTTTGCTGAACTAGTAATGTTGAATAGAAGTTAAAAATCGTAAGCATAACACAAATAAACTTTAAAATATAGTTGTGTCAAAAAAAATTGGCTATGCTATCCGTAGAGAAATTTTACATCATAAGCAACTGTAGCCCACAAAGTACCTAAGGCAAGACAATAAAAACACGAGTGTGCTCCCTACCACCGAATACTCGAGTTTGTTCGTAATACTTCATAGTGAACTTTGTTATTTTGAAATAAAATGCAAACCAGTTTGATCGCTGACGTGCCCAAAATATTGTGTCGCTTTCCTTTGATGGCATGCGTGCCACTGGTTCGCCATCCCTGTGATATATGATACTAAGCATTTTGTGCTACGTAAATCTTTCTATAAGCATACAAAAAAACATAAACAATTTAAAAAAGTGTCCAATATATATATATATATAACATCCAACAATCACATTCGAAAAACACATAGACAGTAGGAAAATCACACAAAGATGGACATATGAGTAACCGAGATTAAAAATTATAAAATGGATGCTGCAGTGTTATAAACATTGCTGACTTAGGACAGCTAATACATAAAATAATTTGTATAAAATTGGGGTTGAACGTGTTTTTTAGCCAGGCAACCTTCCCCATTTATATAAATAACACTGAGCAAAAACCAATAGGAAATAATGGATAGGAATATCTAAATCCATTACAAGGTAGAGGTAACTTACCTAAATATTGCATTTACAAATGCAAAGCCCGCGCTAAATCTGAGTGCAATAAATAAGTTATTGCCAGATTCTGGACCCTAATGCAGATTTAAATCATGTGAAAGGCTGAAATGTAGCCCTTAACGAAAGTATAAAAAGAACGGATATAAAAATTAATAAGAGTTGCAAATTATAGCATAACTTTAATAATACTAGAGTAAATATGAATAAAAGAATAATAAGTAATTTTATCTAATATTAGATTATGGAGATAACTACAACTATGAAATATTTAAGTTTATAGTAATAAACTATTATCAAATTTTTATATATATATATATTTCATAATCGTTTATTACTATAAACTTAAATATTTCATAGTTATAGTTATCTCACCACTATTTAAAATTAGCAGATATTTATAGTTATTATCCCCACTATTTAAGATTAGTAAAAACTAATTATAATAATGAGTCTACTAACTTTTTGGACCTTCAATTAAATGTTAAGAATAATTTACTATTAATATTTTTGATAAAGGAGACTCATTTGATTTTAACAATATAAAAATGCCTTTTTGTGGTAGTAACCTACACCTATCAATATTTAGAAATATTATCTTAAATTTTATAAAAAGAAACCATGATTTAGTTACTGATAACATTTTAAAACAAAGTAATTTTTTCAATTTTTGCAATATTTGCTTAGAATACAATTATCCAAGTAAATTTATTTATAAATATATTTCGATTTCTAACAAATAAATTTTTATCTTAGTTCATTATTTTATTTAAAATTCCTTCTATTTTGTTTATTTTAAAAAATATTTTTTAAAAAAAAATTAAGCGCTTATTTTAATTGCAATATATCTATTAGTATATAATCATCCAAGTATATTTACTTTGTAATATATTTCTATTTGATTTTATATATTCTTAAATTTGTTCATTATCGTATTTAAAAATTCCTTTATTTAGTTTTTTTTAAAAAAATCTTAGTGGTTTGTTTAATTGCAAAATAAATATCCAGGTGGTTTTTTTCTCCTCGTATAGTCATTTCAATCTTTTACGTCATTTTGCGTTGGGAGCTTATTGTGGAAGGTTGAATTTTCGATTTGCAGTAATTATATTACACGTCAGTTGCTTTATTTATTTATTTTTTTAATATAATTTTTTTTATTATTCCTTTTTCTGTGACATTCATTATTGTTCTCTTTTCTTAGCTTCATTTTAATATATTATCAGGTTTTTCTTCCACGTGTTGTATTAGGCTTAACTTTTCAACTTGTTTTTTACGTTTTTTTTCTCTATTATGTCGAAAATTTCTGCTGTACGGGGAAGGTTGGATCCATAAAGCATTGCTAACCCTAATTATCTGGCCTAATTCAGCGACAGCTTTAGAAATCATAATAGGTCTTCAATTTAGTCCAAAGACATATATATATATATATACCGAGTATTTCTAAAAGAATATGGGAGTCTTAATGCCTAATAGTATTCATTACATATAACATATTAGTATGACTCATATATCGAATAAAAGAGCAGCTGAAACAGTTTTCTATGTTGTCATATGTGGGCGTGTGCATGAAACGTATGCTAATTTTCCCTCTTACTTGCCGATCAATACCTTAGTAGAAAAATGACGACTAATAAACAGAAAGTGTTTTGTGTTCTCCGGTTTGCAAAGTCAGAATCTGCTGTTACTGTGCAACGAGAGTTCCGTATTAAGTTCGGTTGTAAACCCCCAAAAGATAATAACGTTCTTAAATAATATCATCAGTTTGAAACAAGTGTTTGTCTTTGTAAAGGCAAAAGTACCGGACGATTAAGGCTGTAACTGGTAACCAACTGTATCTGGTTCTGCCAATCTTGATGCTCTACAACTATGGTTATTTCCTCAATTGGAACAAAGTGAACAAAATAACTTCATTTGGCATCAAGATAGTGCACAGCCTCACTGGCATCTTGCAGTACGTGATTAGTTAAATATCACTGAACCCAACCAATGGATTGACCGCAAAGAGACTCCCATATAAAGATTGAATCACATAACCCCTACGTTTACTCGATCTGACACCATTTGACTTTTATCTGTAAGGGTTCAGACAGGTTTGTGTGTACGTTCCTCGGCTACCAGCTGACATTTTAGATATAAGATACAGGATGGAAGTAGATGTTACAAGAATTTCCTCAGACACACTGAAAAATGTTTGGGATGCACCCGCCTATCGACTGGATTTGTGCCGCGTGATGAATGGGGCTCACATTGAACCTTTGTAAACTTGTAGGGAAAACTGTTTCAGTTACTCTTTTCCAATTTGTATATATATAAATTTAATAATAGTAATTAATCTTATGTAAAACTTTATTACCCCATGCCATACAAAACTAAAATTTAATTTTCCGATTACTAATTAGATACTTCGAATATTTATGAACGAATTAACAAAAAAAAAGAATAAATAATAAAGACAAATAAATATTCAATGTTAGAACTAATAAGAATACCATATCTGGCAAATGAGTTCTACAAATGCTTAAATTAATATTTTCAAAAATTTTACTTTTTAATTATAATTATATCTTAAAAATTCAGTCAATTCCTGTAAAACATCAAACATGTAATATAAGTGGAGACCACCTTATAGCAAAAGAGTATTGCTAGGGTAAGAACAGGTCATTACAGAGGAATAGGGATGATAGAAGAACTTATAGGAATTGTGATAACTGTTTAGATCAGTGTTTCTCAAACTGTGGGGCGCCCCCCTGGGGGGCGCGATAACCCTGCAAGGGGGGCGCGAGCATATTGAAAATAAAAGGTTTAAAAAAATAATTTTTTGGAATGAAGTAAAACAAAATCTTTTCTGACATAATAAAAAATACACATTTGCACTGATATAATTTATTTTTATCATCTGGTGATCATCAAAAATAAGATTCCTCTTCAAACGGTCATTAGCTATCTTTGATTCTATAACCAAATAATAAAAGACATTTTGTTTGCTTTACTGTAATCCCACGATGAGAGATTTTTTTATTACGTTTCTTTTTTAACCCCTAAATTACTACTTTTGATTATCATATATTTGACCTTCAAACTTGTGTGTTTCACTCCGTCTTTTTTATTCTTTTAGGAAAGTTGTAAATAATACTTTTGTGTTGTTTTTTTTCCCCATATGAATGAGTTTTATGATATATATATATAAGCATATTGAGCACTCTGAAGGATTATTTGGCCAAGATTTCTTATGAGTATTCTGAAACATATAATGCATAATGAAAAACGTTTTACACAATTATTTTTTAGAACATTCTGTACTTTTCCCCCCATGAACAATTTTTGTGGTTTTGATTTCTGTGTTGTACGATTTATTATGGTTTATAAATGTAAATGATCAGAATATAAAAAAAAGGGGCATGGGCATCTGTGATCTCTATTGAAGGAAATTGAAACTGATCAAGCAATTGGAGAACCTGCTGAAATAATGCATATTAATCAAGATAGAGAAAGTATATATGCGACAAGTGACAGACATGAAACGTTTGAGTTGAATTGAAATTTTCAAATGCTGCCTAATGAACTCTGTGAAGAAAACTATGAAGCCATAAATGTAGCACTTCGCCTTGTCAAAAAAACACAAGGAAGAAAAGTTCAAAATGCGCTATTTGTAGATCATCCAACGTTAACAAAACTGCAATAACGTGAACAAAATATGACAGTTTTGCTGGAAAATAACGCTCCTGTATTCTTAGCGAAAAATTCTGTGATTTATGTCCTTTATTAAGGACACGCACATTTGGAACATTTTCTTTAGTTTTATTGGATTTTTCTTCAAATTATTAAAAGAAAAATTGAAAAGTCCTTGGAAGTAGGTAAGTATATTTTCTCTTAATTATATTATGCACTGGAATTGTTGTTTTTATCGTGTATAGTAAAAATAATTATAAAATAAATTATAGTCTTAAAACAAACTAAAAACACGTTTTTACAGTGCATCGAACTAAAAAGTAAAAAAAAATAAAAATATATATTACTTAAAAGTAATACATATACAAAATTTAATACTTATCTTGTTAATCTGTACGGTTTATAATTATGATCGTATTGTAGCTTTAGCACAAAAGTGCATTACTATTGCTTTCAATACATTATTATTGGGGGGAGGGGCGATAAAAATTATGATTGAAATTTGGGTCGCCAGTAGTGAAAGTTTGAGAACCACTGGTTTAGATACAGAGCTAACACCCACTCATATATTTGACCATCAAGCTATTCTTGCTGCCCTAAAAGTAATAGGAGACCTGTTTTCGTCAACAAATCTCTATGTGGATTATATTGAACAGATTTTCAGAACAGTCATTTGGGTCCATGGTACTGTCTGATTTGGTTTCGTTATGGATACGACATCATCTTAAAAATTGTATAATAATTAATTACTTTTTGCAGTTTTTTTTTCTTTCTTTTTAGGTTTCCTTTCAAGGCGGTTTCTCTTTTTATTAAAGAAGAAAACCAAACTGAAAGTCTTATTTTTTATAATAAAATAATTTAGAACATTAATATATTCTGATTGCTATGTCCATATCACATAATCTCAATCCATTTTTTTCTCGTGTAAAATATGTATAAAATATTTAGTATTACAATTAGGGTTAACGAATACTTATACTGTAATATTAAATACTTTTTAAAGAAATATTTATTTGTTGAAATTAAAAAGAAGTCAGTAATTTTTAAATGTTTCAAAACTGTAAGAGTATGGGTTAATAAATTGATATATGTGAGACAACGTCACAATTAGAAATACTCGTATGAAAATCAGGACAATTTTTACCAGAAAAATTGTTTTCCATTTGACGAAACTTTTCTGCCATTTGGCTTAAGCAACTACACAATAACTTTTTAATGGTATCAGAGAAAATACTTATAAATGTTTCAGTTACCAATGAATATACATATAATTTCAAAAGAAAAGCAATTGAAAATTAACAAATCATGAAAAATACTGAGTTTATAGTAATTTTACATACCCTTTAAACAAAAATTGTTTTTTTTAGTAATTTTGAAACAAAGTAAATATTAATTTACCCCCACTCATATTTTAAATATTTCTCAAATTTATATCAGGTGTAATGGAGAACAATTTCTTGCTTGGGTTACAGATGTATTAACAATAATTTATGTTTCAGCCTTGTGTTACACTTTTCATTTGTATGAGAGAGAGAGAGAGAGAGAGAGAGAGAGAGAATAAATATTACATAGATTAATTTATATAGTGAGGTTGACTAAAAAATTAAATCAATTTTTTTAGACAAAATTAGAGTTTCTTCAAAATGAGCCTAATTCTTAAATCTTTCACAAGATATCTTCATCTCGAAAATAAACGCATCGAAGTGTCGGAAGGAAATTATTTTTATTTCTTGAATGTTCTGCTTAGAAGCATCTACAAATATGCTGGTAACTCTCTTTCATTTCCCTATCCCATTGCTTCAACATAATTCCCCCAAACTTTTCGTAAAGTACTCTTGTTTGTACTAAAAAGCAATCAATCTTTTGAAAAATTTGTTTAAATAGCAATCAATTACATTCTCTCTTCTACACACATATATGATACAAAATTTCAAATGCCAGGAACCGGCATCAAAAATAAAGCAAATAAAATTACTAAAAATGAGAATTTTTTTTTTCATTCCTATGATATAAGATTCATCTTCATGCATTTTTCCCCGCACAGGAATAAAATTAATTATTTAGTTTAAAATGACCTGATTTTTTTTAAACACGAAAGAACTGATAAGAGTATAAACTCTCGAACCTTGCTTTAATGACATGTTCAAATATTTACTATGTTCCTAAATACATTCATTATTTTCCTCAGTATTTTTATTGATGTTAAGATACGATCATGATCGGCTCGTGCTCACCTGATAATTTAATTTAAATGAAAATCCGATTCATTATGACTTGTTTCTGTCAGAAAAGTTGTTGAATTATTTAACTCTTCAAAATAAATTTCATGTGTTCTTTTTATGTACATTTAATAATTTCCTTTGTCTAACAAAAAAAAGGGGTTTCTATAATTATACATACTTTATATTTTCATAATGATTTCAACATTATAGAGTAAGACCCCGCTTAAAGCTGTTTCGTTTAGCGCTCTTTTATTTAAATCCGGGGATTCCCCGAAATTGTAGGTTTCAAAATAAGTACATAACCTATCCGAAACAGTGTAGTTGTGTTTCTTGTTTGGTGCGATGCTGTACGGACGCATTTTTATCATTTGAAGCATTTGTTGACATTATTGTAAGTGATAAATATTATGACCTTTAGTTTTTATCATGGGTGATAATGAAAAACAAGAAAAGAAAGCAACCAGGAAAAGCATTTTACTCGAAACTAAAATGCAAGTGATTAGAAGATTAGATTCTGGTGAACGTCCATCTCAAATTAGTGCTGCATTGAATTTGGCAACTTCAACAAGATGCCTTTTTGACAAAAAGGCAGAAAATTGGAAACACAGAATAGATTGAATGATCTGACTGACTTAGAACTTTATTTGTTTTTATATGTATATGATCATTTATATTGTTTTTATTTTTGTAAGAAATAAATGTTTGGTTTTATTTTTATTAAAAAAAAAAAAACAACATAATTATTAAATTTAATACCTAACCAATTTTCTATCCATCTTACCCTAACCCCATTATTTACGTGTTAAGATAGCCTCGTTTAGCGCTGTTTCGCATTACGCTCTACTTTGATGGAACGTATCCCCCGCGTTAAGCGGGGTCATACTGTATATATATTTTTATAAATAATTCAATGTTATTATTATTATTATTACCACTTATTACTAATTATTTTTATTACTACTTATTACTAATTATTTTTATTACTACTTTAATAGCAATAACCAACTTCGGCTTTGTTTTCATTTGTAAAATGTTTTATTTTTTATTAAATCTACGTCATAGTGTTTTATAAAATATCCAATAGCTGAGAAAATATCAGTAATGAATAATATTTACTTATCTTTCAGATTCCAAGATGGCGAATCTGAAAATCAGAGGTGTAATCTGCTTAAGCTTCTTAATCCTATTTCTACTTTTCAGAGCTGAAGATAAAATCTAAGCCAATCATATTAAATCACCATGCCCTAAGCTGCGTATTCAGTTTTGGCATACTTGAAAAAGCTTAGAAATAAAAAAAATAAAAAAAAATAATATTTTTAATATATAAAATACTAACATTAATGTAAACAATTTTGTAGTGTACTCTGATAAAGATAACAGGAGTATAATGATGGGAAGAAATATGATTTAGTTGATTTGAAAATCATTAGTGCATATGTAACACAATACATAATATAAAAATTTTCAGTAATTTGGAGAGTAACGATTGATAAATAAACAAATTACATTTTCAATTTAGCTTGTTTTTCCTTAGGTAAACATTTTAGATCGATTGATTTAAAGTATTTCACAAAAAAAAATTATCTTTCAATGTCTGCCTGCATATATTTTCCAAGATAAATATTTGAAAATAAGAAATATATAAACATTATTCATTATATTTAATTGTAACTTTCCACATTAACAAAAATACCCGAACTAAAGGAATTTTACTTATAACTGAAATCATCAACACAACAGCCATGAGGGGCAAGGCATATTGTGCCTATCTCAGTTTACGTGACCTTAGGTGCCGTGGTACATTTTCAGATGTTTCGGTCAAGGGGATTTTCTTTAAGCTCAGAGTAAATCTCAAGCAATCAACTATTACAATAATTTATAAAATTTTACAGCATTTAAAATATTACAAATTTGTAATAGCGTTCAAAAGAATTTAGACATTGAGAGGTTGTCGAAAGTATGATTGATATTCCAAAGAAGAGTTTGATCTCATCCAATCTCGTAACTTATTCAAATGTCTTCTTGTGTAATGAGATACGGAATACGTCACTTTAAAAAAAATTATGGAAGTAAAAAAATATTATAGAATAATTTACAGGATTTAGACATTTCCATACATTTTCTATTTTTCATTGTTTGCAAATCACACAAAGTATCTTATTTTAATTTGAATAACATTATTCATACCTTTCATTGTAGTTTCTTTAAATAAGAAGTCAAAAGTTAATGAGATTTTGCATAAACAATTTTCTGATATACGCGGTTTACTTAGGGCTCAACTGATAAATCATAAATTGTTTAGATAAAACATTTAGCTGATTACCTATAATTAACTCATATGTTTTTAAACACACACACATGCATGTATATATATATATATATGTGTGTGTGTATGTATATGTAATAATGCAATACATGAATTATCAGTTCAGTAATCCAGGCTATTATGAAGCAACGGTGTTTTCTTATACGATTTTGAACTAACACAATACACGAATTTAAGGATTATTTTTGTTACCCAAATTTTTGGTTCTAGCATGAAACTCAAAAAAATTTGTGGTTTCGTACCCTTTAAGAAAGGACGATTTGATTGATTTTATGACAGTTTATGACAATTCAGAAGTCGATAAAGTCGAAGGTGATATTCAGTTATTAGCAGCTGATTTAAATTTGTTACAAGTATGGAACATTTTTTCATTCATGATTGTGACTTGGAGCATACCTTAAAATTTAATGCTATCTTGTGTAGCAGAGTATCAAAAATTATGTTAATCAAATTGAGAAACCAAAATAACTGCATCTAACAATGGAATTTGTAGCAACAATAAAAAAAAGCACGCTAATAACGAACGAAATTCTTTCTTTGAGTCAAAATTGACAATTGTACTAGACATATCGGACACATTTACTGATGATTACGTTTTTGATTCGGTTCATAATAACCATGCACGCACTTGTTATCAAGTAGCAATTAATAGTTGTTAGTAGTTTTATTTCTAATATCAATTTGAATTTTTATGTATTATGTACTTACTTATAGACTAAATTACCAGTGTACGGTAATTTTAATTCTTTTGTTATAAAAATGTGTTATTTTTGTTTTATGAATATGTAACATACGTTTCATTATTACTTTTTTGCACGTTCTCTTTCAGGGAATATATAGAATCTTTTCATTCTAGACGATTTTTTAACATATCACCAAACGCGGAACATATAATCAAATTTACAATATGTCTCATGTAGTTTTTACGTGATTTTTTAGCGCGGTTTTTTAAGGAATATATCTACCGTGTAAAAAAAGAGTCGCGCGCGTGTATATATATATATTTATATATGTTTATATTACATAAATGTTTATATGTCTTTTATTTTCTTATTTTGTAGTTTTTTTTAATCACGACATTTGAATAAACTGATGACAGGTGAGTGACTTGTCTATAAACATAACCCGCAAACTAGAATTTATTATATGGACACATTTTCCTGTATAGCCATATTTTACCCTAATAGAGCACTTTTGTACTTAAAAAAGCTGGCATTTATGACCATCTTCTTATTGTGCCAATATAAATTGTTAATTCTAAAGTTTATGCTAATAAGTCCAGAAGGAAGATGTCTGTAAAACATAAGAGAAAATGTCCAGATAGGTAGCATCAGGGGGAAAATTAGGCTGATTATTAATATTTTTTTATCTCCTTACAACTGTTTTTCTTTGATACCAATATATATAGTGTTTTGTTTCCGAATATAATTAAATATTTGTTTTATTTAAGATTTTATGAAAGTCATTGAAACTTTTTATTTGGAATGAAATAAATATATTAAAAAGTTAAAAAAAAATAAAACTTTTAGTATTTATTAAATTGGTATAAAACCAATTAATTTTGGGATTCAACTTAGTGTAATATAAAGAAGTATACATTAATTCAATGACATCAGTATTTATGTTGTTGTTATTCCTCATGCCACCTGTCTGACATAGTCAGATGGAGGCTCACGAAATTCATCGTGGCCATGGGCTAGAAGTACGCCTGTCGTTGGCTTTTAGCCTTGAACACCATACAGGTGACGGTACGATTTTGCTCTTAGAAATTCCCGAAGGAACGATAAATGGTGACACCACCTATCTCCACCTCCACAATTTAGGCATGAAACTGAATTGGAAGGAAATTTTCCCCAGTTTCCTGCACTCGTGATTCAGCCCACAAGACTTTCGGGTCCACTGATTTAACGAGCATGTGCTCCGCGTGTACTCGGAGGGTATTTGGAGGTACGGGCATTTAATCCAGTCCTTCCGGTCCGGAGTACGATGCTCTAACCACTAGGTTACCAATGGCCTTCAGTATTTATATATTCTCTTATAATGAGCAGAAATAATTTCCTAACAATAAATCACATATATCTTAATTACTTATAATATATTTAGATATGCAATGCAAAAGAAAAAAAAAATCAATCTGGCGCTTACACTGAGAAAAATTAATGCTAATCAATGATTCTAACAGGGTTTTTAAATTTTTTTTAAATAAGAATACAGCCCACTATGTTTTGTATTACAATGAAAAAGTACATGATATACTTTCAAAATTAAACATTCAAGTGAAAAGATAATTAATTTACTTCGATTGCTATAAAAATTTCATTTTTCTAACACTGATCTGTTGCTATTGAAGTTTCAACAGCTCTTCAAATTTTCTATTAGAATTGTATCTCATGTTAGAGTTCTATACTTATGAATAGATAATTTATTGATATTTAATTATTTCCCATTTTACCCATGAATTAGGAAATCTCTTAATCTTTGAAGAGATTAAATTGTATTTCACACAATATATCTTTAAAGCATTTTCAATCTAACGTATCATTTCTAATTTTCTTCAGCAATTTTAAAGCAATTAGAGATCTAAACCTTCAGGAAACTTTCAACGGTAAGAAAAAAGCGCAGATTAAATTTAGACTCCTCTAATTAAGGTTGGAGGAAAATTAAAAACTATTCAACCAAGAATTAAGTGGAGAATTCTAAGAATTGTACTTTCTTTTTCTCGCTGTCATCAGGGAAAGGAAAGACGGTTTAAAATATGCAACGATCTCTAAAGACATTCCAAGTAAAGTGCAATTACGAAACGAAAGATAACAAAATGAATACTTGCTCTTTCAGAAACGTGTTAATTTTTTTTCTCTTTTTCCACACTTAGTATCTTGTTTTGAAATATGCTTTATGTGATTTCCATCGCTTTACAATGAAGAGTGTTTTTTAATTTTTTAACTTAATGATAAAATATATTTTTAGTTTGATGCTATAAAAAATCAAATATTTAATAAAACAATGCGAGTCAGTGCTTGTACGACTTTCAATATTTGCGACTCAATATTCAATGATAATTTTCATCGCCCCCCACCATACAATAACAATATATTGAATTTCGTAATAATGTACTTTGACTCTAAAGCTACAATACGACTACAACCTCTTAAGCGTCATTGGTGTATGTAAATGTATTGCTCATCTAAAGCGTTAATTGCCCCGAACTTATATATACGTCTTTCAGCAGTGAATCTCTTCTGTGCACTTTTTCCATAAAATTCAGTGGCATTGGGAAGCGAATCGTATAACTTTTAATTGGTGGCGATGAGATTAATTATCAACCGTACAAAAATTATCAAGATAAGTGTTAAATTTAGTTTAAAATTTTGTATATGGCAAGCCTATTAGGTCACTGGTTTTCACCCTCTTTATTAAACTTTTTCTTAACTTAGTATTGTTAAATTATAAATTATGCATTACTTATGTATTTATAAGTGTGTTATACCAGTGTAAATGTGTGTGTTTATCTTATTTATTATGTCAGAATATATTTCATTTACTTTCAGTAAATTAAGGTATCCGACTACGTTCAGAACCTTGATTTTTAAAAAGCGCATAAATGGATAATTTTCATGATATTTAGTGTCACTTAGATTAGAATACATGTATAACATGGTTTTAAAGGACATTAAGACAAAAAAGAATTATTTAAATACAATATTTTGGCAAAAAATTAACTAAGAATAACATTTTTTCAAAATGTTCTCCTTTTATAAAAAAAATTTCTAAAATAATAATATTTTGCTTATATAAAGTAAGGAATTCTCCAGAGAGTCTGAAGTATGGTTTTTGAAAAATTCACATTATTTTCAGAGTTACAACCAATTTAAATAATTATCGGCGTTTTTTTCTTCAATTTTCTCCCCTCTGTTGTCGTAAAACGCGTTGATAAACCCACTTCTAAGTTATATCATTCAAAAATCATTTTTGAATCTCTGTACAGAGATCTGAGTTATTTACAGGCAAAATATTATTATAATAGAAGCATTTTTCACAAAAGAAGAATATTTTGAAAATGGGTCATTCTATGTTAATTTTTTGTCAAAATATTGTACTTAAATAATTTTTTATTGTAATACTATTCTCAAAACAATTTTATATACATTTTCTAATCTAAGTGACACTAAATATCATAAATATTATCCATTTATACGCTTTTGCAAAATCACGGTTCCCATCGTAGTCGGATACCTTAACATAATTTTTAAATAATCTTTTTTTTCGGATTCTACACCCCCCTAAGAGGCATATCGACTTTTTGAGAAACAATGATGTAAGTATAGAAAGTTATTACATTAAACCATTGTCATGTAGAGAATGCACAGAAACTTCATGTTGTCTCTGTCTCCTGATTAATTATATTCAAAACACACACACATACAAAAAAAGCCTTTTCTCCTTCTAAAAATTACATTGAATTATAAACTATTATTGTAATTTAACCAATTCATTAATTTTTTAATTATTTTTTTGGTGTTGATTATTTGCCTTCGATAATTCATAATGCTTCTTATTTATGAATCTTAGCTTTATCTTACGACTTAACGAGTGTTTGCGCCTGTTACAAATATCAAAAGTTATTTTAGATTTCAAACATTAATCCGTAATAAAATATTACGGCGTGTTAATAGTGGGATTTGTTTAGTATTTTTCAATGTTATTCAAAATAACTTTCTTTTAGAAAAAAGAAAGAAAAATTCTTCCTACTTCTTGTAAAATATTTAAAAAAGGCAAATAATTCTTTTTTTACGCTGAAAAAAATACATAAAAAAACAATAGAGCTATTATTCTGTTTATAAAAAAAGCATTGAAGCTCATTTTTTAAAACCAAAAAGCATATTATTGTCGCGCACATAAAAGTAATGAGGCAATTGGATATTTAAGTGAAATGATAACAACTCTCGCTCGTCACAACTTAAAACTTTATTCCACGAAATGAATACTTCTTTAAGCTCATCGGTCCAGGGGTAGCGTATCGCAGACCACTGTCCACACCACAGGTCCGGGGTTCTACCCTCGGGGTGGAAAATTTCGACTCAGCCTTTCATTCCTACTGCAGTGGGTCGATAAATGAGTGCCAAGCTTTCTTGGGAATTAAAAACTAAGGGCTTTCACTTCAGACGGACATCTGCTCATGCACCTCGGTGCCCAAGGTCACATATACTGAGATGGACACAGTAGGCCTTGGGCCTCAAGGGCTGTTTCACCACTCAGTTTAATTTCGTCAAGAACACTTCTTTAGCCTATGTACAGCCATAGAAAGTTCCCGAACTTTCCATAACTATAATTACAGTTAACTTTTAAAGATACAATTACAATTAATGATAATATGCATGAGTGAGTGAATATTAACGTCGCACTGTTCAGCTACACTAGGGCTTTTGGCGACGGACCATGTAATTTTGAACCATGGTCAAGTGACGTGGACGGCACCTGAGCTGGCACCCCCTCTCCAAACTACCACACCAACGGGAGGACGTTTCAACTCTCGACAGATTTAACGTGCATAGCTGCCCTACACGGCGGGTCTTTAGTGGTAATGGGCTCGAACTCATGACATGCCTGCCATGATCCGATACCTTGACCACTGGGCTACAGCAGCCCATAATAAGCATAAGATACAGAAACTTAAGTCAGTAAAAATAAATTAAAAATTGTTTTTGGCTCGAGAGTCTAAAAAGCAGATGGTATAATGACAACTGAAGTGAACTATTTTTGATACAATATGGAGTTTAATTTTAATTTTTCCTTTGCAGATACAATGAAAATTTCAATTAATTTTGGATATCTCCCTATATCAAATTCGAGGAAAACAGTTTTTTTTCACGAATGATAATAAGTTGCTTACGTCATATAGCGTTTGTAACTCTCAATATCGACAAAAGATTATACAAAATGATTTCTTCTCTATTTTCCCTACTTCAATCTTTTCTGCTCGAGATACAAGAAGTTGCGATACTTGCGAGAGAACTCTGACAATTTATTCAACTTTGGTAATCAGTCAACGTCACTGGTGCTCTTGAGACTCATTGGAGAAGAAGTAATGTGTTCCCTATAGATTTACCCATGAAGCAATCTACAGCTCCTACGTGATCTAGGTAGCATTATTACGATAAACGCTTTATTATACTTTATAATCTGATTCCAGCACAATCTAATTAGGAAGCAACCTACCATCTGATTGTATCTTACGGGACTTGTGTTGTACATCGATCTTGTTAGGATGGGAATTCGGTTACGTGGTAATGGTTGAAATCTGTCTCGTAAATTGGGTACTGATGACAATGAATGCTGTTCTCTGATGTTTATTCATCAGAAAACTCTTTACTATGATTCAGGAAATCACAGAAATTATTGTAAGAAAGTTATCTTATTCATAAATTCTGATTGGAGGTTTTTAAATTGTATCGAAATGAATAAAAATAAAATAAATATTTATCTTTAAATAGACTGATGGATATCGAAATATATTATTTTTACAAAATAGGGAAACAAATCAAATGATTGTAAAAAAAATAAATGTATAAGCAGCTAAAAAAATCAATTGTGGACAAAATAACTCATTAATCATGAATGCAATGTGAATTTAAAAAATTTCATTAAAATTGTTTTTTTATTATTGTAATATAATTAAAAATATTTTAAATAGACTTTTCAAGTTTAGTCTATCATCATTTCAAATATATTGATGACTTAAAGTGAAATTTGCATCTCAACATCCATGAATTGAAACAAAACTCAATCAAAACCATATTGCACAAATAAATTGATTATAATTTAAGTCTCCACACAATTTTAAATTAATGGAGCAAAATTATAAGCGTCATGTTTTTCATGAATTTATTATGAAAATGAAGCACTATATAATAGCATAAGGAAGTTTGCTATCATTATTTAATTTTTATTTAGTGTTATGTTTTCTCAGTTTAAAAAAAAAAATCCAACCCGTTAATTCAGTCCATGGTATAATATTTACTTGCCTATGCACGTATAGATTTTCAAAATTTTAGAAAAAGCGAAACACAATTTGCCACTAATTTCATGCCTACACATTAGCTAAACTACGAAAATTAATTTTTTAAAAGGGGCGGAGATCACTTTATAATTAGGTCTGTAAAAAACCTACTTAACATAAATAAGCAAGTCTCAAGGAGCGATAAAAATATAAATACACTATCATGGGCAAACTTATGTGGCTTTAATGGCTGTCTATGTTTTCAGGATAAACCGCAATTACATTATAAATGAATCATCCTTTGAGATGTATTACTTTTTAAATGAAAAAATAAAATCACGTAAGATTAATTTATAGGTAAATGCATTTAATGTAAAATCAAGTGTTATGTAAAGTGTCTTACAGAATGAATTGTTTTAATATGGGGGGAGGAGGAGGAGGGGGAGAATTATATTGTATGAAAGGAAATTTTCCTCGGTCAATTTATAATTACTGTAATTGCGAGTATTTTAAACAAAATTTTGTTGAATAATGCTGAAATCTATGAAAATAAGATACGCTAATGAGTTTTCAATATGTGCAATAAATATCAATTTTTACAGTAACATTTGAAATTAAATTTATTAATATATCGGATTGTCAGTCATTGGCTTATGCTTCAATATATATAAGTGACAGTTTACAAGTCATGTCACTTTTTGAATGTTTTCAGCTTAGACAATAGGAAGGTGTTTAAAAAATTTGTATTTTTTTTCTTGTACAATAAATCAAACAAGATAACATTTAATTATTAACAAATCCAACTAGGTTCAAGCCGGAAAATTCTAACAAATAACAATTTGAACTGCATATTTGCTATTCCCCATTAGTTCCCTTCACCCAGATTCAAATATAATTTCTAAAACAAATAAATGTAAGTACTTTTTTGAGCTGTATTAGCACAAAGAAAGAAATATTACTTGGTATATAATGCTACAAAAATCTTCCCCTAAAATCAAAAGTAGTTTCATAAAAACATTTTTATATTAAAAGTACAGTTTACAAAACATTAAAACACATTTAAAAGAAATATAATTAAAAGTGAGAACAGAATTTCGTTAAAAATATAATTTTGGATTTGAAATCTTCAGAATAGAGCTCAAATATATACAGTTCTTAAAAAGTATATAAAAGTAATTTTTTTTCTGCCACTCTACCAAGAGAAAAAATGAAAATAACATTTTATCAATTCAATTCCATCTGTAAGCACAATTGTTTTCCTGCAGAAATTAGGAGACTTTAAAAATAATTACTGAATTTCTGTATTCGGTTTTACTAATAAAGATCAACAGGAACTGAAAATAAAACAGTAAACATTTGTGAAGTATTTTTGAGAGAATAATAAATAACTTATACAATCGGTACATTTTTGCAATTTACATTGAAATTTGATTTATGCTATAAACCCAAGTAATTAAATTCAATGCATAGTATATATGTTAATTAATTTGTGAATCATAAATACAAAAGGTATATGTCACATTGACATTAAAGTATGCTACTATCATATTCCATATAAGCTACACCTTCTATAGTCTGTTTTTTATTCTAAATATTCCATCATCCATTGTAAGCCATTTTTCTTTACAAAGACTTGGATTGATTTTCCTGCAATCAATTTTCCAAGTAATCTTGCCTTTTCATATTTTGCTAATTTATTTACTAATAATGATACATCCTACTTAGATAATCAATATTCTGCATTATACAAAGTATAAAATTTTTTCTAATATTAAAAAGAAAAATTAAGAAATATATTAACGCAATAAGACTTGAAAGATGAGAAAGTAAATATCGTGACAAGTAATTATAAACTTTCAGAACATTTTTCTTACTGTCGAAAATGCAATAGTAAAAAGCAGAATATAAAAATATTGTAATTATAACTTACCTAATCTTTATTTTTTTCTGCTTATTTAATGATTGAAAGAAAGCGTAAATTAAATGCTTCTAAAACGGGGAGAGAAAAATTACTTGTTCAGGGGGAAAAGCTCACTTTTTTGTTTGCTATATTTCATAGACAATATATGCAACAATTTAGTACAAAATGTAGCAAACTAGAAATGAATATATGAATAATCTTGTTTATAAAAAATATAATCTCGTATCCTGTACAATTTTGAGTGGATAGATTATCATATATACAGTCATACGTTTTTGAGAATCTGAAGTAATTGGTAACTTATTTCAAGAAGTAAACAGAGATCATAAAAAAGAGATTCGTACAAAAGTTTTACATTAGTAATGAGAACATAAAAGAGAATAAACAATATAAGTAATTCAAAAAAACCTTATAAACAACAAATGCGTCTCCTTAGTAATCCGCATCCCAGTAAATCTAAATATTCTTCCCTCTTTTAAAGAAAATACAAGAAAGAAATGAAATGTCTTTTTCTCGCTTTGTTGCATACAAATTACTGATTTTCTTTTTCTTTACATTTGTGTTTATTTTCGAATACTTTTTACTAAATTGAAGAAAATATGAAGGTTTTTTGATGTGGAATCTGAAAACAAATGTTAAAAGGCACTAGACAGGTTTCATGAATCATAAATTTAAGTTTAACCTCAGGACATAGATAATATGTATAATGTTAAGTTTTATGCATGGATTTAAATTTTATATTTGATACATTTATGCTTTCAAAAAAAAAAAAAAAACAGCCGTTTTATTTTTAAGCTGAGAAAGGTCAAAAAATGTTTTTATTCAGTTATTTGTTAAAGCAGCATATATTTCATTTTATTTATAAGAAGTCAGGTAAATGTTTACTTTAAAAGATTCCTTAATATGTTACGTATTAAGGTTTCATGAAGTTATGAATTGGTTATTTTTATTTCTTTGTTTTTATCTAGCATAATATATCTGTACAGATGAAGAAAAATAGATTTGCATTTTCAGTTTAATGCAGCGTTTCTCAAAATGTGGGGCGCGCACCCCTAGGGGGACTTGAGCATATCAAAAAGTCGAAAATAAGTAACATATTTGCTTAAAGGTGCATACGTTACATATTTACTGAAAGGAAGCAAAACCAAAAACACATTCTTACTTAATAAAAATATAAAATATTACATTATTAAAAAAAATATAAATTTTAAGTATATTACACTGATATAATGTATTTAAAAATTTGTTAGTACTTCACAATGTGTTTGATAACTAATCCCTCTATATTAAGTTAACAACAAGTTTCACATACACATAATTAAGAATGACTCCCATGGGTTTGTCATACACACAATTATATGCAAAATTTAATACTTATTTTGATAATTTGTACGGTATATGATTAAAATAGTATTATAGCTTTAACCTCAAAATACATTATTATTGCATTCAGTTCATCGGTATTGTATGAAGGGGGGTCGATGAAAATTATTATTGAATATTGGGTCACAAATATTAAGATTTTGAGAATCACTGATTTTATGCCATGCTTTTTTATAATGAATGAAATAAGCGATTTATACTCACTAATTTGATAATTGTGTGCACTTTGTGCTCTGGTATGAATCCTTTTATTTATTTTTATTTATTTATTGAAAAATACCGGTTTGAAAACACAGCATACATTTGATATATCGGGTGTTTCTAAAAGAATATTGGAGCTTTAACGCTGTATAGTATTTATCATATAAGTTACAAGTATAATTCATACATTGAATGAAAGATTAACTCAAACAGTTTTACCTAGAAGTTTACAAATGTTCAATATGAGCCTCATTCTTCACACGGCATAAAGTCGATAGACGAGTTCATACCAAACATTTTTCAGTGTGTCTGAGGAAATTCTTGCAACATCTGCTTCCATCCTATATCTTAAGTCTGAAAGGTAAGCTGATAGCCGAGGAACGTACACACAAACCTGTCTGAACCCTCACAGATAAAAGTTACATGGCTTCAGATCGGGTGAACGATTGAGGAAATAGCCATAGTTGTAGAGCATCAAGAACCAGATATAGTTGGTTTACCAGTTACAGCCTTGGTCTTACAGTACTTTTACCTTTACAAAGAGAGACAATTGTTTCAAACTGTTGATACTACCTAAGAATGTTTTTATCATTTGGAGATTTACAACCGAACTTAATAAGGAACGCTAGTTGCACAGTAATAACAGATTCTGTCTTTGTTTACCGGAGAACGCAAAGCGCTATATGTTTACTAGTCATCATTTTTGTTCTAGCGCTTTGATCGGCAAGAAAGAGGAAAAATTAGCATACGTTTCGAGCACTCGCGTACACATTCCAGCAAACAAAACTGTTTCAGTTGTTCTTTTATTCGATGTATGAATCACATGCTAATATGTTACAAGTAGTGAATACTATAAAGCGTTAAAACTCCGATATTCTTTTAGAAAAACCCGGTATATTGCTAAATTCTTTAATACAGGATTATTTAAATGCTGTTAGCAATTTGTTTTTATTTTGAACTTATTAAAATCCTTTTGACATATATTCCTTTATTTACCATACATTTCCTTGCATTTTTGTTGTCTCTTTTTATAGGATTAGGAATATAAGTTACTCATCGAGATATCCTCCACACCATGTAGCAGCTACTTACAATTGCATAAAAACCACTACATAAACGTGTTCAGTTTTAATGTATATTTATTCTAAAAAAAATTTGAATTTCCTAATATTTTAAGCAAATAATCAAATGGGATTTCTATTTTAGAAATTCGTGAAAGATAATTGCATAATATTCTTTATGTACTTTTATGGTTTTAAGAATGGAATTGCATATTATTTTTTCTAAAAGAAATTATTCACAAATACGATTATTTCTTCAGAATTTTTTCTTGTTTAAATTTTAAAAAGAAACGAGGAATTTTAATTTCTTGATGCAATTCAAAATTAGAAAAAAATCTTTATAGAACTATTTTTAATTACAAATCCTATAAATCATATGACAAAAAAATCTCTTAAATTTTTCTTTTATAAGTATAAAGGACAATATATCAGATAAGATAGATTCAAACTAAAATTGTATTTCCTAAAATATACACTACTCTGCAACAAAATTATCCCAACTGTACACAAATTATGCTATTTGAGTCGTGAGTGTGTGATATCTTCTAATTAATAATTTAACTTTGAATATTTTTTCTATCAGAAAACAAAAATGCTGAAATAATCATTTATATTTAGCATCGTATCATCGTTCGTAATAGACCTTCAATACTTTTTTTTGTACGGATTCAACATTTTAGAATACGTTATTCATCATGCTATTTAAACATTTACCTTGCGGTACATTCATTAAAAATAGTTGTATACAAATAACTGATTTGTTTCTATTCCTGTATTATACGCGATTATTTTCATCCACTTAATGGTTTTGTATAAAATATAGGCCTACGTATACATAATTTACTAATATTTTTATTCGAACATTGAGAATATTTCATGATTATAGTTTGTTTCACTATATATGTCCTTTAATTTTGATAAATATCCATCACTTCTAACAAAAACTGAAAGAGATCTTTTATAAATTAAGTTTAAAAACAATATTGTGCATATATATGTGGGAATCCAACCGAAATCTTCCAAAAAGATTGGATTCTTCAGATGGCTGGGTTTTTATGGCGTGGTGTCTAGGGGTTTTTAGGGTGTGTTAGTTAATTTTGAAATAAAGTAGACAACATAGTTCAAGAAAGAAACTAGTTGAAAACTAAACAATTTATTAAGAATTATAGGGGAGTATTTACATGGGGAATATTTCAAAAGAATAGGAAAGTTAGATAAGCATATTTCGGAAGAATAGGGAAGTTAGATCACATTACTTTAAGGGAGGCAATTGAGATTAAATAGAATTCATTATGGTGCTAATAAGATTTACCGCCTGGCGCGGACGAATGATAGAACTCGTTATGGTACTATTAAGATTTACCGCCTGGCGCGGACGAAAGTGCGCTGACGCGCGAAACACGACTTCTCTCGATGAATGTTAGTGGGCCTCTGGCGAAAAAGGTTCATGTCGGCGTTTTTAAAAAGGACGCTAGATGGCGTTGATGTGGAATACTGTTTTGATTAGAATTGCCGACCTCGGTAAATGTGATATGATCTAACTTCTTACAAATGGAATATCCTACATATATATATATATATATATATATATATATATATATATATATATATATATATATAAAGTCTATAATTATCCTTTTAATAAGATAATACTCTTTCACTACTGTCATTTAAATAACATAATAAAATGAAACATTTGTAATTTCTGAATAATCTCCGTCATATTTTAAGATTTTAATAAATATTTCACAATGACACACAAATCAAGCTTTATTTTAAAACGACTTCTTTATTTTCAGAATTTAAATAAGAAAAACCTATGTATACATTTTTTATAGATAATACATAGCCCAAGTATTGAATTGTTAGTTAAATTAAGATTTTCTTTTACAATAGTAGAATATTTATCATTAAATTCTGAGAGTTTTATCTAAATAGTCTTTCATCATTTAAAAAAAATGTATTTTGATTAACATTACCCTTTACCAGAAAACATATTTCCTGTTTGAAAGAAATTTCTCTGAAAGAAGTTCTTGAAAGTTTTGAAAAATGACCTGCCTTTGAAATAAAAATAAAGATGGATAAAATGAAATCCTTTTGTGTGAGGAAGAGGACAGACATTACTTCTTTTGTAAATGTTCAAAGGACACAGAAACGCAGTTTACTTTCTTGCAGTCAAGTAATTTTCATTTCCATGTTCGCACTGTTTGCTAGAGAATAGTGTTTATATTACTCTTTTCCTCGAAAAGAAAAACGAGAAGATTTGTCCTATGTATATGCTTCTGAGATATTCTTTTCTTAATGACAGAATGAATGAGAAAAAAATGCTCACAAATGAAGTTCTTTCAAATTATAATTGTCGCACTTTTTTATTAATTTATTTAAAATGGATAAACGATTTTATCTCAAATTTAACTATCGAATTATCAAGATACAAAATGCATCTCATGAATTTAAATAATTCAAAGAAATACGTTTTGATTTAAAAAGCTGATGTAAAACATGCATAAGTCTTCATTTGTTAAGAATTCCATTTATTTAAATTTTTCCATGTTCTCTCTCTCTCTCTCTCTCTTTTTTGTTAAATGTACTTAAATTTTATTTTTTGGTAACATGTAAATACGTTTAATTCCTTTCTGTGAAATTTGGCTCTATTATATGAAACTTAAATATTATAATAATTACATTTTCTATTTTGACATGATGTATTTTATAATTCCTACTATTAGCTCATAATCTCTATATATTTATTTATTTATTTTGGTGGTATTTTCACTTGTTAATAAAATACATTTTAAAGCGCTCAATTGAGCTGAAATTTTATATACAGCTAATTAGATGACAATACAATAATATAAAAATAATTAATAAAAATAAATTGATTAAAACTAATTATTTAAAGAATTACAAATATACACAACCACGTTGGCATAATTTTTGGCGATTTAGCGACCCTTTTGGGGACTAGTGTCAAAACTTGAAAAGGTGTTTTTCTCACGTGTTAAAGTATTCAGTTGAAATTAAATTTATATACAAGATTGTTTTGGATGACCATACGATACTTTAATGATAATTAATAAAAATTAATGACCACTTAATGTTGTGATTCTGTCAGATATATATACATATTTATATTAATTGTAACTATTTAATAAAAAGTAGCTAACACATAAAATTTTCCTTTGTTGATCTTAGGAATTGACTTAATTTTTTTTTATATTACTTGTTTGTAGATATTTTAAAAATCAATGTACAAAATTTTGCATAATATTCTAACTGAAATAGATGTATTCTATTTCCTTCGTTATAAACTACCTTTACATAAAACTGCTTCAATATATATTAGGTCTGTATGAAAGTATTATGGAAAGCTAAGACGAAGCGAAAAAAAATGCAGGACAACAACAGATAAAGAATATTTTTCAAAGATTAATTGAATAAAAGATAGAAAAAATCTGGTAGATTTTATGACTTGAAGAAACATATTGAATTTATGAAAATATTTCTAGGTAATATTACCTCAAAGGCAAAAAACATTGCTTCTTTTCCCATGTCTTAAGTCTCAACTTGTAAGAAATTTTTCGAGCTGTATTCCAGACACATTTATATGTTTTCTTCCAAGTAAATGTCTTGATTTAATAAACTAGATTAGCTTGCGGCAGCTTCTAATGTTCAGCTCAGTTTCTGGAATGTACATATTCATTTAACTGGTAAGAATTTCAGAATTGCCAATATTTTTCCAATCTCCAAGGAAAGGGAATGAAATTACACCTTTCTGGGTTGAAACAATTCATATTATCAGTATGCATAAAAATGCATATATAACCGATTTAGTGGTGGCTTTTTAGATTTCATTTTAATGAATTACGATTAGATCGTAGTAAGGATCTGAAAGTGCGAAAGCAATGTCATCATTATTAAGGGGTGTCTGCTTACGCTTTTCTCCTATTGGTCTACATGAGATGAATATAGCGTATAATATGTTATTAATCATTCCCCAAAATAAAGTTATCTAGGTCACATAATTCAAGGGGAAAAAATCCCTTATTTTCTTAAAAATTTTAACATAGTATGTGAACTGGTTCCTTAATATACTAGATGCAGATGTGTTTTACCATTTTGATAGTATCATATGACAAATGGAATAAATGCATGGTCTTACTTAAAAGCTTTGACAGCTTATGCAAAAGTTTTGTTATCAAGCTGATGTAATAAGCGACGATTAATCTGATGAAAACAATGAATCTCTTATCTGATGTTGAATTTTCTGACGATTAGAAAAAATATTTTAGAAATAGAACACATTTTGTGTCATATATCTTCCTAAGACATTGAAAAAAGTTTTCTCTTAGCATTTTACATCATGGTGGAAAAAGTTTCATAACAAAAAGGAAAGAAAAAATAAACGAAATTTGCTTCTTAATCAGGCAAAACGTGGGGAGAAAAAACAAAAGATTCAAAAAAAGGAATATAAAATGGCGGAGGTGTCCATAGTATAAGATGATTAGTTGAATGGTCAAAGGCTTTTTAATATGAAAAAAGGAAGAGGGATATGGATGAACTAAAATATTCTGTTTCAATAATATTTATTACTAATATATAGAATATGTATTTAAGGTCTAAAATAGTACTTTATGAACTGGGTCGACTAGACCTTCATAGTTAAAATATGAAATTTTTCTTCCCCAATTGTAGAAATATTACAAAAAAAATGTGGAAAATTCCGTTCTGGTTCCTCATTTAGTGCAAAATACATGCATTATAAGTAGGAATCAAATGTGATAATTTTCAGATATCTCAGGTATTTTTAAAAAGAGCAACTACAAAGCAAAACATTGCTGTATAGTTCAGTATATTTTTTTTCAAATATTGGGCATCGATTTAGGTAAATTTTAAATTTAATGCATTGAGTGCTTTGTCTGTTATCCACTCATTTGAAGCATTCAAAACCTTTTTAAAATCATACAAATAACTGTTTCTATTATTAGTAACATTTCTAGTGAACGACTCTTGAAAATGTAAAAAGCTCTTCAAAAGCTTGGAAAAACAAGCTAAAAGATAATGAAGGAAGACCACTTCCTCAGAAACACTACTCTTTGCTATTAAAATAGCTGGGTATAATATTTTTTTCTCCCTCTTTTCTAGAGTATTTCAAGAATCATTCCGAGAAATTCTAATTAATTATTCTTGCAGTTTTTTGCAATCTCGATATGAAAAAAAAAAAAAAAAAAAAAACACGCCTTTAATTATTTGAGGTATCTTCCCAAAATGAATGTTTTCATCTTATTCTTTCTTCAGATGTTTTGTCTTTATCTTGATCTTTTCAATTAGTTCCCCCTTTTTGAGTGAAAGAATTTCTTGGTCTTTTCAAATATTTCTCTAAGAAATAAACTTCTTCACTGTCGGCATTTTTCTCAGAAAAAGAAATCTCCAATTGATTCTCGTCATTATATATTCAAAAGTGTTTCCTGATTTCTCAGCAAAATAATCAAGACTATTTTAATCAGTGTTCGCATTCAACAAAAACTGAATAATCATTGTTAAAAATTTAAATTATGTCTGAAATGTAAAAACTCTATTTTCGATTATTTTCACACAGATTTATCACTTAAAAAGAAAAAAAAAGTTATACAATAGTTTTATAGTTGTGAAAAAATGAAATTTAATACATATAATCTTGATGTAGTAAAAAGTATGAATTGGAAATGTATATTATTGACAAAATTTTTAACACTTCTCCATATGCTTAAGAAGTATTTAAGACTCCATGATAATTGAAGATATGTTCTTTATATTGATATTTCTTTGTATACTGAACACATAAATGATGACATAGTGTTAATTTATTCTTAATCTAGCCATTGTAATTTGACTAATTAAGTTTATTTTCAATTTCATGATAAAAAAAAGACTTGCATCTCTTTAAATCCATTATTATATTAATTATGTATTTTACGATAACTTTTTAGTTATTTTCACGTGATAGATTTGATTTACTCAAAAGATATAAAACACTTTCCAAGACATTTCAATTTAAAATTAAAAAATAACTAGCTTTATTAACCTATTTTAATTCGCTTAAATTTAAATAAATCACCTTACATTTTGTTTTGCAGTTAAATGTTTTGCTTCTACAAAGCATAAAATGATGTGAATAACACTTGTTTAAATTTTTTTTCACATTTTATCCTTACTAATATTATAAACGTCAAAGTTTGTATGGAAGTTTGTTACCCTTTCACGCAAAAACAACGGAATGGATTTTGATGAAATTTTACAATAATACAGTTTATACATCAGAATAACACATAGGTTATAATTTATAAAGGTATTGTTTGAAGTGTTTAAAATACAATTATAATTATCAAGTAAGTAGGAAAACGTTCTGCCACCTGCAAAAAAGCCCGCGACAGCACACATTTATCTATAAGTGTGAATAAAACCTTTGCCTTTTTGTTTTGTCTACGCCAGACGCCAGGAACTGCGAAAGCTTAAACAGGCGGAGTGTGAGAATGATTACAAGTTTAACATAAAATAAATACAATAAAGAGTAATATTAACGTATTACACTTTCAGATATAAATTATTTATACTATTTTAAGCTTTCATTGTACAAAATTTGTAACAATTTGTTACTTAAGCTGTTCAGAGATCAGATTAGGAAGGTGATTTAAAAAATCGACCAACAAGAGAGTTACGGGGACTTATAGATAAAAAAAATTTATTTTTATCAGCTATTAGATCTACAGACTTAAAATTTAACAAACAGGGTTTTTTTTCCTTCAGCTGAGATATGCAAAAAAGTTTTTTATTGTTTAATTTGCAATTTACATAAGATTAACTCATTAAAAACTTCATTATCCTTCCATCTGTATTGTTTAATTTTTCAATTCACCCGTGCGAAGAACGGGTATAACAGCTAGTCCTTTAATAAAGAAAATAAGATAATTCAATTCAAATTTCTAACCAATCAGATATTCTATCATAAAGTAATAATTATTATGTACTTTTATGATTCAAATATGAATTTATGACAGAAATAGGGAAAATATAGTTGAGTTTCATTCATGTTGTTAATATCCTTTACATTTTTTTTATACGCAATACTTTTTTTTTCTTTTATTTCTTAATATGTTGTTTTGCAGGAGGCCATGGTAGCCTAGTAGTCTTGATCAAAACCTCGTGGCTGGCGTGAATTCGAATTCTTGGGACACTGAAGACTCGCCATGAAAGAGGGCTAGATTCTTGGCACTTGACTGTACACCAATTACATGGTCCGTCACCCATAGCTCTCGAGTAGATTTACAGTACAATGTTACTAAACACTCATTCACTAGTTTCAAAGCTCTGTCACTGCTTTTCTGGATTAATTCTACGCAACTAAGCTCATATACTTGTATTTAATAAATGTAACATGAGGAGCCTGTGTATCTTTTGAACCTGGTTTCGACTTAAAAATTTAAAAATGCGCCATGTTATTGTGTCGGAAAGTGGCTTAATTCCCATTAAGTGCAGTTCTCGATGATGCGCATTTATTCTTAAATAATAATAATATCCAGCATTTCCTTCTTAGTGGAGTACTTTGAAAGTCACTTAATGAATCATAAAAAAAATTGCATACATTTTCAAATAAATATTAAAACTTAAAAAAAAAAAAAAAAAACCTGTAATAGTTTTTGAAATATTCAATTAAGTATTAAATTAAATAGTATTATTTAGTACTAATAGTATTAAATTAAATAGTATAATCTAGTACTAATATAATTAAATTAAATATTTTTATTTAGTACTAATAGTATTAAATTAAATATTATTATTTAGTACTAATAGTATTAAATTAAATAGTGTTATTTAGTACTAATAGTATTAAATTAAATAGTATTTTCTAGTATTAATGGTATTAAATTAAATAGTATTATCTATAGTCCTAATCGAAGTAAATTAAATAATATTATCTAGTACTAATCGTATTAAATTAATTTGTATTATCTAGTACCTATAGTATTAAATCAAATAGTATTATCTAGCTAATAGTATTAAATTAAATAGTATTATTTAGTACTAATAGTATTAAATTAAATAGTATTTTCTAGTATTAATGGTATTAAATTAAATAGTATTAATGGTATTAAATTAAATAGTATTATCTAGTCCTAATCGAAGTAAATTAAATAATATTATCTAGTACTAATCGTATTAAATTAATTTGTATTATCTAGTACCTATAGTATTAAATTAAATAGTATTATCTAGTACTAATGATATTAAATTAAATTGTATTATCTAGTACTAATCGTATTAAAATAAATAATATTATCCAGTACTAATCGTATTAAATTAAATTGTATTATCTAGTACTAATAGTATTAAATTAAATAGTATTATCTAGTACTAATAGTAATAAATTAAATAGTATTATCTAGTACTAATAGTATTAAATTAAATAGTATTATCTAGTACTAATAGTAATAAATTAAATAGTATTATTTAGTACTAATATTATTATCTTCTGCTCATGCAACTCAGCGCCGAATGGTCACGTATACTGAGATGGGCATATATAGTAGGCCTTAGACCTCATGAGCTGTTGCACCACTGAGTTTAGTCTTGTATTAAATTAAAGAATTAATAGTTTTCTCAATGTATTTTCTTTCCTACTTAGCTTTAACTTATATCGCTATATTGCGTATGTATTTTTAAGAATATAAGCTATAAAATAAATTTCAATATATAAAATTTTATTTACAAACACTCGTTTCAAGTGGAAGTTCTTACAATACATTTGCAACTTATAGGAATACTGATCGATGAGTATTGAAAAAATTCATTATTAAATTGAGTGATTAGTTTATATTCACATTGCTCATATAAGTTTAAAATAATTTTATATTAAAAATTAAAGTACTTTTAATTGGAAATAGTCAATACGTTAATTAATATAATTACTGAAATATTTAATTAAAGCTGCTTAAATTAAAAACAAGCTTGATCTTGTTATAAAATTTAAACATATTTTTTTTTTTCTTCTCTTTTAATATAAAATTGCGGTGTACCTCTATTTCAAGACATGTTTTAAAAAGTAACAAGAAACTAACATTTAGCGAAAGACACAATATTCCTGTATGTTTGTCCGTAATCGATTTCGAAGCCCAGCATTGGCAATATCACACAAATTCTACTTCTACCAATATAGAACTAAGATACCATACTAGTACTTCTATTCCTTTTTCTGAACCACATCCCACAGGAGAGAATGTTCCAATACTTTCGAGGTAACTCTTGCAGTTTCCGTAACTCTGATGATCAGTCAATGTCACCGGCCTTCTGTAACCTTATCGAAAGAAGTATTCCTGTCCTTACCTACTGGACAATTAAAATTAACAATAAATTAAAAATTACCTCAATCGGTATTACTGCAATAAACTCCTTATCATCTGTTATAATTCATTAGGCAGTGCTATCTTATAAGGAAGTATTATTACTCTATTGATATCTCCAGGGAACTACTTACGCTGAAAAGTTTATTTAATATTGGTAGAAAACTACTTACTGAAGCGGTGGGCTTAACTCAAGGTGTTATTTTGAGGTTTATTCATCAAAAATATATTTATACGTTAATTTAGAAGAGAAAAGGATCAAAAGATTTTAATTTTTTTAAAAAAAATTATTCATGTATATTGTGCAAGTAAGAGGAGTTTATTTTGAGCGTTAAGAATTAAGAACCACAGAAGCGTAATAATAAATTAATTCTAATTATAATATTTTTTTCTCTTTCAAATTTACAGTCAGTACCTTAGTTTATTTTCTTTATAAATGTCTGGCATTTATTCCTCTACCATCAATGTAATATTATTAATTTTATTTAAAATAATTATAGAGCATAATTATAAACCAAATACTTCTTTCATTTGCTATAGAAATAATTATATTTTAATATACGTATCGTCAACGGTAGTCTTCACTTGAAAATAATTAGGAAAATCTTATTCAGCTTCTTTCATGCACATGTATATAATACATATATTTTTTTACTTTTAATTCAATTACATAAACAGAAATTAATAAGAGAATTTCAGTTATTCAACTATAATTAAATTACAACAATCGATTTTCATCTACACCATAATTAAAAGTATCGGATATGAAAATAATATAATAATACTAAAAATATATTTTATTCATTAAAAACATTTTTTTGCTTTAAAAAATGTTTTTTTTTTTCAAAATGTATGTTATGTATTGTTTTAAAAGTGATTCCTTAAATCTTCTTTTTGAATTTTTATGTTATACTTTAAGAAAAACTGTGGATTATTTTACCAATATTGTTTTTACTCAAATTTAATGAAAATTTTGGTTTTTAAATATCAATCAAACTATTTTCCACAAACACGCATGCACATATGTACACATACCTGTTGAAAAAAAAAATCACGCAATGTACTTATTTATTCCCTATATTTTTAATATGATCATGAACAACTAAACCTAAATAAGGTTCTGCCCACTTGATATTATAGAATATGTTTAAAAATTGCGCTAAATAATAATATTTTACTGATTTTGTTCAATTGCAGTAAAATCAGTAACTTCATATTTTTTCCATTTGCTGTTATTAAAAAATACGTTTACTTTGGGATCATGTAATCTTGAGCTCTCAAAATGAAAGCTTCTTATTCATCCACTTAATTATGAAGCAACTTTTATGTACAGAAGGAGTTAAACTAATTCTTTACAGCGAGCTAACTGGTCTCGTAAAAAAAATCGCAGAAGTGCTGCATTTGCCATTGTTGAACTCATGAATAACCAAGTATTCTCGCAAACACCTTTACATGTGTCATTATTCCGAGAGACAATAGTCATTAACTAAAATATCTTCACTATACTTAAAAGTTGATTTACAAGAGTACTTTTGAGGATTAATAATAAAAGAAATTAGAGACCTTAAAAGGGATTTACATGAAGCAAGCTTGGTCTCTCCTCCTTTATACAAAGCCCTATAATTCTACTTGTAAGAGTTGTAAATATTAGCTTTAGACTTAATAAATATCTGCAATTAGTATTATTTTTTTTAATTTAAAGTATTTTATTGTCAACAACGTTCTTTCTTAATACTGTACAGCTAGTTCCATCATGACAGCTGGAAGGATATTTATTGTACAGGATCTACTCATAGACACACAGGAAGAAGCGTTTATTTCCGGAAGAAAAGATAAATCTTTCACAACGTTGAATAACTTTATTTGTTCCTTTTTACTGAGAAACGGAGAAGTACATTTGTATTATGTAATGGAACGAATGGGAAATCAACCCACAAGGAGTCGAGATAGAATCATCTTGTTGAAAGAAAGCCAACCTTTCTAAAGTGTCAAACTATGTAGCAATTATCTTACTGATCAATCGCAAGAGTTAACTCCTCAAGGATCCACAGTGAATAAATTGGATTCGGGAAGGTATAGCTTAACGATTGCGTATTATAAGCCGAGTAGCTAGAGTAAATGAGACATCCATCCAGACAAGTTAAGGACAAACCGACCACTTGAATGTAAAATTGAGGTGAAAATGTCTGATGGGTCATCAACCAGCAAACCAAGAGCTTCAAGGTTCAATTTTATATATCTCGATAATTTTGATGATAAATTTCTCACAATTGTTTTGAGCGCACCTAAGAGAAATCAATAAGAAAACAAATTTCATGCTGCATAATTTTGTTCCTTAATTTTAATTCTTTGATTTATAGAAAAATAAACCACATTCTGATAGAGGAATACTCCATTCACATAGACATTAATAAAGTGCATGTATTTTTTTTTCAATAATCAGATATTTAGACAATTTATATTTAGCAATTTTTTTTCTTGCATTTCCAAATAAATCCATTATTTGATACGCTCATTCATTTATTTGTCTTTTATTCTTCAATAAATTTGAGAATAGCTATATAAGACAAGAAAGAAACACCACATACTTTGTATATACCTTATATATAAATCCGTAATTTTAATAAATAATTTTTTTAATAATTTTTTTTTTCCTTCCGGAAATTTGAGGAAAAAAACCTTAATATTTTTTAAAGGTATTAATATTTAGAGATGCATTTTATTGAATGCTTAATAATTAAGATAAGCTTTTATTGCATTAAAAATTAAATGATGTATACAAAAGTGATTTGTTATCATTGGAAACATACTTATATTTTTGCAAAAATATATGTAAAAATAAAGAAATTTGCAGCCTTTGCTCAAGAACAGGAATTTTTCTTAAAAATCAATGAACGAAAAAATTGATTTCTACAAGAAGAGCATGTCCTAAGTTAAAATAATTGAGCAATTTTCTTCATAAAGTATACAACTATTTGGCTTTATAGTGTAAATAAAAATATGTGTCGTAAAAAATGTTCTAAAAATAGGTTGCAGTATACACTACGGGCCACTAAAATGCAACACCATGAAGAAACATGCAAACCAGGTGAATCATGCGTTGGCGGCGGAGAAATATGCAAATCATTACCATTATAGCGCAGACGCATATCACAGGTAACCGAGCACTACACGCGCCAATGAGTGAGTGAGTGAATATTAACGTCACACTCTTCAGCTACAAGAGGGCTTTTGGCGACGGACTTCATTATTTTGAACTATGGTCAAGTGATGAGGGCGACTACCTGAGCTGGTACCGCCCTCTCCTAACTACCACACCACACCAACGGGATGATGTTTGAGATCTCGACAGATTTAACGTGCATCACTCCCCTACACGGTGTGTCTTCAGTGGTACTCGGCTCGAACTCGTGACCTGTCAGCTTCGATACGATACTTTGATCAGTAGGCTACAGCAAGTGCTACGTAAGGGGAAATTGGATTGACAATTATTTTTTCGTGTATTTTTTTTTTCTTTTTTGTTTGTTTGCGTAAGCTGTTTACCTGTGCCTCGTGGAAGACATCGAACATCTTTTGACCAAGTTTCTGAATTCGACCAAGGAAAGTTAGTAGCCTATAGGGATTGCGGTTTCTCCTTTAAAAAAATCAGTCAACGTGTTGGACGAAACCAAACAACTGTAACGTGAATCTGTAGTCACTGGATGCAGGAGGAAATGAAGGAGCGACGGGGCTGATAGCACCCAACTCGTTGCACCATTGACCGTCATGGCAGGTGAATTGTGTGAATGACAGTGATGGATCGTATAACCACATCACGAGCAATAACACAACAGATTCAATCTGTTACGCATCATTCAGTGTTCTCTTGTACCATTCGACGCCGTTTGCTGCAGACTGGAATTTCCGCAATGCTTTCATTGTTTCATTTACCCTTGACTGGAAACCGCAGGCGTTTGCGCCTCCAATGGTGCGATGAACGGTGGACATGGACAACGGAATAAAACGAGGTTGTGTTTACTGATGAATCCTGCTTCTGCCTGCAACATCACGATATTCGGAATTGAGTCCGGAGACACCATATCAAAAGGCTACTGAACTGTTGCGTTATGCATCTCTACACTGGTCCTGCACCCGGTATCATGGTATAGGGAGGTATTAGATTTCACTGCGGTACAAGTCTAATAAGCACACATTGCCTTTACACTGAACAGCCAGTGATACATTTCTCAGGTGTAGGAGCCGGTAGTTCTCAAGAGGATAATGCCCAACCACACGTGGTTCTCAATGTTAAAGAATTCTTCTTCCCCCATCAGATCAAATCGATTCTTTGGCCCGCTTGTTCTGCCGATCAATCGAAAAAACGGGATTCATGCCTGCACAACGACTGGAATGGGTTACACCAACAACTGCACTATCAGATCAACTTTAGCAATATGTGGAAGCCACACAGACTGCTGTACCCCGTCGATGCATCCAAAGTATCTTTGATTCTATTCCGAAGCGTGTATCAGCGGTTAAAGTCAACAGTGATGGTTACACTAACTACTGATTGTGTCATCTTCCATAAGTCACAGGAGGATGTAATTCTAATCATTAGATCTTGTATGACAAGCTATCTGCCGAATAAATTTCGCTGTGATATTTCTGGTCTTTATTGGTCTCGTATTTTGTTTGGACAGCAGTATAGGATGTAATTTATCCATTCAAATATATATTTTCTTAATATTAAATGCATCATTCATCCTGTCATTTTCTTCCAAAAAGAGGCAGCAAAAATTTGAGTATCTCAATAATTCATCTATTTGAATTTTCGTTGTGAACTATTTTAAATTATCTAAGAAAATAATACAAAATTTTATTTTAAGGGGAGAACAGATAAAAATTACTTTACATCAATTATATTCAAACTTTTCCTGTAAATGCACTATACTTAATACACAATGAATCCTATCATCTATAAAAGTTTCAGAAATTGATTTTTAATGTTAAATTGAAATACCACAAAGAAAGTTGTTTAACTTTTGAGCCATCAAATTTCTTAAATTATATATTGTTTCCTTTCAGCTATTTTTTAGATAATTTAAATCAAGCAAAATCTAGTTCCAGTCACGACTTTAGTTGACATACTTCCCCTATACGATACAAAAGTTGTGTTTCCTAAATCCCTCTTAAAAGCGCACAGCTTAGCTGACTGAATTTCATTTTCCCGATAATAAATAATGAAACAAAAGTTGCATCAAAACCAGGCTTATATACACACAATAGGTCCTACAATACGTAATTGGCTGTACAAACATTTTCCCCAAGCATAAAATCTCGAGCGCTTTTACCACACTGCCTTCCGGATGAACAATTGCAATTGTTACAATGAAGTGTTGTTAATTGTGCTTGGTGTGGCAAGTACTTCATAATTCCGTTGAGTGATTGCCTCAGTGGAGAGGTCTAATTGTATTCACCAGATGATAGCAAGTATTACAATGATAGCGGTTCAAAGTCTTCTTTGAGAGATAATTGGAAACTATTTATTATTAAGTTATAGATTATTTGCACCCATCATTCCATATACATAACCATTTTATAGTAAAATTAATTTTATCATATTGTAATTCACTCCGATTACGGTTTACTTATTCCTAATTTATTACTATTACCATTAAAACCTTCTGACAGGTTCTGGACATTCTGCACCCGACAACCTCTGCAAACACACTCAACTATGAGTGGTAAATTCGTAATTTAGCTATACAAGTTTAGATGAACGATTTTTCAAAGTGCAAATAGTGCTGAAATCAACAAACACTGGAATAAATAATATAAAGAAAATAAGAAACACATGTAAGCCAATATAAGAAAATAACTTGCTAGAAAATACTCATCAATATCATGTTCCGATTTATGCATCTATTGTGTGGGATTTTTAATAAGTCTGGATGCCAGAATGCAGGTGATCTAAAAGTAGAGTATCTTCTAAAATATTTCTTCCACAAATTCTTATTTCTACAAATGTTCAGAAATCGTATGTATATGATTAAACGCAAAATTTCGAATTATAAACTTAAGTAAATACAGCAGAGTAAAGTTCGAGAGATTCTTTTTCTTTTCACCACCATTTATAACCTATACGCTGTATCTTAATTTTCGTTAAATGTGATTTTATTTTACTAATGCTATATTACGATATATTATTTTAAGTAAATAATTTATTTGTTTTCTAGTGAAAATATGAGAGATTGAAAGAGGGTAAAATTCTCTATTATTTTCATCACCATAAGTCAAAAGTGTGCTTTCAATAATTATTTCAATCTTAGTAATAGTTGTTTGATCTCTTCATACGTGATACAAAATCCACCTTTTATCAGTCAGATATTACCAAAATCCGTCGTCTGAACAGAGTTTAAGTATAGAAATTTAGCCAGTTCTCCCTCTAGTATTAATTTCTAAGGTAAAATTGTATGATTCGATGAGCTGGTTAGAAAATCCAAATCGCAACAAGTTGGAAATTCAACAGTCCTTTCAAACTTCATCAAAAGCTTTGGCGTCGTCCACAATTACCAAAACCCATAATTTAAGTTGGGCTTGAGAAAAGGGACCTCCTCGGAGGTCTTAGAAATCTGAGAAAACTGAATGTTCTCCATTGGCGTGTTGAATAGCATAGAAATAAAAATGATAGATTTAAAAGGGAGGATGTGACTAGAAATTAAATTCATTTCCAGAACCTTTTCGATTGGAAGTATATTAATAAATTTCAATACTACACTGGATTTTATCTATCTATTTCAATACAGATTGAGAAGTTTTTCAGTCTTTGCACATTAAGTGCGTGTGAGCTGAGAAATTGGTATTCTGAAACCCGGTGCTAGGTTCAAAATTTTTGAAGGCTTTCTGCACTTCCTTCTATATTTTTTTTAATTAGTGCTGTTGTGGTTTGATAGCAATTCAAAAGCTATTAATTGCATCAATAACAGATACGTGGAGTGAGTAAGGTTTCATGAGATAACGTCGAGTGAGTTTAAATTTATTATTCGTATTTCTCGGTTATCATAATGGCTTCTTAAATCTGTTTCATTAAATACATTTTTACGGCTATCAATAATTTTTACATGTGAGTTTTTATAACAAAATAGCTACGTACAAATTTGCTCTCAAGAGCTTAGCAGCATATCCATTAATGCATCTATATCTATATATATCCATCTTTCTCTCTCTGTATATATATATATATATATATATGCTTACAATACTAGTGGCAAGCGAGATTTTAGATGTGAAAATTTAAGAATTATGTTAAAGTTAGTGCCATTATGTATTGCAATGAAAACTTTAACCCAAAACTTTAATCATTAACAGCAGTCACTCTGTAACTTTTGCAAAATAATTTTTGGTAACATCATTGTACTCTCAATGCATATGCTATGAGAAAATGTCTCAAGCTTTTAAATAATATTCTGTTTTAAAATTACTAATACTTCGAATATTAGTAATTAATAATATGGTAATTAAAAAAAGAAAGAAAAAATCTGAAATTACCTCAGACACGTTCAACCTATTATTCATTAATCAGTCTATAATCCATCCAAGTCCTCTCCCTGATGCCAGTGAAAACAAAAAAAAAAATCGAGATTCAAATGAGACATCTATTTAAAAAACCTATAAATATACGTCTTTCGTTCAATACACATTTCTCAAATAAAGAGTCATTTGCAAGAATGAATTTAACATTTAACTTTTTATATTGTTAATATTACTGTGAAAGTAGGGGAAACCTAATTCGTGTCAACGATATTTAAGAGCGAGTGAATCCCTCTGTTCGATACAAAAATTAACTAATAAGACTTACATGAAAGCTAATGAGTTCCCAATAATAATTGGAGATACTACAGATTTTAAAAAGGTGTCGGATTATTAAATATTGAATAAAAGTTAACAGCACGCAGTTTCCTAAGAGAATGTGCAGAAAAATTATTTATGATAACAATAAATATTAAAGGTATCCGACTACGTTCGGAACCATGATTTTAAAAAAGTGCATAAATGTATAATTTTCATGATATTCAGTGTCACTTAGATTAGAATACATGTATAAAATTATTTTAAGGACATT
>BMAV01009091.1:43959-55724 GCA_019973955.1 Trichonephila inaurata madagascariensis | reverse complement strand
TATTTTGCCTGTATATAGCTCAGACCTCTGTACAGAGGCTCAACTATTATTTTTGAAAAATTCACATTATTTTCAGGGTTACAAACATTTGAAATAATTATCGAAGTATTTTCTTAAAATTTCTCCCTTCTGTTTTCGTAAAACATGGATAAACCGACTTCCGAATTATGCGGTTCAAAAATTCTAGTTGAGCCTCTGTACAGAGGTCTGAGCTGAATACAGGGAAAATATTAATACAAAAGACGCATTTTTTACAAAAGGAGAACATTTGGAAAAAAAATGTTATTCTAAGTTAATTTTTTGCCAAAATATTGTATTTAAATAATTTTTTTTGTCATAATGTCCTTAAAACATTTTTATATACATGTATTCTAATCTAAGTGATACTAAATATCATAAATATTATCCATTTACACGCTTTTGCAAAATCACGGTTTCGAACGTAGTGGGATACCTTAAAGCTAAACATATTCTTGTACACATTTCGAACATTGTTTTATATGAAACTTCAATAGCTATTGTTTGCAAATAAACTTCTCACTTTTAAACTTTTAAGAAAAATGAGATTTTTTTTCCCAACAATTTAGCCAATTTTATGAAGTATTTTTTCTGTACTTAAATTTAGTTTCTTTTTAAGCATTCCTGCAGTATTCAACTGAAAATTAAATTGAATATTAATTATTATTTATTAATTATATATTAATTGGGGTATTTTGCTTTGTTTCTTATTCTTTAAAAATGTAATTTTGTTATTTGTTATTAAATGTATTCTACATAAGATTTTTTAATATCTGTAAAAGCACAGTGTCTCAAAATAAAACTTTTACACTTATTCGTAATTATTCTTCAAAAAAAAAAACTCTGTGTTTAATATCGTATTTTATGCAACTTATATCAATAGGCGCATATATATCAAGTATTTTCATGTTTATGCTTTAAATCCTTTGAGAGGAAGATATTCTTAATTATTTTCTCGGCATATCTATCGTTTACTGTTTGTTTTGTTCTTTTGAAAGACGAAACTTATTCAACTTCAAAAGAATATTTTTGATTGAGCATCATTTTTCAAAGCATGATTTTCTCTTATTTACTTTTATACTTATTTTATTGTTTACTTCTCTTCTAGAATCAAATTTCGATTAAAGAAGTTCTTTTATATTTGAGGAACAGTCTGCTCAGGCAATAAAAAGAATACTTGGTGCGGAGGAAGACCTTTGAGAAAAGTGTAGACACCAAAAGCATTCTTTTATTAGAGCAAAAGTAAAAGATCCAATCTCAGTTAACCCCAGGCAGTCAATTGCATTTTTTTTTTTATTTTTATGTTTCGCTATTTGCTAAAGGGTTCTGTTCAGATTATCTTTCTTCTTCGACGGAAATATTGGATAATTTGGTTATTTTCCTAAGAGTTTCCCTCTATCCATAATGAAAAGAAAACTGAAAACACGAAATTTGATCCTATGGAAAATTTAAAATTAGGTTTTTCAATCTTTTTTTTTTTTATTTATTAATATACAGCGTAATGAGTTTCGATCACTGAAAACATCCTTTTTGCTTATTATATGATTCAACGGATATGACGATTTTCGTTGAATAGAAATATAACAAGTGTTTCTTTTCAACATTTTTTATTTTTTTTAACATTTTTTTCATTATTGAAATTCTTTTTGAAAGAAACTTCGAAAAAAATTATAATACACTCAGATGTAAACATCTTATTAGTTCACTACGATTCAAAATATTTCAGCTAATTTTAAGGTATCCGACTGCGTTCGGAACTGTGATTTTAAAAAAGAACATAATTGGATAATTTTCAGAATATTTAGTGTCACTTAGATTAGAATACATGTATAAAATTATTTTAATGACATTTTGGCAAAAAAAAAATATATAAATACAATATTTCGGCAAAAAATTAAGTTAAAATATCCTTTTTTCAAAATGTTCTTTTGTGAAAAAGGCTTTTATTGTAATAATATTTTGCCTGTATATAGCTCAGACATCTGTACAGAGGCTAAGCTATGAGTTTTGAAAATGCACATTATTTTCAGAGTTACAATCATTTGAAATAATTATCGGCGTTTTTGTTTTAAAATTTCTCCCCTCTGTCGTCGTAGAACATGGAATAAACGCATTTCTAAGTTATATATTTCAAAACTCATAGTTGAGCCTCTGTACAGAGGTCTGAGCTATATACAAGCAAAATATTATTATAATAGAAGCATTTTTCACAAAAGGAGAATACTTTGAAAGAGGGTCATTCTATGTTCATTTTTTTGCCAAAATATTATACTTAAATAATTTTTTATTGTAATATTATTCTTAAAACAATTTTATATACATTTTCTAATCTAAGTGGCACTAAATATCATAACTATTTTTTTTATTCATTTATACCCTTTTAAAAAATCACGGTACCGAACGTTACCTTAAGATTTAAAATATTATTTACCAGTGCGGGTTAATCCATTGGGTGCTTGGAGCAGGCGCCCTGGCGCCCGGATAAGCTGGACTTAACCAGATATTCTGGTTATAAATTTCGATTAACCAGTGTCATTGGGATCCGCAGATATTTTGTGACCAGGGCCCTAAATAAATTTAAATCACCACTGTATTTATCTCCTTCACTTATTTTTATTTTCCAATTCTGAAGTAATTTTAACCCTCTCCCTTTTCATCCCACGATTTCCACGGGCAACGTTGATGTAGCAAAATTTTCACAACCCACGATTTCTACGGGTATGCATTTTTTCCACTTTCTAGCTGTGCAGCCTGTATGTTTTTTTTTTTCCTTTATGTTTTTATGTTCATATATGGATGAATTAATTCTGTATTTTAAAATAAAAACTCTATCAGAATTATTTTTGTATATTTTAACTCGAAAATGTAGATTTAAAATAACCCTACGCAATTTTTGAACCTACTTTGATAAAATAACTACGCAGACAGAGGGTTAATGTGTTTCGTCTAAAAAAATTCTTACAAAAATATTTTCACAGAGTATTCACAGTCATATGATATTGAGGTACACACTTCAATTTCCAAAGAACTCATTGAATTATTTATGCAGTATTCAGAATATTATATTTAAAACTTCCTCGCTAAAAGTGAAATAAAATTATTTATAACATGGATTTCTTATAATTTAAAATATATTATTTTTACGTTAGTTAAAATCTTAGGAATTTTTGAAATGTTGTAGCATTCCAGTACTTAAACAACTTGATTTATACAAATTTAAATTTAGTACTAGAATGTCTGTTGGTGATGAACAGACACTTGAACATCTTTAATTTGTTCTCCTTTCCTTCTTTTTGCATTAAATTGGAACATTTTTCGTGACTTTTAATCATTTTCCGTAGTGATTATGCATAGCAAAATTTTTTGCTATATTTAAAAAAGAAAACAATTGTTAATTTTAAAGAAAATGTCTTCATTTTAATAAAATAAAACTCTTTTCACCACGATGATTAAAATAAACTAAACGTAAAACTCTTTAAAAAATGATATCTGGCTCATCTCAAATGATAAATTTTCAAGCATATAAACTTGTTACTGTTTTTATTTTTAATCAATCATTATTATTTCTTATAGTTTTCTAGTATCACATTAGTATTACGTTTTCTGTTCTTACGGTTATTGCAACTCTGGTTGCGATAGAAACGATAAGGAATCGTTTATTCTTACTACATTAAAATGAGTCACAGTAAGAACAAACGATTATTTTTTTGTTAAAAATTAGTCATCACGTTGTGACGGGCTCACGCGTCTTTTCTGTAACATAACCTCTGGGTTCTTTGACGGCCAAGATTAATGGCAACTCTTCTTCCAACCCAAATCCGAGAAGTGAAATGCAATTGTAAAATGCAAATAAGGTAGCTCTTAAAAGAACAGAAGTTTTAGTAAGCAGGATGGAAATTTAGAGAAAGTTATGTTTAGAAGAGATATAAGTGTGAATTGACAGCCTATCAAAAGATTACCAAGATTTCTAGCCATTACTACAAGGTGCATACTATTGCAAGCGTGCCTAAAAGTCTCTGAACAGTGATTGAACCTTAGCTTGATTCAAGGTAGGACTTATTATTTGATATTAGGACTTGTAATATTATCAGAATTGAAAGTAGGTGGATAATTTAATTATTTAGATAAGTGATCCAAGTTACGCGATTAGGTTTAACTACAGCTGTGTGTTTGGTTTATTCTCACTTAATATAAGTTTATCTAATTTATTAGAAATTTAAGTTATATTCTTAATAAAGTCATATTAAGAATTTTAAAATGTCGATTCATGTCGAGAATCCCACACCTCTAATTCACGCTGACAATCAAAGATATGGTCGCCATAGAACGACCATATCACAAACGTTTGCCCCATAAAGATCTGAATTTAAATGTAGTTGAGTATTAAAATTATTGTTGTAAATATGAACAAGAAATAAAATACATACTGAAAGTATTATTATGAATGTCTGATGCCGATAAGCTAATAAGCCTTTCATTTTTTTTCCAACTTAGTCAGAATATAAACAGGAATCCAGAGCGCAATAGGTCACCAACCTTTATGAGTAAATGCTCGATTCTCTCGAAAAATCTAAACGTGTACAGTTGTTTATATTAATATAAATCCTGGATCTAATTTTAAAAAGAATTCGGATCCTAAAATACATATTGAAGTTCAAAGTTTTGCGAAACATTATTCAAAAAAAAAAAAAAAAAAATGAATTTGAACCGCCATGTAGTGCTTTGTAAAAAATAATATGAAAGAGCTCCCAAGTCAGATCACATCGATGTGATCATGGGTCTCAGAGTAGGAAAGTGCAATCACATATAGGTTACCGTGGGCCCTGGAGGAAGAAACGCTTGATCATATTTGTGTGATCAGGGCCAACACACGTTAAAAAGGATAAGACTTTTAAATAATAATTTCTAAAATTAAAGTAGAATTACTGTTTACTTTTTTGTAAATTGTCCCTCCAAAGATGATTTCCGCAAAACTCATTTTTAGTGGATTTTGTGACGGGGCTTTTATCTCGATTTCTATTAACTGTCCTCTTCGGATTTCCTTGGGGCCAGAACGGTAATTCATTCAAACTAACTCAAAAGGAAAACGTGTTTATGCAAATTAGGAATCATATATATATATATATATTGGAAGTTTAGCATACGCGAGGTCGCTAGGTAAAGTCGCTAAGCGAAGTCGCTGAGTAGAGAAATAGTCGCAAAGTGATATGAGATAAAGTCTAGAAGAAGAACCTTAATTTCGGGGAATTAGCCTAGCCGTGCAGGTACAGATGAATCAAAAGAGGGTCCAAGATGGAGCATAGCAAGCAAGATCCAGCCAGATTAAGGCTTAAATGGAAGATTTAAGAACCGTAACTGTTTACCTAGGATATAGAGGTAAGCTCGATTAATTAAACTTTAAGTACGAGATGTTTACTATTGAGATAGACTTTAATCCATAAAGATATATTTAGTGGTTAATTGCGTTATTTATTGGTGATACGTGTTGCGTCTTCTCATTCTTGATTCATCCTCCTCTTAGATTAATGTTGTATTGTGTTTAAACTAAGATCTTAATAAACAGATTTTAGTATGGATGAATTTAGTAGTTCTGCGTTACTTGCCACAAATATAGGTCATGCGAGTAGTAGAGAGAGGGTGTCCCCAATGGGTGGGACACCACAATATCTACTCAATAATATAAATATGCTTACCGAATTTCAATGTTAAATTCAATAATTCAGAAACAGAAATTCTCTAATCAATAAGCCCCGTAACCCATATGAGAGTCGATTTCAGTTAGACGCATTTTTTGTGGATTTCAAATCCACAAAATCTTTTTGGGAGCAAATATACGAATGACCATGTCTGCCAAATTTCAAGGCTTTGTGTATAATAGTTCAAAAACAAGAATATTTGTGTCTAATGTCCCTTAAGTAATCAAAATGCCCTTTGGTGGTCGATATGCTTAAATTTTCTTCTGTAGGGTATCTCTACCCCATAAAATAGATGTGCTTACTTTCTACTTCATGGAAGGAACTAGCCAACCAAATTTAAAGACTGTAAGCCAAATTGTTCACGAATGGGAATATTTATCTACAATACCCTTTAAGCTCTTGTAACGTACTTCAGTGGTCTATTTTTACGAAATTTCTTTTGTAGTGGATCTCTTTTTCACGAAAGGGCTTTTCCTACACTTCAAGTCTTTTGGTGTAATAAATCAAACATGTACATTTTTTAATCAATAACGCCCCTTACGCTTTTGTGTGTCAAAATTCACTTTTTTTGTCCCATAACGGATCTCTACTCTATGAAAGGAACGTATCTCCCAATTTCCATGTCTGTTGGTTAAGAGTTTAAGAGTTTTTTTTAAAATATAAAACCTTCTTGTATGTGTGTGGGGGTCGGATTTCACAAAATTTATTTGCAGCATTTTGCTACGTGTCTTCCAAATTTCACGTCTGCTGGTCAAATAGCTGAAAAATGGGGATATTTATCTGTAACACCCCTTAAACCCTCGCAACGCCCTTTGGGGATCAAGTTTCACAAAATCCGTTTTTAGTCGATCTTTATTCCATAAAATTAACATGTCTGCCAAATTTTAAGTCGGTAGGTTTAATACTTCTTGAGATATCGTGATGATTGAGTCACTTTTCGATTTTAAATAAATATGCATACATGTGTAATTGATATTGTTTGTTGTAGAATTATGTGTTGTTATATATATATATATATATATATATATTCTTATTCTCTACACAAACAAGAGATAACATCCAACAATCACATTTGAAAAACACATAGACAGTAGAAAAATCACACAAGGAAAGACATATAAGCTACCGAGATTAAAAATTATAAAATGCATGCTGCAGTATTATAAACATTTCTGACTTAGAACAGCTAATATATATAAAATAGTTTATATATAAAAGTGGGGTTGAACATGTTTTTTGGCCAGCCAACCTCCCCCCTTTATGTAAATAATAGTGAGCAAAAACCTGTTGAAAATAATGGATAGGAATATCTAAATCCATTACAAGATAGAGGTGACTTACCTAAAATTTGCACTTAAGAATTCAGAGCCTGCACTAAATCTGAGTGTTATATATAAGGTATTGCCAGATTCTGGACACTAATGCAGATTTAAATCATGTAAATAGCTGAAATGTAGCATTAAACAAAAGTATAAAAAGAATAGAAATAAAAATTAATAAGTGTTACACAAATTATAGCATAATTTTAGTAAAACTAGAGTAAATATGAATAAAATAATAATAAGTAATTTTATCTAATATTATAATATGAAGATAACTATAACAATGAAATATATAAGTTTATAGTAATAAACTATTAGCAAACTCAGAATTTTTATTCCTTACTATTTTGAATAGCTTTATACCTTTATTAATAAAATTAATTGGGTATTTCTGATTTAAGCAATATTTTGTAAAATGTTTCTAGTTATTTATTATTTCTGATTTTTTTTACACCAGAAATTTATTACTTTGTATATAATTAATAACAATATTTCTGAATATAAAAACATGTACATTACTCTCCCAATGAAGATCTTTTATAATATTGAAATTAAATTCTTTTCTTTTTTCATAAATATTAGAAACTATTACATTATCTTTTAATTTGATATGTATGTCAAGAAAATTTGCTTCATTGTTTTTAATATTTGTCTGTATTAAATTAAGATATTGTGGATAAAAATTAATATTAGGTATAAAATTGGCTTGTTTGCCAAAAATGATTATGCCATCTATATAACGATAAATATAATATTTAGAAATATTAATGTAACTACTTTTAAAATAATGTATGTATAAATTGGCAATACAGTTGCTAGCAGGGCCACCTTGTGGCAAACCTTTAATCTGCAGATAATAGTTACTCTTATGATATATATAGTTCTCTTTAAGTACAAACCTAAGTAGTGAACCAAATCTATCATATAATTAACATTATTAAATAAATTATATTTATGTAAATTAACACGTACATTAATCAGATCATCAATATTAATAGAGTTAAGAAGATCTTCAAAATCTGAACTATAGACTGAATAAATCTTTTTATCTTTCATTTGTTCAATAATTGATTTACTATTTTTAAGAATGGCTGTGGATTTAAGATTATTTATTGTACCATGTAATATTTCATGGAGAATTTTGCCTGTTTTGCTGATATATGTGTTAAATCCATTTGCAACTGTCCTAAATTTGACTGGGTCCTTATGAAATTTGGGAGTAAGAAATATATGTGGAAATTTAAAATTATTATTAATTTGAATTCTTAATTGTTCATGAAAAGCCAAAATTCGATTATTTATTTCTATATCAGAAACAGATAACTTAACAAAAGCTGTATTATTAACAAAATAATTGTTGATTATTAAATTATAATAGTATTTACATGTGAAGGCAAAATTTCCTTGCAATTTATCAACATAAACTATAATAAATTTATTTTGCAATTTTTTAATCAGATTTTTAACATTATTAAAAAAGATCTTATTATCTGTACCAAAGTTATATTTATTAAGCTGCTGTGTAATATTACCTTTGAATTATGTGAATGCTTCTATAGGCATACTATATTTATTAGCTAGTTGGTATATATAAATCGCTCAATATCATTATATAACTGATTTTTTATAATTTTATTACTATTCCAAATCATTAATCTAAAACCAGTACCTTTATTCATTATGTTTGTAAGATTATTGTCTTTTATAATATTGCATTATATATATATATATATATATATATATAATGTATATATATACACACACATTTTGTGTACTTTTAAATTAAAGTATACAATTCATTTAGCCACATTTTAAAGAAAACAGAAATAACACCAAAATAATAGAAATAAATTCATTGGATTGGTTTTAGAACTAAGCAAAGTTTTACCAAGTTTTACGTATAAATAATTACATTAAACCTGATGAATTATGAATATAATACTGAGGGTGTGAAAATTCTGAAAAAGTAATTGCACTTAACACAGTTTTATTTAGGTAAAGAAGCTCTTTCTGCAAGTAGTCATTTTAAACATACACAAATGTGTATAATCATTTACGTCAAACATTTAAAATAATCGTGTTAGCTGTCAAGGGTGTGTTTTAAAATATCTTATTTTAGAAAATTTAAAATATTTTGTTACAAAAGAAATAAATTTCGTAGAGAGCCCCAGGAAATTTAGTGGAAGTAAACATATCTCATACGTTTTGTGACAGTATGGGATTAATTTAATACTATAATTCAATTATATTACAATTCTAGGAAAATAAACACACGTTGTTTATATTTATTCAAAAAGGGTTTGTGCATACAATTATCAGGAGCTTTAAAATGCTTCTTTTTCGTAAGGATAGCATGATTGAATGTAATAATCAATGCTTGTTCCATCTAAGTAAACACATGAGAACTCTCTAAAAAATAAATATCCCTAATTTTGTAGACGAATCCAATTACTTGCTTCCTGTTTTTATACATACACAAAATTAAGAGCAACAGAGAGTTAAGATATTGAAAAATCAAATTAACTTTGCAATTTTTCAGCTGAAGGAAAAAGGGGATTTGAGGAAATCATTCGCAAGCTGTACAAAGAGGGAAATAAATGACGTCTGACTGCCTGGAGCGAATTGAGATCGAATGCATTCATAGGAACTAAATAAGGTGAGGCTCGGTCCTCTCTCTCATCTCTAAACTATTTTCTCAGCAAGAATCTTTAGATAGCCTCATCAAAATGGTAAAATTATGGTTTAATAAATGTTGAATATTCGTTATTCTAGAAATAATGAGTATTATAATTTTTAAGGTGCATTGTTTTTTTAAAATTTAACAATAATAAATAAACAATAATTAATATGAATTTAGCATTTCATAAATATAGTCTTACAAAATATAAATCAGTTTTCTCACTGGCTGTTAAGTGAAAAGAAATAAATATTTCTTTTTTTAATCTTTATTCCATACATGTATAACATTAGTTATGTTAACATCAAATGTCCTGTTAAAGTGATCTTAAAAAATTATTGGGATTTAAAGTATAATGTATGCATTATCATTTCTTTTCATTTGCAATAACTTGACTTACCTTAAAATCCAGCGTAAAGAGCGCCCTTTTCACACAAAAAATAAGAACGAAATTTACGAGTGTGCTTTATTCGCCGGGTATAAAAACAATACCTTTAAAAATAATAAAAATACAATTGACATAAGAAAATTAGACTTCTGCATAGATCGGAATACTGTTTATTTAAAAGAAATTAAATACCTAATAAACTTAAAGAGTGGTAGTTCTAGAAATATATTACTTTTTCAATATCTTGGAATATTATCATGAATGTATGATTTCAAAACATGAGCGCAATGCACACGTACATTTCAAGTTTCTGCTTAAAAAATAGGAGTGAGCGTTATACGGCTAATAAACCAAAATATTAAAAATTGCAACTTGAAATTTACGTGCACTTTATCTGCCGGATTTTATGCTATCCCAATTTCACATTATCCATATTTATAAATATTTTAATGTATATATTAAATAATATTTCGTTAATGACAGAGTGAAGTGACTTTAAAATAAGATAGATTCTGAAGCTTTGAATGTGACAGCTTATTTATATTTAGGAAAAGAAATTCATATTTTCTCATTATATCTAATTTCTCTACCTCCATAAAATTAATGATACACGCTTTGTCTCAAAAAATAAAGCTGAAAAATAGTAATAAAAAATATATTGAAGCACAATGAAATTTCTACAGATTGTTGAAAAGGAAAAAGTGTTAATGCCACATAAAATAACAGGGTAGCACACAACATTTAGTTTTCAAATTAGCAACAATGTGCCTAAGTTCTGAGTGAAAATATTTAGTTGCTAACTCATATCAATAGGAAGTGTGACCATTTCATCTGAAGATACTGGCTCCACAACAATGATTTTTCCCTCCAAGTAGATCGTCAATCTCACTAAATATGATCCATGGCCTTTTTCAACGAACACACGTTATCAATTCATATTTTAGAGGAGGTTTGCACATAAGTGAAAAACATATCCCGAGCATTCCGAGATTTGCTCTGTCTTTTTAAGACGGGTGAACGTTCTGACCATCCTATTCCAAGCAGTGTTGCACGCTCTGCGTTCTGGTAAACAACACGAGCTCTATGTACTCTCACGTTATCAACCATGAATATGACATAAGGAGCATGGCTGTATAGATTTACATTTTGATAAATAACTACTGTTGCTAAACTGGGGCGAAAAACTTGGGAATCAAATCGGCCACCTACTTATGATCTTGCCCAAACCCTGAAATTAGCACTCGTGTAGCTATATATTTAAGGAGATCGCGAGGTTGCGTTCGAGTTTCTAGCATTCTCTAGATCTACATTTTTTTTTGGAATTAATTTTATGTAGAAACGGGTCTCATCTGTGAACATTACATTGGCCCGTTGCTGTAGTGTCCAAATAATGTCATCCTAGAACCACTGTAAGCGAGCTCTTCATTGAGAAAACGTCAATGACCCTCGAAAGAATGGTCGTCTGGAATACAGATGACTTTTATTCAGCCGTATACAAGCAGTTTATCAAGATATCAGGGCTGCGGTAGCCCAGTGGTTAAGGTATCGGACCATGGCAGGCATGTCTAGAGTTTGAGCCCAGTACCACTAAAGACCCCCGCCGTGTAGGGCAGCGATGCACGTTAAATCTGTCGAGAGCTGAAACGTCCTCTCGTTGGTGTGGT
>BMAV01009091.1:0-43498 GCA_019973955.1 Trichonephila inaurata madagascariensis | reverse complement strand
GGCTTATTTCCAGAAATTTCAAAGAAAAAAAATGAAGAAATGAGCACTATGAAAATGTAATCTTGAAAGTAATGACAGAAATAACTACTAATGAAGTGTGTGTGTGAACCTATTTTTATATCTATTTGAGGCTATACAATTGTTTTACTGCGGAACGGCTTTCTGTTTTTACTGAAAGACACATAAGCAAATTCTGTTACTGTAACCTTTTTTCTTCTTCTCGAGTTCTGCTAATTTTAGTTTATTCATTATTTTTGAGAGAGTAGATAGCATAACATAAATATTACACAATTTTTAAAAAAAAGTGTGATATGGTAGATCTTTGTCGATCATATCGTGGGGTTTTAGCATAAGTTAGAGATGTGGGATTCTCGAAATGAAAAGACATTTTAGAATTCTTAATATGACTTTTATTAAGAGTTTAACCTAAATTATTTATATATCTAAAAACTTATATTAAGTGATAATAAACCAAAACACTTAGCCGTAGTTAACACAGATCGCGCAATTGGATCTCTTATCTATATAATTATATTATATCTGCCTACTCTCAATCCTCATAATATTTCGAATTCGGAAAATAATCTTCCTACCTGGAATTTCCAATCAACGGTTCAATCAACTTCAGATATTCCGTTAGACTCGAGTACAATGGTATGTATCTTGTAGTATTGGCTAGATATATTTGATTCTTGGGTAGGCTGTCAATTTACACTTCTACCTTTTCTACACTGAACTTTCTCTAAATTGCCATCGCCCTTACTAAAACCCCTGTCCTTTTAAAGGTTATCTTATTTGCATCTATCCTTCGTTTCACTTCTTGGATTTGGGTAGGAAAAGATTTGCCATTAATCGTGGCCGTCAAAGAACACAGAGGTTATGTTAGAGAAAGGACGCGTGAGCCGTCACAAAGGTACCTACATTTTAAGCAGTTAGTTAGCACTAGGTAAAAAATACTCATCTAGTTAGTATATTTGTTTGCCTAAATGTACATATTTTTACAACATTGTCATTCAAAAAAATAAAGCTATGCATTTTCTGAAACAAATATTAGCTCGTACAAGAGTTTGAGGATAAGTAATTGAACTATGTAATATAAAACTCAACATATTATCAGAGTGAATTGTATTGCCTTATTTTTTACTTTTTATAACGAAAAAAGTTCATTAATGTTTTTAGCCTTCTGTATAAATGTAACATAAATAGATACCATTGTTTTATTTTTTGAAGATATTATTTGTGATGCTATTGTAAACTTCAATAAAAAAAAGCTTTTATTTATTGGAAAAAAAATTGTAATGGAACTGATTCAGATAAAAAATATTTGTATTTTTAGGATCAATAAAATAACTATTCAGGTATGGCTGCTTCCGTTGTCTGCATCAAGAGGATACAAATTGTTGGTGTTCAGTTCGGGGAAATAAACAACCAATATGGCTTTATTTTAGTGTGTTTTACAAATGTCAAGTTTCCTGAATGGCTTAACACTGCAATCATAAATAGAGTTAGTCGTCCACTAAGACGAATATTTTTGTAATTACATAATATCTTGCCCTAGGTTATTTGTAAACTGTTTTTCATCCTAGAACCTATTCGTATTTTACATGTCTAATATGTTCTAATTTCAAAAAGTCAGAAATTAAGATACAATTTCTGAAATATTAATTAGATAGATTTGAAGTATGTGCCTTTGAATAATGAAAGTTGTTCGATGATTTCATTTATTCCAAAATTAAGTTTAAGTGAAAAAAATTCAATATATATATATTTTTTAAATATTAAGTTTCGTAATTTTAAATGCTGTACAGAGTTAACGCGTATTACTAAAAAATATAAGTACGTTCTAATTCATGGGAAGTTTGTTAAATTTCATTATTTAAATAGAGATGTTTTAAATTGACATTCGATACTTAAATAGACATGATTTAAATAGAGTTTCGATGTTTAAATATACATGTGTTTTAAAGTTTTGACATGTTTTACAACTAACAAAACTATGCAATTTTTTCATTTAAATTATTTTTGAATTAAATTAAATATTCCAAAGTGTTTAAATTGTTTATATTAAAAGCTAAATGGAAGTAATGAGGAAAAATGCTCAAACATTTCTAGATTTTGTGTGTCTTTGTTTTATAAAAGACAAGAACATTCAGTGAACATTGTATTACATATTTTTACATTTCGGGAGAAAAAAATTATTATATTATATATCCTTTAGTATTACATATGATTGTTTTTTCATCGTTTAGCACTTAAACGTTCTTATAAAAAATAAATAAAAACCGCATGCACACTGAAATAATTCAAAATTTTGTATTTACACTTTTTTTCAACGCATTAAAAAGCAATAGTACTTTTAAAGTTAGTTTCACTCGAAATTAAAAATATTGAATAACACAACTATATAAGTAATTTTAAAGCACTTAACTCATACATAGAAGTTTCTAAGACATCGAAGAATTATGTATTTTTTTCCATAACCATATCCGAGTTCTTAATAAGTCTTTTTTTCCTATCAACTTCTCGCAAAAGAAAAAAGCTCCACCCTGTAATCATTTGACAATGCGTGAAATTAAGTTAATGAGCTAAAATCTCATTTACGGTTCATCATTTAGCCGTGGTTTAAAACTATTGGACCATTGCTAATAGTTCTCATACAACTATATTAAAACGCTAATTTAAACCTACTACTCATTTTTAGTCTCACTTATTTTGATGTATTTTTTCATGTTTTTCGCGGTAATTAGCATGATTTTTTTCCCACAAAGCAACGAGAGTTAACAGTTTTTGTTAATAACCTTAAAGTTGCAACTTTCTTTTTTCTCCGAAATTCTTTCATTCATGTAATTGGATAAAATAGGTATTGAATGATGAATGGGTGTGAGAGTGTTTTTTTGTTTGTTTGTTTTTGTTGTGTTGTGTTGAGTTGTGTTTTTTTGTCTAAATAGTTATAAAAATAATAGTATGGAAAGGAATAAAAGCAAATGTTATGTGATAAAATTTTAATGCATGAACAATTCCATGTTTAGAAAAAAGAAATAAATATCTACATTTAAAATTAATCATTTATTTAAATTTAAAAAGTTTAATTTTTAGGTGAAAATTCCGAGAGTTGGTAATTTTCTTGAAAATAAATGTTTTCCCCCTCAATTTTTATGTGAAGTGTTGTGTAGTTATTTTTCATAACCTAAAGCGCTCTTTCATTCGGTAGCTAAATAAAATTTTTAAAAATATATCTCTCTCTCTCATGAATGTTATAACATTCACTAATTTAATCTACATTTTTTACCTTATGTGTACTACCCGGTAGATCTAAACAAAATTCTGAAACACACAGGCTTAAATCATAAAATTCAGAGTTCAAAAAATTAATTAAATCAAAATTATTTTTTCATATTCCGCTGCTGCTACAACTACCAACAATGAAATTGAGGACATGAAATTCGTATTGAGTTTGCATTATTATATTTTCCACCTCTCCATATTTTCTCCCTTAAGGAGAATTTCCGATAACTTCAGGATACCCACGTTGATTTCCTTTACTTTCGTAATCAGTCAACGTCCACGCTTTTCTGTCATATCATTGGAAATTGCCGTAATTTCCTGTGCAAAATAGATATCTGATACTTATATCGGTTTTACTATATTATAGAAATTAATTATATAATAAGCGATATATTATATTGTGGAATTTAATGTTCTACCTTTATTACAACGAAAGTAATATACAGTCTTGTAGTAAGAGAAATGGCATCAATATTGCATAAGACTGCTTGGTTTGAAGAACATAAGATATATTGTTTATATAAAATTCATCAATAGTTCGATATTGTATGACAGTATTTATATATACACACACAGTCATATATGTATATATATTTAAATAAATAAAATACACAATCACAATTTAATAATCAATTAAATAATTGAAATTATATGAATCTTATAATACTAAATCCCATTTCAAAATATCAATGGCGAACATAGAAGATAAAATTCGAACGTTTTCAAACAAAATTAAAAAATTATTAGTAAATAAAAATTTATAAAATATCCAAGTGCAACCTCGGACTTAGGACCGATAAATGCAGTTTAACTAATTTGATGGAGCCAACTTTCCCTTTATTGCAACTTGGTAAGTTAATTGGGAAATATCCAATTCTAAAAACTTAAAAATTTAAAAAGTTAAAATTAAACCATTAAACTTGAAAAATTAAACTATTCGCCATCGCATTCTGAAAGATATTAAAACATTAAAATGATAAAATTCTAAAACGATTAATTACATTATATAAGGGAACCAAAGAAAACCAAAGACGATGCACCCATCTTTAAAATAGTTGTATAGGAAGAAAAAATATCCAAAGTCCAAAAGTTCAAATTAAAAACGCAGTATATTCACAAATGAATAGCGTAAATCATTAAAAACCCATCAAAGTGCATCCTATCAATAATTAATTTAACACTTTTTGATCCTACAACAATTACCTCCCACTAATTCCATGTCAATCCAAATGATTCATAATCTCACATTAGAGTTTAATTATTTGGTATTAGATGCAAATCAGATTGCATGCAAAAAAGTTGCTTGATTGGTCATAAATAATTTTAAAGTGTAGTCGTGTAAAAATATTGGTCTATGTGTGTGTTAAAATGTATCCTGTGTGTGGAATGCACATATTCTTTACAGCTGGACTATTAACTATATATATATATACGAAGGTTGGGGAAAAATCAGGGCAACTATTTTTTTTTTTTTTCTTGAAGATACCATTCCGGTTGGAAAATGTGACATATACAGATGGAAGTTCAAGGTGTTAATTACATGTGTGGACAATGGATAGCACAGAAATATCGTAACACACTAATTTATTACAATAGTATATAGGGCAATATGGTCTTCAAGGTGCAAAATAATGACAACAAAGTACACATAAAGTTGACATGACAAACCTGGGTCTAAAGACTCTAAATGTTGTTCATGAGCTGCTCGATGACGGTACGTGCCAAGTCGGTCCGCACACTGACCGGTTTTCCCGAACGTTGCTCATCACTGGTTGACACACGACCTTGCTGAAACTTTTCTATCCACCGTGCTACTGTACGGTATGATAGGGCATTATTCCCAAAGGCTTCCCCTAATTCACTGTGACATTCCATCACATTCCTCCTTTAATTTTCATGTAAGTGTGCTGCTCAACATGAAATACTTCCATCTTGCACGGCACTCACCAACTGACTGATTTCACAGCCCTCACTGAGTTCCGACCAGCTATCATATTACCATCTGATGCTCTGCATACACACCATGCCTACAGAACTTCCACACGATACATATACGTTTGTGAACCGTTCTCGCATATCTTTAAGAAAAAAAAAATGTTGCCATGACTTATGCCCTACCCTCGTATATATATATATATATATATATATATATATATATATATATATATATATATATATATATATATATATATATATAAAATAAAGAGAGAAAGTTTTTTCATTCAAGGGTTTAAATAATCGCAGAAAAATATGTATATGTTCATTTTTCCAATTTTTGTTGCTCCTAAATGTGAATAACGGTTATAAAGTTAATATAAACAGAGAAAAAGTAATAAATGTCTTGTTTCTGCTGTAAAATATTGTGTCAATATTTTCAGAGAAAAATAAATATTTTTCAATGTAATTTCTGATAATAATTAAGGAAAAATAGGTGATTTATGGTCAAATTATCTTCTGGTAAACTTAATATAAAAATGTAAGTTGAAGAATATAGATATGCGAGTGGTCTTACAAACATGTGTGTAGTTAATATACCTGCATACTTGTATATTTAAACTTATAAATCTGATCTACTGATTTGCTTATAAAATTATAACATTACTTTACCATTTACGAGGGATTTGTTATTATATATTAGTGTTTTAATGAATGCAGTCATTTTATGATGGACTATTGAACGAGGAAAATTTTAGTAAAATAACATTCCGTAAATAAAATATATTTTAAAATATATGTTTCAAAAGTTTTCATTGTACTCAATTTTTTATACCTTTTTGGTAAGAATTTCATTTTATTTACGAAGAAATGAAAACGAATTTCGTTTAATAGCATTTTTAGGACTGAATAAAAAATTAACTATACCCTACATTTTTCATGTATGACATAATGTCTTAAAAATATTTTGGATATTATTTAATTGCGTTTATCGATTTCAAATAAGGATTTTAAGTTAAGGACATTATGGTGTGAAAATATATATATTTTTGATGAAACCTGCACGATAGATTTTACACGATATAGATAAGCATTTTAATTAGCTTCTCAACAGTTCTTTTTGCTGACTGAATTTTGAGAAATCAATAAGTCTTCTTTTATTCTATACACCTTTTTTTTTAAGTATACCGTAAATTCCAGCGTATAACGCGCACCTATATTTTCAAGCTGTATTTTTTAATTTTTAAGTATATTTTAAGTATATTTTTATAATTATTAAGTATATTTTTTTACGAAAAACATTTGAAATGTACGTGTGCAATTTTCTTATGTTTTGAAGTCATTATTTATTGGATGAATCATTCCAGACTCTCTTTTGAAAAAATGGTTATACTTCTAGAATTGTACAACCCTCAAGGGCAAGAAGGGAGGGGGGAGACCGAATCTGCGCCATGGCTGGATTTTTCCCACTCTTTTCTACAAACATTGATTCCTTTTCCCCCTTTCGTGTGATGTACGAGGCGGACGATTAATTTTGAAATAAATTAGAACAAGCCTGAGACTTATTACGCTCCCTGTCTGTAGTATATCCAATACTATGAATAATATTGAATACGCTTCAGACAGCGAGCAGTAAAGATGGGTCCTGGCCAACGAAGCAAAACACAGTGCCGGTTTCAAGATCTAAGTGATTCAATTTTCAAATGAAAATGGAAATCGTGCTGCAGCAAGGATGTTTGATATTGGAGAAAGCTCCATAAGGGAGTTGAAAAAAAAAAGGAATTGACAATAATTAACATGCCAAAGGAGAAATGTGCTTTACGTAAAGGAGTAACGAAATGGCCTATTCTAGCAGAAAGTGTTGCAAACTGGGTCCTAGAAAATCGCCTGAATGGATTAATTGTAGCAAGAAACAGTGTACGTTTATTCGCCTTAAAATGGTCAAATAAGAATGTCTTTTCATGTTATCCAACAATGAAAGTTCATAAGGTATGTTATTTCTTTTAAATAAACAATATTTCGATATATGTCTAAATTTTTATTAATACTCATTTTTTTAATGCTCTCATTTTTAAACCTCGGCATATACCGCCCACCCTAAATTTCGATCTTATTTTTTGTGTTAAAAGGGCGCGTTATACGCCGGATTTTACGGTAGTTAACTTTGTAGCTGCGTAGTTTTAACAAACCTGTTTTATCAAAGTAGGTTCCAAAGTTGCATACTTTCTTTTATGGCGTATTTCAAATCTGCGTATTAAATCTACATTTTAGAATTAAGGCATACAGAACATTTTGGAAAAAAAGTATTTATTTTGAAATATAGAATCAGATCATAAAAATATGAACACAGAAACATAAATGAAAACATAAACAGGAACAGCCCGAATAGCACACAGCTAAATAGTCGGAGAAAATGCTTACCCGTGGAAATGGTAGGATGAGCAGTGAGAAGGTTAATCATTGTGAAACTACCGGAAGATAATCTATCACGTTATGTGAATTAAAAAAAAATGGATCGTTATTACACTGGTGTGCAAAACTTAAGCAACAGGTGGGTTTATTGCCATAACTTCACGAAAAATCATCTGAGAGACATGAAATTCTGAAATGAGGGAGAGTATTATGTACGTAAAGGATGACAAAAGCATCGGCGCTGAAAAAGGAATACAACACATACGGTATGGAATCAAACAAAAACAAGCTTTATTGAACGCATAGTATCGTGACTCATGATTGTCTATCCAACAGGAAGAACAACAATGATGATGTTCCTTAATATGGTATATGCCCTCCCCACTACTAATGGTTGCTTAGCACCGTCTCTCCGCATACTCAGAACCAGCTGGTGCAACATTTCTTGAGGTAGGAGTTCCCATTCCTCAATCAACATCTGTTCGAGTTGTTGGTTGTTCTCCGGATGATTTAAGTGTGTGGCAATACGTCTCCCCAAAGCATCCCACACATGTTCGATGGGATTTAAATCTGGGGAGCACGCTGGCCAATCCATTCGAGTGATATCTTCACTTTCCAGCAGCTCCCCAACAGCAAGAGTGCGATGTGGCCGTGCATTATCATCCATAAAAATGAAGTCTTGGCCAATGACACATCGGAAAAGACGCACATGGGGAAGAAGTGCCTCCTCACAATAGCCATCCCCGGTTACAGACCCTGTGTCGAAAATGTGAAGCACAGTTCGCCCGTTCAGCATAATGCCTCCCCAGACAAGAACTCCAGGACCACCGTAACGGTGTCTTTCCTTGATGTTACTGGAATAAAACCGGGTCCCGATCTCTCTCCAAATCAAAATGCGTTGAGAATCGCTTCTGGTACTGAACCGACTCTCATCCGTAAAGAGGACACGACTCCATTGATCAGTTGTCCAGTTTTGTGCTCTCTGGCCCACTGTAAATGGTGGCTTCGGTGGCCAACTTTCAACGGGAGGCAGCGTTCTGGACGGTGGGCGAACAGGCCCCCTTTGTGAAGGCGTCTGGCCACAGTAAACCGCTACACTTGTCGACCCTTTGCTGTACAGAGTTTCTGAGCAATGGTGCTTGCTGACTGCTGTCGACCTCTTTTCGCCTGCAGGATGATATCGGTCATCCCCTGCAGTTGTCGTCCTCGGGCGGCCACCACCAACCTTTCTTACAGCTGTACCTGTGGTTTGGAACGCTTTCAAAGCGCGCGAAGCAACACTTTTGTTGATTCCGAACTCTGCAGCTACACTGGTGACAGTACCCCCCTCCTCCAGTTTTCCGATCATTCTTCCACGTGTGAAGTCGTCCAGGTGATTTCTTCTAGACATATTTCATGAACTGACTCACTGGCACTTGCAGCGAATATGTTGAATTGCGTCTCCGTCATTCATTTTATACTACTGTTGAGCAGCGCGCGCCGACATCACGCGTTTTGCGTACGCTCACATCGCTTCTGACGTTTTGTTCCTGATATTTGCATATGCATGACGTTTCTATTGACTTACGTGTTCACTGTACTGATCTCCAGACCTCCTTTTCTGCAATTTCATGGCTATCTGTTAAATTTTTACATTGTTGCTTAAGTTTTGCACACCAGTGTTGATCTATGGAAATAACGTTGATTTTAACAAAATATGAGATGTAAAAATAGGGATGGTTATTAATTTGCGCTTTATAAACCCAAATGTGGCATCTTTCTTATAACACCCTCAATTTGGAAGCATTATATACACATTTTTTACATTTTCTTCTTCATGGCAAGGAAACACTTATATGAGGAATTGAACAACAATAAAAAAAAGGCAAACTTTAAAGTTAAAAATGAAACCAATAAAATTATAAGGGAATCTGTGTATATTACAGAAAATTTAAGGCTAATAGATAATTAATTTTTGGGCATATTTCTTTGAATTCTGTGTAATAGATTTGTTTGTAAATGAAAAAAAAAAAGAAAAGAAAAGAAACGAGTCTTACAGTATTCGCATATGATGTGTAACATCTGACATGTTATCGTGGTAAATACGCAATATTAACTTTTCCGCAAAAAATATGAAAAAATCGCGCACGCGGGTATGCTTGGAAGTAATTTTCTATCGAATAATTATATCTTTAGTGAAATTGTATTTAATTAACAAAAAGAGTAATGCAATATTTTATCAAAAATAATTATTCTTGTTCAATTTGTGGAAGAGCGGAGACAATAGACATCATAACTAAAATATGACACATATTATTGTGATTCCAAAGCATTTAAAAACCGTTGAAAAACAGCGTCAATAACAATACCACTGTTAACAGTCGGAACATTTTGATTTGTGTGTTCGTTTCGAACTTAAGTTCATCATTCATAAAAGCTATTAGCGGCTCAGCTTTTAGTAAACTGAAGTTAAAGCTAAAATCACCACTCAAAATCAAGGGGTAGCGAGTGATAATTTTTTTAAAGAGCAGAACCACCTTCGTTGTATGGTAAAAGTACAAAATATAGGAAATCTTTATTTTTTTTAACCGTTTGATTCAAAGAAATATATACGACCACCGAAATCACTGTTTGTCCGTTTTCAAATAAGTATTCTGCCGCACTTAAGTTCCCCAATATCGTGACTATCGGATTTAGAGTCAAGCGCTCGAGTGCTTGCTCGCTACTAAAGTTGGACTCCCATGCGAGGGTAGTGAAAAGACACAGCAGCGCACTCTCATTGGTCAAATCAAGTAGCGCGCCCTCACATCACATCCTGTTACACACATCTGTCCTTTTCACGAAATTAGTCCCACAAATATCCAGCAACCGAGAAGAAAGATGTTACACGTCAAAAAAAGGATAATTTATCTTATCATCGCATTCCAATGAATTTTCAAAATACCTCTTTGAAACTTGTATTTCCAAGTACTGATTTCAATGATTTGCAGTAGAATCTTACTCGTAATTCTTGTTTGAAAGCTTTTTGATGTCAGCTTTTTTTCATAAACAGATTCATTTAATTTGTGTCACAAACATTGATGAGAATGCTAGTAGAGTTATTTCCAAAAAGAAAAAAAAATAATATAGGTAAATGCTATTTTTCTAAAAAGTGCACAAATTTCGTGAATTAATTTAGATTTTTAGTGCCATTATACGTATGATATTGAAAAGTCTACACCATAGGAGGAAGTCAACAGCAAATAATTAGTAATGTTTTTTCTTTTAAAAATCTGTACTCGTAGCAAAAAAAGTGGTTAGGTTGTGAGACTAGATCGAATGACGATTCTCGAAGCAACAAATATAGATTCAGATTCAACGAGATTATGGATGACGTCCAGTGGAATGGCTGTTCATCCCGTGTCAACCATTTGCTGCATCGTTCTTCGAACGTGGAGGGGGAGAGTGAACAAGGAGCTTCTTATCAAGTCCAATACATTTGTATAATTGAATGAGAAAGGGAAAAACAGAAATTTGACTTTTAGTCCAAATTTGTAAAAAAAAAAAAAATTGTTCTTAGTTATAATCAATCAAAACTGAAATCAATGACTGTATGAGATTCAATTAAATTTTGTGAGAAAAATGTATTTTCTTATTTAGTTCAATTCGTGAGCATGATGTTTTAACCTATTTTGCTACTAAACAGAGATTTCAAGTTTTATTTATGTATTTTTCTTAAGGATATACGTGTATTTTTTTCATACATGCTCTGTTACTTAAAAGATAATTTGTTCATTCTGCTCGTATATTGAATTTTTAGCTCAACACACATTCCCACATTGCTTCAAACGATTTAATTTCAATTTAAATAACAATTGTTTTTTCTCAGTTAATTTCATATAATAGAAGATATGCATTTTTATGAATGCCATGCCCTGATCTTCAAAAAAAAAAAAAAAAAACGTTTGTTAGAGAAAAGTTATATTTTAACCAGAAGTGAGAGAGAAATTCTTTCTGTGAAAATTGAAGAAAAAGTCGAAACTTATTTCTGCTCCAGAAGTCAAAGGATTTTAATTATCCCTCGCTATTGTTTCTTGAATTATTAAATTCAGTTTACTTTCCTCCATAAAAGGAAAAAATTTTTTTCACTTTAAATTTTATTTTTTATTATAAAGACGAAAAAAAAAAAAAGGATACATAATGTAATGCATTAAAATTACAAGAAAAATATGTTTATATTCATCTTAAATATTAGTTGTCCATTTAAAGGAATAACTCTTTTAACTGTCACACCTGACTCATATTTTATTTAAAGGTGGGGGAGCATATCAAACCACATATGAGCCGAAAAAAATTGAATTTTTCAAAACTACGTTCATTGTTTATCACCTCTCTAAAATTAGTTCAGTGTTTACTCAATTAACATTAATTTATTTCTTGAAAGCAGCTGTTCCATTCAAAATATTGCACAGAAATTTGGAAGCAGATCTCTTTTTAACATATTCGAATAGTTCGTTCGTTGTCAAAAAAGTCGAACTAGCTAGTAGAAACAACTATAGTCAGATAACGTTGAAATTCGACTTCTCTTCAGGAAATAAAACATTTGAATAACTTCGAAGGAATAAGACGAGGCGGTTTTTGTATAACGAAACCACTACTATTCTTGACCTTTCTTGTTCAACAGTATACTGTGTCTTCAAATAATGGAAAGTTAGACAGAAAGGTTCAAGCGGAAAGCGAAATAGTAAAAGGAAATAGATGGCGAATGAAATAGGGGCAAGACGACTGGCATCTATTTTTTACAGCAACAAAAAACTTCAACTCAGCAAATAAATTGACTTGTATCTTTAGTTTTTGGTTTTATGCAAAAAAAAAGAAATAGTAAAAACTTGTATATGTTGTTTATTTTTTAGTTGTAAATTATTTCTTAATTTTATGCATAATCCTCTTCTTCTGGATGAACATGAATTTATTTAAAATGTCATATGTGAATTGTATTTTATGTAAGAACATAGTGCATTAATTTTGTTCAAACATCTTCGTATTCAAATAAGCAATTATTTCTGATTATATTTAGCCGATATTTCAATGAATTAATCGCAGAATACTGTGATTAACATTGTTCAAGTAACTGAATTTTAACTAACAGGGAAGATTTAAGTGAACCGGTGTAATGAGATAATTAAAGTAAGAATTTGGTGTTTTTAAAGATTATTTTAATAACTGTACATTTGTTTAAGATCTAGCCTGCACGATCATGTTGGAACGTTTCAGGGTATTTGCGATTTTTTATTATTATTTGTTTCCACTATCATTGGAGTCTGTAGAGTATTAATAACCAGATGAATTTAATATTTAAAGAAAAAATTATTTCATTTCTTCAAGGGATAATGATATCTAAACCACACAAACCGAACCATCGTGTAGGCTTACAGGCAGAAATATACGTCAGGATGCGTCAAAAGTTATTGTCCTAATTATATATTAACACTATACTCTGAAGTAGTTGCTTTCGCCTTGCTAATAGAAAATGGTAGAAAATTCAGGGGGAAAATATCATCAGCTTAAGTAAAGTTCTTAGTTTCAAAAATGGAAATGTTTATTTTTTTTTAATGCTTTCTATTATTTAACTTATCAATATCGTTATTCTAAATTTGAAGTTAAATAGATACAACGAAGGGAAACAAATTAAATCTACAGATTCAGATTATTTATTGCTGGTCCTCGAATGAAAACATTTAAAAAATAGCAATATATTGTGGTTTTATTCAACTCTTAGACTTGTCATTCTTAATAAAGAAATTTAAATATAATAGTAACATATTTTTATAATTCCATTTTTTTATTAATAAATGTTATTTGTGATTTTATGGAGAAAATTAAGATGTAATTAAAGAACAATCATGTAAATAACACAAGTATCTTACCTGCTTCATACCATGTGATTCCGTTTTACTCTATTAGCGTTTGGTATGTGGCTTATACAAGCTACTAAGATATTACTGCTATCATTTGCCAATTGTTCAAGTTATTTTGTTTATCTGTCAATCACCAGGAAATGTAATACGGCTATGAGTTTAATGGAGATGCCTTTACAAAAGTTTTAGCAACTTTATATATGTTGAAAGCTAAGGATGCCTTAAAATGGCTAAAATTTAAAAAAAAAATTGTTACAAAGTATTTGAGTGGTAATACGAGTGATTGATTGCTAAATATACTTACTATTTATATGAATTTCTTATTGTTCTAATGCTAAGAACTCTATTAGAGATGCCCCAAAGATCCAAAACAAATAAGAAAATCCCATTTTAGTGATATAGGTAAAGTATCTTTTATAAAACTGATTTCCTTTAAAAGTGGATCTTCTTCAATTTTTGACATAGCAAAATTTAAGGTATATTATATTTTTAAACTATCAAATAGTTTCTCATCATATATAAGGACATTTAATAAGCTTTCCTCTCTATACTTTTTAGATTGAACATCTACAATCAATTACAATCATTATGTTGATATGCTCAAATGAACATAACTTCCATATAGTATATAAACCAATCAGGCAAATAGTTCAAAGTATTAGAGAAGTGCTTTGAGTACAAACAAAAATTTAACATTGCAACCAAATAAGACAATCAAATAAATAGAAGATGGAAAAATGATCCACTTTGAAGAGGTACAGAGAAGAATATTGTGACAAAATATTGAAACCATTATGATTATTTTTCTTTCGTTTCCTAGATGTGATTTAAACAGGATTTTACTGCAAGGACTCACATTAAATATTGCATTCTGAACTAAGACTTTGCGTCTATCCAAGGTAAATACATATGAGGGGAAATGAAAAGATGTGGAGAACAGTTAGGATTTTATTCTGCATTAGATTACAACTTGTTTTATTTTTTTTAAAAGAAAAAAAATATGTTTTGGTCTTATTAACATTCACTTTTGAATCTTTGGCGACTAAACTAAAAATATATTTCTCCTTTCAATATAAAATAAATACATTTAACTTTGTAATCAAGGGAACATGGAAAACATTGGGAGGTCATTTACGATATCAAACTACCTTAAAATCGTGTATTGGGTCAAAAATTGGCGAAAATAATATTTTGTCTTTTCTTCCCCCCTTCTTTTTCAAGATATTTTTAAATAAATATGGATTATTTCAATATTTTGTTTAAGTCAGAGTTTCTCAAAGTGGGCGCGTCCCCTAGGGGGCGCGAGCATATCGAAACGATGAAAATCAAACATTAAAAAACATTAATTTATGTAAAGGAAGCAAAAAAATACCTTCTGATAACATAAGTAAAATGCACATTTACACCGATAAAATATATTTATAAATGTATCGGTACTACACACTGTATTTGGTAATTAATTCAATAATACCAAGCTAAGAAATAGTTTAACAATTACTAGTAACTCCATAGACTTGTCGTATATAAAATTATATAAAAAAAGTAATATTTATCTTTATAATTTGCACGGTTTGTAATTAAGTTCGTACTGTAGATTTATATTGAAGTACATTATTATTATTGAATTCAATACATTGTTATTGTTTGGAAGGGGGAGGAGGCACGAAGAAAATTATGACTAAAAATTGGGTCGCAAATATCGAAAGTTTGAGAAGCACTGATTTAAGTGCAATAAAGGGGATTCTTTATTATCTTTTTTAAAACAAATCTAACAATCTAATCTATGAATTTCAAGATTATTTACTTAGTATCATCGTTTTATTTTAGTATCATATACTGCTTTGCATTTTTTACTGAAATGAACTTATTTGTGTTTATCTTGTTTGTTGCAGTTGTTTTTAACAATAATTTTTACTTATACAATTAGACTCGGACTGAAAAAATCCCCTGAAAAAGCGAAAATTTACTGGGAATTTCCCACTGCCAGAGAGAAACTTGTTAGAGAGAGTACTTTTCAGAGAAATTGGGAAAATTATTTATTCATACATTGTTTAATACTAATTCAGGGAATAATTATTTAAAATTTCGAAAGCGAAATATTGATGAAAAATATTTAAAAAAATTTTTTTCCCAATTTTTTTTATTCAAAAACCGTTTTTAAAAGGACCCGACTAAAAGGAACCGGTTTTTGCAAAAGCGTATAAATGGAAAATTATTTATGATTTTTAGCATAACTTAGATTAGACAATGTATATAAAATTGGGTTAAGAATAGTATTACAAAAAAAAATTTTTTTTAATAATTTTTTGACAAAATTAACTTGGGAAAAAATTTTTTTCCTTTTTTCCTTTTGTAAAAATGATTTTTTTTTAAATATTTTTGCCCGTATATACCCTCGGATTTTGGGCCAGAGGCTCAACTAGTTTTTTTGAAACGCATAACTTGAAGTCGGTTTATCCATGTTTTACGAAAACAGAGGGGAGAAATTTTAAGAAAATACGCCGAAAATTTTCAAATGGTTGTAATTTTGGAAAATAATGTGAATTTTTAAAAACTCATAGAAAAAAACCTTTTTGAACAGAAGTCTCAGCTCTATATACAGGCAAAATATTAATATAATAGAAGCATTTTTTACAAAAGGAGAACATTTGGAAAAAATAGTTATTCTAAGATAATGTTTTGCCAAAATATTGTATTCAAATATATTTTTTTTGTCATAATGTCCGTAAAACAATTTTATACATGTATTTTAATCTAAGGGACACTAAATATTATGAAAAATATACATTTATGTGCTTTTTTAAAATCATGGTTCCGAACGTAGTCGGATACCTTAACCTGAAGATTCAGGACTTGATCTGCAACAAATCTTACAAAGCTGAATACCTTAAACTCTACAAATTCCTTCTCGTCCTTGGAACTAGAATTATTAGTACATAATGTTCAACCTTAAATAATTTATTCCGTAATGAATATTCCTTAGTCCTCAAAATGTACAAATAATCAACCTAAAAAAGTTGTTGCATGCCGTTTCAGAATTGGCGAACAATTTTATGTTAGAGTCTGCTAAATCCATTTCAGCATGTTCAATTGAGTGAAATATCAGTGCAAGTGGAGCACGGGGAAAACATAGTTATTCTTCATTGAATGGATGAGTTGCAAAAGCGCGTGTTGCCTCAGAGAAAACATTCGACATCGATGCACATTCATTATTGCCGAATATGTACAAAAACTGAAAAAGCATCGGGATTCTTCAAACATTTGAAAAATCTCATTTCTGTGGGAATCATAAGGGATCAAGTATGGAAACTGCCGGTACCCATAGAATTTTCAAAAAAGTGCGAAGCGAACCCTAATCATCGATATACATCTTGTTATGAGTATGGTGTCTCAAAAGTAAGGAATAATAGTAATAATAATATTAACAAAAAACTTTGGAGTTGTTATTAAAAGTAATGCCGGCAATTTGTCTAACATACGGAATACAGCTATTGCAGAATTTCTACTGATTTTCCACAAACAAAAATCCATTTATAAACAAGGGCCTTCTAGATCTTATTTTTTTGTGCTTGAAAACCAAAAGGTCAAGAAAAGAAAAAAAAGCTTTTACGCTAGAATTTTTTTTTTTCCTAATTTCTTTATTCAACACTGTGAAAATCACATTCGAGTACTTGGAATTTATGTTGCCAGAAACTCCCTAAAAATGTTTTAATTTAAAGACTGAAAATGCTGAGGAAAAATTTAATGGTATTCTTTGGGGTCAATATTTGTTTAACGTTTGATGCAGCAGTTTGTTGCATATGGCGAAATTGCAAATCAATGATCAGATGAAATAAATTAGTTGAAAAATGCTTTTTGTATGACTGCTGTATTAAATTTATTAGATTGCTAAAATACATAGATAAAAAGTCTTAGAAGACAATGTTTCTTAAGAAATCACGGAAAATTCCAGGTATTAAAGTTTCGAATAAAATGAAGTTAAAAACCTTTTAATAAAATTTTTAATCAATGCCGTCAGTTGGAGTTTAATTGCTGAAATTTTAAAAGGAATCACTCTTTCTACCGACTATATGCTTATCCAAATACCCAAAATTTAAAGGTAAAAATAACTAGCTCTAAAACAATGAAATTCTAGGAAGTCCTGTGTTGAGACCAGGGAACATCTGATGAGGGCAAAATAAAAGAATGGTTGAGATAATAGTACTTGTTTTAAAAGTAACTAATTGGTTAGGAAAAAAGTAAGCCAATGGTATACCCAAACAAGCTGCAAAAATCACAATTAAGAGAGCAAGCTATCCAGTAAAAAATTCAACATATCAATACATACATGTATGTAGTTTCAGACTAAAATGTTACCCCTCTACATGTATTGCATATTGTTAGAATCTTTGCATATTCGCAATGAATTTTTGTACTGGGAATGAGAATGAGAAACTATTGGTCGGAGATCATATCATTGTCCTTTCATTCTCTTGAGAAAAAAGCTCTATACGTCTACAAGGAATTTCATGATAACAGTAGTGTATTGCATGTAAACATGCAAATAATAGAGAAAAAATCGCAAATGAACTGGAAGTATTTTATCAGAATCGTTAACGTTCTGAAGTGGTGAACTAAACCAGTCTGGGCTTATATATATATATAAAATAAATTTGTATAAAATTTCAAAAACCAGAAATAATAGATAATGAACATAACAAGAAATAACGTAATAAGAATATAAAAGCAAAACATGAAGATCAAAAAAAATACAAAAAAGGAACTATAAAAAGAACCAAAGGGAGTCAGAATGCAATTTCGGGCTTAGGACCGAATAAGTGGGGTTTGACTATTTTAAGGCGCCAACCCCCTTTTCAACTCGGTAGGAAAAAACCCAAAAAAAATAAAAAAAATTTTAAAAATATATAAAAAAAAATTTAAAAATATATAAAAAAAAAAACCAAAAAATTTAAAAAATACAAAAAATCACAGAGAGTATGATAAAACCACTTTATTTATTCTGAAACAAATTCTCCCAATTTTTGAAGCAGAAAAAAAAAAAAATTTTTAAACGAAATCTTCCTACTTACAAAAATCCTTTTTCCCAAAAGAATCAAGAGTCTTGGGTATCTTTTTAACATATCTTTTTAGAACTACATTTTTTCACTTAGATAGATAGATATCGAGATACAATAAAACATAACATGAAAATATTAACCAGTCAGTACATACATATATATATATATATAATAAGGGCCTATATATATATATAAGTCCTGACTGGTTTATATATTACATTTGCCAGAGTTTAAATATAAAATGTTAAACAGTTAAACTACAATGCTACAATTAAAAAATGTATCATATCATAATATAATATATTATAAGCAATATACATTCTGTGTAATAGGAGTCAATATGTGTAATTTTTAATGCAATTTAAAGGATGCATATTTGGTAATCTTAGTCTAACCCTTCTTTTCACATTATATTCCTGTATTCAAATATTACAAGCTGTAGAACTTCAATATTTTTTTTTATTTTAAATTTAATCACTCAAAAGCTAATTTCTTTTGAAGGAAAATCGTTGTCACTATAACATTTAAGAGAAATAAAATTATAATATATATATATATAAGAAAGTTTAGAAAAAATTATATATATATATATATTTTTAATATATATATATATATATATATATATATAAAATATATATATATATATGTCAGCCCCCGGCCTGCTGGGGGTTTTTTAAAAGGGGATCGTCTCTAAAAAATTTTTTATTTCTTTTGAATCACATGAAATTCCCTCATGGCGGCCCTTTTGGGCGCAAACCGAAAAGAACAATAAACAAAACCCCCAGCGAGGATTCACCAGCTGCCTTTTTGATAGGGCGTTCTCCCCTTCAGTGTTTTGCTCCATCTTTAAATAGGGGATTTAATGACAAAAACCTTACCATGGTAAAAATTTTACTTTTTTTTCGTTTATTACTTACATAATTTTTAAGCTAAACTTTACAAACCTGAAAATATATATATATATATATATATATATATATATATATATATATATATATATATATATATAACTTCCTATATATATATATAATTTCACACAAAAAAATATATATATATATGTAGTTACTGGGATGAATTCGTAAATTGTTTACAGAAAAGTCTGTTTATTTTTAAAACAAGAATAAATAAAAAGAAGAATAACAATTAATGAATTAAGGAAAAATTTAAACCCCGGGCGTTGGGGTCATTTGGCTTCTTTCATTTGTTTTTAAGAGTTAATACTGCTATGCCGATGTGCGTCTGCCACCCCTTTTCGTTCTCAATCTCTTTTTTAGTGTTCTAATGCTCTACTCGCTGTCTCTTCCCAAACCCTTCCCCTTTTTTTTCGAGGCCACGTGGGAGGGGGATGCTAGGGGGGCTTGCAATAGCGCTTAGCGCCACCTACTTCAAACACACAAATATATACACACACATACACACACAAACACACACACACACATATATATATAGGCTTATTTTCTACAAACAAGAGATAACATTCAACAATCACATTCCAAAAACACATAGACAATAGGAAAATCACACAGTGAAGGACATATGAGTAACCGAGATTAAAAATTATAAAATGGATGCTGCAGTGCATGCTATATATATATATATATATATCTTTGTGGTTACTCCTACCCTCCTATTAATAGCGATACAAGATGACCTTCGAAATGCATGGTTCTCGTTTTTTGTATTGAGATAGATTGGAAAAAAAAATTAACAAAATAGAGAGCGGGATAAACGATAAGCCTAGTGAAAGCTCTGGGTGTCATCTCTCTATATAAAGTAAGTGAAAAAACCCCTAAAAAGTTATTTAGTATTGTACTACATTTTTTTGTAATTATTGTAACGTTTCTGAACCTAGCTAAACAGTAATTTTGTATTTTAATAAGGGTTTTCTCATTTTTATTAATAACCCTTAGACACACCTAAAAACCATCATTTTAAATAATACACACCTCTGCATTTATGTTTTTTAAAGTTTTATATACATTCGATCAAGCGTTAACTGAGAAATTGTCACCAATTTATCCACAATAGCATGTCTATCACAAATCATTAAATAATTTTGATCAAAACAAAAGAAGGCATTCTTGCAAGTTTGAGAAGGGCCGGTGCAGCAGGAGCAAATGAGTTGATCGACGGATCCATTGACAAGCGGTCTTCAAAACATTTCTGCCACCCTTCTTGCTACACATGAAGCAAAGGGGTGTTGCATATATATATATATATATATATATATATAACGAAAGCAGGTGGTGTTTTACTTGAATTGTTGATATATTGTTTCAGGAAATATCTTTAGAATTAATGTCCAAATTTTTTATTCACACACATATAAACATAAATGGGAAACCATATTTGTATTTCATACTTATCAGGGACGAACAGGCAAGGAGAACCAAGTGACATAGTGAAAGCATGAGGTCACGGTTGCGTGGTGAAGACAAGCAGAAAAAAAAAGCTACACAAAGAAGTATCGCTATTTATATTAAGCGGTGAATGTCGATTGATTTTTTTTTAAACAGAAGCTATGATTGGTCAGAAACTACCACCCGGTAATTTCAAACGTAATCTTGCAATTCAATGGCTTTTAAAATCCCGATTATGAGCTTAGGCCAATTGCAATAATTTAACGCGGGTCCTGCAGCAATAGACCAAATAATTAAAAATTTTAAAATGATATTAAAAGATTTTATATATATATATATATATATATATATATATATATATCGCTTCCCAGGCCCGCTGGTAAAAAAAAGGGGGGTATCATCTATAAAATACTTTATTTTGTTTCAATCACATAAAAAAACCAACATGGCGGTCCTTTCCAGCAAAAGAGTAGGGAAAAATAAAAAAACACCCCTTTGGCGAGGAGTCACCAGCTAAGCCTTTTCGACTAGGCGTTCTTCCCCGTCGGCTCACTCCACCTTTTTAAAAAGGCTTATTTTCCTACAAAAACCTTACGCGATGGTAAAGAGTTCGCTCTATTTTCTTTTATTACTTACATAATTTTGAAGCTAAACTTTTCAAACCTGACATATATAAATATATATTCTTACACGTTCACTATCTGTGGTTTGCATGTGATTTATGATTATGGTATACGCTTAGAAAACTGCCACTGACACCACAAAACTGTTTACCTCATTTTCAATGGTGCCGAACTAGTGGTGCCTTGTGCAAATGAGTAGAACGAGACTGTGTTCGAAGAAGAATCCCTCTTCTATATTGACAATGTTAGTTATTGTGTACGAATGCGGACATGATGTGGTTATTAATCCAGTAAAGACCTCTGGTTTGTAAAACTTCACCGTGAAACATTTCAACATCATGGTTTCGGTGTCATCATGTATAACAGTATGGAACCGTTTTTTAAGGGACTATGATTACAACTTTGGGGAAAAGATTTCACAGCAGGTAATATTTTTTAAATTTTGAAATAAATATTGTTTTTTACCAAGAATTTAATGTCCGTACTCACACTGCACAGCGTACTTCTAACTTACTCTACAAGATATGAAATCAGATCACAGACTACCATTTACCCTGGACTTTTCATCAACTGACGTGATTGGACACCACGTACCTTCCTACCTTCCCGTTCAAAGGAGGAATTGGAGCAAATGGTTGACTTTACACAGGATGCGTTCCCTGGGACACTATTATTACCCTCATGAATCTTAGGGTTGCCTCATCTATCGTCGTAATCCTTGTCCTATGATCCATTTAGTTGACTGAGTTCTCCCCCTACATCATAAGTATCATTCCAAAATAAGCATCAACATTCATTATTTTCTGTTTCTTTCTGTGTTTGGAAAAATTATTCACTTTCTGACTACTTTTTCTTTTGATGTTGTTTAACCCTGGAGGAGGCCAATACTCGATAGAAACGTTAATAGTCCCACGGGAGGACTGAGTAACCCCAGTCTTTTTTTATAATTATTTTCATTGTAAGCCAGTGGTTCTCAAACTTTCACTACTGGCGACCTAATTTTCAATCATAATTTTTATCGCGCCCTCCTAAAAATAACAATGTATTGAATGCAATAATAATGCACTTTGGTGCTAAAGCTACAATACGATCATACAATTATAAACCGTACAAATTAACAAGATAAGTATTGAATTTTGTATATGTTACTTTTAAGTAATATATATTTTTATTTATTTATTTTTTTTTATTTATTTTTTTTTTTTTTTACTTTTTGTTTCAATTCATTATAAAAGCTTGTTTTTTAGTTTATTTTAAAACTATAATTTATTTCATAATTATTTTCACTATACACGATAAAAATCACAATTGCAGTGAATAATTTAATCAAGAGAAAATATACTTACCTACTTTCAAGAACTTTTCAATTTTTCTTCGAAAATTTGAGAAAAAATCCAATAAAACTAAAGAAAATGTTCCAAATGTGCGTGTCTTTAATAGAGGAATAATAAATCACAGACACTTTTCGCTAACTATACAGGAACGTTATTTTTCAGCAAAACTGTCATATTTTGTTCACGTTTTTGTTGTTTTGCTGTCGTTTGATGATCTACAAGTAGCATTTTGAGCTTTTTCTTCTTTGTGTCTTTTTGACAAGGCGAAGTGCTACTTTTATGGCTGCTTCATAGTTTTCTTCATACAGATCCTTAGGGTTTCATGTCTAACGCTTTTCTAATATTTACTTTCGCTAACTTGATTAATATGCATTATTTCAGCAGGTTCTTCAAATGCTTGATCAGTCACACCACAAAATTGTTAATGGGGAAAGTGTAGCATGTTCTAAAAAACAATTTCATAAAACGTTTTTCATTATGCATTATATGTTTCAGAATACTCATAAAAATAAATCTTGGCCCAATAATCCTTCCAAGTGCTTCCAATATGCTTATCCATATATCATAAAACTCATTCACATGGGAAAAAAAAGCAACAGAAAAATATTATTTACAACTTTCCTAAAAGAAAAAAGACGGAGTGAAACATACCAATAGGTTTGAAGGTCAAATATATGATAATCAAAAGTAGTATTTTAGCGGTAAAAGAAACGTAATAAAAAAAAAATCTCTCATCGTGGGATTACAGTAAAGCAAGCAAAATGTCTTTTTTTATTTGGTTATAGGATCAGAAATGGCTAATGATCGTTTGAAGTAGAATCTTTTATTTTTGATGATAAAAATAAATTATATCAGTGTAAATGTGTATTTTTTATTATGTCAGAAAGTATTTTGTTTTACTTCAATCCAAAAAATTATTTTTTAAAATCTTTTATTTTCAATATGCTTGCGCCCCCCTCGCAAGGCTACCACGCTCCTCAGGGGGGCGTGTCCTACAGTTTGAAAAACACTGTTATAAACGATAAAAATCGCGTAAATTTCAGTAAATAATTTAATCAAGAGAAAGTATACTTACCTTCTTTTCAGGACATTTCATTGTTTCTTTGATAGTTTGAGAAAAAAATCTGATCAGACTCAACAAAAATGTTTCAAATGTGCGTGATCTTTATAACGGACACATATCACAGACACTTTTCGTTAACATTAAAGACATTTTACATTTACAAGCAAAACTGTCCTATTTTGTTCGAGTTATTGTTGTTTTCTTTTCATTTGTGTGATGATCGACAAATAGCATGTATAACTTTTCTCACTTTTGTGTATTTTTGACAGGAAGCAGTGTGTTTTGTTTACACGCGTGGCTTTAAGTGTATAATATTTTTAAGTGTATATTACATAATAAGAATATTATGTTTCCTTAAACCATTCACATTCTTCAGCTCTAACATTTAGTGAAATTTTAAATTTATAATGAATTTTAACAGAGTTAAAACATATACATTACGAAAATACGTTAGAAATATTTAGATTTTTTTTACACTTATACAGATCATTTTATTTTTAAAATACTAATGTTAGCAGATTAGTTTTTTGTAGCTCGAAATATTTCTACTTAAAAGAATAAATAAATATCTTTAAGTAAAGCTGAACACAATCTCTTTCCCCTAGGACAAATATTTTGAATATTGGCAAAGGAAGATAAAGGTAATATCATTTAACCTTGCAAAAAGTTAATTTTTATCATAAAACACCCCATTAGATCTCTTGACCCATTTTAAGGCAATTAGAAGAATTAATCCTCCCAAAGTTTGTTGTAGACAAATGCCCTAGATTTAATTCAGAATTTCTCTAATTAAGGCTAGACGAAAATTACTATTCAAATGAAGTTTAAGCACAGAATATCTCTTAGTAAGAAGTACATTTTCTTTTCTCATTGCAATTAGAGTAAAGAAAAATGGCTTAAAATGCAACTGTGTTCAGAATGCTACAATACGTGCAATCGCAAATCCAAAAATAATGAAGAGAACATTTGCCTACTTTAGAAAGTGTTTCAAGAATGTTTGTTACTCATTCAACCTCAGTTTCCTGAGTGATTTTAATTTAATTTGAAACGTACTTTCGGGATTTCAATATGTTTAAAATGAACTTACTTTTGTGCGCGTGAATACTTATGTTACCATAAAACTTTAATACATGATTCAATATAATCATTTCTTGCTATAAAGTGTGTCCCTCAATAATATTAGATATTAATATGGTAAGTGTTTAAATATTTTGTTTTTTTTAGATTTTTCTATCTGAAGAGAATGTTTTAATGTCAAATTTTTAATTAATTTTCTTTCTAAGTAAAATAAACCTAAATGAATGTATATTTTAATTAAAACACGAAAGTCATATATATGTCGTGTTATATTTATAACTGTTTATAATTCTACGATACATTATTTAACATTGCTTGGATTATTTTCTTGAAAAAAAAATATTGATATTTTTAATAATGTATGATAGCAAATATAATGTGATAATTGGTGTAAAAATAGTATTATCAAAATGAAATTTTCAATAGATGAATCAAAGCTGGTTAAATATACATCCGCAAAAAAGTACAATTTTTGTAAGATTTTTTTTTCCATTTCTGCAACATAAGCTTTGATAGATTAGAAAAGAAGAGTTTTCAGTAAGTGATTTACCTTGCAAGAAGTTATTTATAACATGCACTTAAATGTAGCCATCTATTCAGTATAGTGATTAGAGACGCTGATTAGGACAAGGGTTCAAATCCCGGAGAAGGTATCAAAAAGTGCCTTTGTAAACAAAAGTGCCTTTGTAGCATGCAGGTACTATAAATAGCCGTCGAGCTCGAAATCCTCTCATGAGTTTGGGGAAGGAAAAGCAGTTAGAGGCCCCTGAACATCTCCAGAGTGTCTTTTCTCAAAATTGGGTTGGAAATAATCCAAAACATACTGTCACTTGCATGGTGTTAAAGGCTACGGCTAACGACAGGCGTATAATCTAAGCTCTTTTATCGTGATGAATTCCGTGAGCCTCGATCTCGCACATACTGATCATGTGACATTAGTAACAACACAACATAAAGTTTTGGTAAAAATAACTTTTAGTCCAAAATAACTACACACATTTAATAATGTTTTTAAATGAAAAAACATTTTTCTCCTTTTTATTTGCTCCATGTAATATATATATATATATTACTTTTAGCTTTTGTTATTTTCTCTGAATCTTTATTGCGTAAAACCGAATATTGATGTTTTGTACTTTGCCTATACACATATAAATGCTATTTTTAATAAATATTGAAATATTAGAATTATATATATATGGAGCAAATACAAAAAATGTCTTTTCGCTGAATATATATACCTTAAAGTCCGGCGTATAACGCGCACTCTGAACACAAAAAATAAGTTTGAAATTTATGGGTGCGTGTTACGCCGGGTATAAAAATGATAGCTTTAAAAATAAAAAATAGTTGATCATAGAAAAAAAATGATACTTTTTATGTAGATCGAAATATTATTTATTTATAAGAAACGACATTCCTCAAGAACTGAATGGTTGGTAGTTCTAAAAATACACTATTTTTTGCAAGGACCTGGGATAATATCTTAAATAAATGACTTCAAAACATGAGAGCATTATGCACGTACAATTCAGATTTCTTCGTAAAAAAGGGGTTGTGCGTTATACGGTGAATATACCGAAAAAATAAAAATTGCAGCTTGAAAGTATAGGTGCGCGTTATACGCCAGATTTTACGGTATATAAAATATATATATGTATATCGAATATCTATTAGAACCATAATGAGACTGAATCAATAAAACCTACAGATATATACAAATGTGGGTTATGCATGTGTTATCTCAAAGATAAAAAAAAGTGTGTGTGTTTATGACCACACGATAGATGTGATAACTTCAAATTTTGTAATGTTATTTCTGGGTTTAGTTAGGAATAAAAAACAAGAAGTTGTTAGTATTGTTCTATAAAATTATTTATTTCATAAATCTGTATTCATAAAATAATATTTTTTGTGAAATATACAATCATATTTGGGAATTAATTGTATTCTAAGAAGGAAAAAATTGGTTTATAGTAGCTGAAATAGGTTATAAATCCTTTAGATTCAAAATTTTATTTAAAAATCTATAAAAAATACTCCGTCAAGCGTTATTCCGTATTTCCTCGTGCTTCATTTGGATCATTTGACATAATTAAATTGAATTTTGATTTTAAAAAATCAACTAAAGGTTTTGATTTATCTTTTGAAAACTCTACTTTAATATTCCTATTTAAAATCATAGGTAATTTGTTCAAAAGACCCGATCCGGCTTTGTAAATTTTGGTTGTAGTTAATAATATTCAATTATATCAATGAATTAATTTAAGCAAAGGAATAGTAAGACTGGTAGATGATTGGGAAAGAGGAATGTAGGTCAAAACCTTTAAAAAGAGATTTAATCAGGAGAATTATATCACCTAATCTCTGACTTATACTAGCTCTTTTTTGTCATTGTTTGGGAGTTTTGTAGAAATAAATCCGGTGCGGCTGCAACGAAATTCTTCTTAACTATACTTTGTTTTCTTGTATTTCAATTATTTAGTGTAGCTTTTTTTTAATACCTGTATACTTAATTTTGTTATTTTAAATTTTTTTAAATTTTCTTTTTAGGCTCAAAGTATATTTAAGTAATGTGATTAAAAGAACTATTTGTTATTGCTTTTTCGATTTGCTTGCAAAAATAGATTTTTATTCTGAAGATCACTGCAATATTAAAATTCTATTTACTTATTTCTATAAAAATTTGTCCTTTTTCTACATTTTATGTTTAATTTTAGAGTAGGATTTCTTTTTCTCTCTAAGCCTGTTTTTTAAAAATATTACGTTTCATTTTCATGCTTCAACTAGGATTATAAAAAATCCCTCATTCATTACCCTAGAACAGGAGTGTCCTACCCACGACCCGGGGTCAGTATGTGGCCAGCCTTGAATAATTTTGCGGCCCGCGAGGCTCTTTACAACTTTACAAAATTCGACTATTTTGTACAATATTTTTGTTTAAAAAGTGTTTTATTTATTTATTGTTATTTTTATTTTGTGTAAAATATATCCCATAACTGTTATTATTTTATCAAGCTGCTTCTGTTACTGCGAATCTCTTTCTTTTTTTCTAAATTGAAATTTATCAAACACAAATCATACTCACACATAACGCATGAATATCTGCAACATGAATTATGATACGCAAATACACATGCCTTGAGATCGACTTGCAAAAACTAAGTGAAAAAGTTGAGAAACAGGTATCTCACTAATTAAATAAATTAAACATTATTTGACCATTGCATTATTATTATTTTTCTATCTATGTTTGTATACATGAAAAAAAAAATGAAAACAATAATAATATATCAGTCTGTTTTAAATTTTTACTCCAAAAAATGTTTCTGATGAATCCAAATCTTATATAAAAATATATATTTTTATATGCAGCCCGCGAGGTCATTTGGGTTGGCCACCCCTGTCCTAGAAAGAGGTGAGGGAGGGGGGAGGCCCACTTAGATCGAAGCTAGGAAATTTACTTTTACTTTTATTGGTGGGGGTACAAACTACCGGTTTCAAAGTGGCGGGGAAACGTCCCTAATTTTTATTTTAGGGGTTAATATGTCCGACTGAAGACGAAAATAATCGAATCAGTGTTACATTCCCGAGCGTGACGTTCATTCAAGTTCACTTTCAAGCAAATCGTGCCAATAGACGTTATCACTTAAAAAAAACCCTTCCAAATACTTCTTTTTTTTTTAAAATTAATTCATATTACTTGAAACCTAAGAAATTAATACGATTAATGTGAGGTAAAAGTTCTCTTAAATTTCTATCATCAATCATCAAAACCAGTTATTGAAAATCCTCTAACCATGCCACATGAGTGAAAAGAAATTTCTGTGTACCTATACATATACATCTACTTCTAACATTGTTTTCAAACACGGCTTGCGACGAAATGGAAACACTTTCCATGCCGTATCTTCTGAACTCGGTTGTAATATTTTTTTTTCTTCTCAAAGCTTCTTTTTTTGCATGCATTGTGTGTCTCTTGCTTCCATTTTGCTTCACAATACTGGAACATCTTTCTTCCGTGAAAAAGAACTCAATATCAGAATAAGCACAGGAACAGAAGATTTTTTTTTAAAGTTAGACAAAACGCATTTTTTTATGGAAATGAGCAGAAATTCCTTTTAAAACTTTATATATTGAACATCCATTCTTTACATCAGAAATGGAAATGTGAATGAAAAGAAAATATGTTTTCAGTCCCTTATTTGGTAAAAGTGTTTTGAATGAGATTCGAAATAGTGGTTCACAACAAAAACCGTTTTTTGACATTCTATTGTTATTCAATGTTTTGATATCTTTCAGAAGAAGACTATTTATATTTATCTTATGTGCAAACTTTTAAACGGTATTCGACAGATTTCATGGTACCTCGAATTTCAAGTAGATTGAATACGATGTACCTAAATGCGAACTCCTAAAAAAATTTTTCAATTTTCCCATGTCTTTCGAGTAACGGTTTTAAATTACTAGATATTTACATCTTAAAACTATTCTTCAAAAATAATTATATATGATGAAATGTAGCTAACGAAATGCTGGGATAGTAAAAAGTATTATTTTGGAAGTATATTACTTCGGAAATAACTTATGCATTTTTTTGGAATAGTAAAAGTATTCTTTTCAAAGTGTAAGAAGTTTTTAAAATTGAAATTATTTGTTATATAAATAAAGTGTTAAGCTAGTAAATATGAAATTAAACTAGAGAAAAATTAAGTAATGAATAAAATTGCTAATATGTACAATTTCTGTAAAATTCATGCAACACAATTCCTTAAATAAATGCACATAAGCATTTATAACGAAAATTGAATTGCTACTCAATTACTTTTCCACTTCCAAGCCGTAATGAAAAATTCACTTTTAACAAATCTATCCACACGATGTCAAGTACTTTACAACACTTCTTAGAACTATTATGGGACAAAATAGTAACGTTGATATAGTGATGAGATTTTGTTAAAGTTTCTTTGCTTTAAGGTCTATGCAAGGGCCATGAGCTATGAGCTTGCTATGCTTAAAGGGCTATGAGCCAGAATGGTAAAGAATTTCAACAACTGTCAGTTAAGATCATGCGTTCAAGATTAACTAAATAAAATTTAGTTCTACCAATATTTCCTGACATATATCGATGCAGAGCATTGTATAGGTTATAATATGAGGTTAAGTCTGGACCGCACGCGCGCGCTCGCAGAAACAACAGGACATGTGCTCGATACTAGAATGCACAGTAAAATAAGGCACCGTATTGTGATCAAGAAGTTTTATGGTCGTTACGCCAGTGCTACAGAAGATCCACAGAATTTATAAACAAAAGCATAGAAAAGTTTAAAAAACTTTAGGTGTACAAAGACGTTATATCTGATGATTTATGAAATAAAAATATCTTACACAATATAACTTACAGTTTCAACACTAATTAAACGTGATTTATGCAAATAGTGTGTGTCTTTGAGTAATGTTTTTTGATTTAAAAATATTATTCCAATCATTTTATTTAATCCACTTTGAGCATCGAAAGATTTAACATGCATTGCAAATTGTACATTCAGTAGCTCTAAGACTCGAACCGGTGATTCAACACACATAATGTGAGTCAAGAGTTTTCAGTCATGACAACTTGGTTACTGTGGTCGCATTTATACTTAGTTAAAACAATCATTTGATTAAGGTATCCGACTACGTTCGGAACCTTGATTTTGCAAAAGTGCATAAATGGATAATTTCTATGATACTTAGTGTCACTTCGATTAGAATACATGTATAAAATAGTTTTAAGGACATTTTGACAAAAAAAAATAATTGAAATAATTTTTTTTTTGGCAAAAAATTAACTTAAAATAACATATTTCAAAATATTCTCCTTTTTGAAAAATGCTTATATTATAATAATATTTTGCCTGTATTTAGCTCAGACCTCTCTACAGAGGCTCAACAAGAATTTTTGAAATATATAACTTAGAAGTGGATTTATTCATATTTTACAACAGAGGGGAACAATTTTAAGGAAAAAAAAACCGGCCAATAATTATTTGAATTGGTGATAACTCTGAAAATAATGTGCATTTTTCAGAAATTCTAGTTGAGCCTCTGTAGAGAGGACTGACTATATACAGGCAAAATATTATTATAATAGAAGCATTTTTCACAAAAGTAGATCATTTTGAAAAAAGATTATTCTAAGATAGTTTTTTGCCAAAATATTGTATTTAAATAAATGTTTTTGTCAAAATGTCCTTAAAATAATTTTATGCATGTATTCTAATCTGAGTGAAACTAAATATCATGAAAATTATCCATTTATGCTCCTTTTTAAAATCACGGTTCCGAACGTAGTCGGACACCTTAAATATTTTGAATACATTTTTTGGTTAACATTCGGTTGCATTTTTTTTTTCTGTACACATATTACAGCAATATTTTTTTTCACCCAGGGATACTTCTAAATAAAAAAATTAGTGAGTTTTACCAATTTTACCAATAATATCTATTTTCAACGGATTATGTTGCTTTCAGCAGTACCCACACGAGTTTGATTCGAGCCTAAATTAATTTTGTATCTATCTATCTACCTCCATCTTTCCTGAAATAAAAGAGCAGTTTTCTATAAGTTTGAAATGATTCTCCCAAACTCTCCCGGCCTGATGATTAGTCAGCGTCAGGCTCTGGCATTCTTGAAACTGATTGGATGATGTAGAGAGTTCCTGAAGCACAACCTTCTTATTTGAAAATACCAATAATCACCTAATGCTACTCACGGGACTTTTATACGATAAGATCTGTATTATACTTTATAATCCTTAGACATGGCACACCCTAATAAGAAGTCAGTTTGTCGTCTTATTAGTACTTTGGAGGAACTGTGTTGCTCCTAGAAATTGTTAGGATAGGAATACTTCTATTGGAAAATGTATTCATATATGCCTTCGAAGGTGAAAATGGTAAACAATGGATATAATTAAGAATATTAATGTATTAAAAATTATTAAAACTTTAAAAACTAACAAGATTTAATGTATAAAACTTCAAGGTTTTCGTTTAAATGCATTTTATATTTTTTCAGTCAAGATAGCATATTATTTAAATTATAATTTACATAGAAATATTTTAAGAGAGGAGAGAGAGAGAAATAATGTTTATATCAGGGAGAGAGAGAAGGTTAAGGAAAAATATCAGAGAAGTTAAATTATAATAATTTCAATGAAAACAATTGTTTAAAGATTATACAGATTATAATTAATGTTGTTTTTCGAGATTTATCTTTAGTTAATTAACTGGTAACCCTTTGAATTTGTTTATTCGTATATTTATAATGAATTCTCTATAACCCTAACCTTCCATATTAGTCTTCAGCTATAGAGCTACATAGAATTTCATTTGCTTCTCATAAAATCAACAGAATTACTTCCTTCAATTTAAATTTCCTAAAACCTTTCTCCCTTTTTCTTGATAATGTAGAGTATTTTTTTCTTTAATTTTCAGTTACCTTTTTCACAATCTGCGAATTTTGGCTAAATACCATGTCACTTCATTAAAGTTATTATCGTGTTCACTATATGAAATGACCTTAACTGCGTCTTTTTTAGAAACAATAATATATTGAAATACTTTTTTTTACTATGAAATTGAAAGCCTCAGAATAAAATTTAAAAGAAATATATCCTCAATGTAAACAAAATAATCATTTTTTTACTAGATTCTGTAGATAAAGAAATAGCTAAAAACATCATTAATATTTGCAACATTAGTGTTCTGAGCTTACGTAGGAGTTTTGTGAATACATTATGAGGTATTTTGATAGTTTTAAGGCTGTTTTTCTCCTTCTTTAAAAATTGTTTTTCAAGATTTATCCTCCATCAATATTATTTTTCTTATTAAAGAAGGAAATATTCTTTCTGTCTTTGACAAGCGAAAAAAAGAGAGACAATTTATGACATCAATTGTTTATCTGCATAGTGTTGGTCCAAACAAAGCTTTAAGATTTTAAAAATAAAAAAAAGGCAAGAGAAAAATGTTTTTTATATTTCTTGACGTTAAAGTTGTCTAGCATCTTTCACGACAGAACATTTCAAGTCCCGTATCTTTATTTTTTTACAAAAAAGTCATATTTTTCAATATATGTTATACAGAGTATTTTTGAGGATATATAAAAGGAAATTATTATAAAATAAATTATTCGATGTAGATAAATGAGTGTGGGCATGTTTTCCTATTTATCAACTACGAACGATGAAAAATGATAACAAGTCAGATTCGATTGCATACAACTTTATTTAGACATCTCTCATTAGCCTATATATGTGTAATGTAGTTAAATTATTTATAATTAAATACCCTATTAAATTAGTGAACACTAAACTCTTTTTTTTTATGAATCCCAATGCTTTTTAAAGAATGCTGTAAAACTAAAAAATTAAATTGATTAGTTTTGAATAGGCAGGATTAATAAAATATCGTTCTTTCCTTCTATTTGTCAAAAATACCTAAAACAAAAACATCATTAAAGTCTATCATTCATTATAGTACTGTGTATTCCAGCGTATAACGCACACCTGTTTGTAACTCCCATCAAGGACGTAGCTACCGCCTATCAGCCGTATCAGTGATACGGGACCCTTAAGCTTTGGGGGCCTCAAAATGTGTTAACAAAAAATCGCCAAATATTAAGGAGTTCTTGGGTAGGTCCTTTCGAGGAGCTTTGATAGAGGACCTACTCAGGAATAGCTACGCCAGTGACTCTTATTAATATTTTTCAGCCACACTTTTTAATTTTAGGTGTTTATCACCGTATAACGCGCAATCCATTTTTGTGAAGATAAAAGTACATGTGTATCTTTGGACAACTGCTCACATAAAAACAACAAAACCCGAAATGACTCATTCCACCCTGGTGCTCTTCTGCTTAAAAGACAATACAACATTCAAAATCTTTTCTATTTTAAAAAGAAAACAAATGTAGAGATGTTAATTCCCGAAAGGTGTTTTTTTTAAAAGTGCAAAAAAAAATGGATGGACGAAAATTGTGGATAAGAGCTGTTTGGTGAAAGCATCCAGATATTTTAATGAATACAGAATGTATTTTAGTTTGGAACATGTTTTGATCCCATTTTACGGATAGTATTAAGAAATTGCTGAGAGAGTGTAACGCATACATGTCAGTTGTTCAAGGCGGGTTAACACCATTAGTTCAAGTTTTCAATAGATCATTCAAAGCAAAATTAAAAAGATTATAGATGCAGATGTTAGAAGATGAAAAAGAAAAAAACACATTTACAATAAAGGGTCAAATGCAAATGTAGAAATCTGATTTTGATATGGTTATTTTTATATCAGGTGTATATAATCCGCTTCAGTTAACTTCGAAGATATTTTATATATTAATAATGCTCGTTATACGCCGGATTATGTATATGTGCATTACATTAAGTGTATTTAAAAGTTAGCATTTCATTCCTTTATCAACTAGTTTACCATGATATTTTTATACTAAACTAGTTTCACAATTTCACGATTTAATATGCGTAAAAATGTGATATAATTGTTTTATAAAATAAAATTATGTGATTCTTATTGAAATAAATTATATCAACATTTCATAAGAAAACAATAATCGTACTACTATTCACATTGACACTAGAAAATGTCTTGCCTAATAAATCCGTTTAATTCGTATGCTGTAATATACACACATGGACAAAAAAATTAGCGTACCAAGAAATAATTGCGGGATCGTAACGGAACTTGGCATGAAGGTACATGTCGGGAAGATAGACAAATGATTAGCAATGCAGCGTGATTGCGCATTACGTATAGCTGTGATAGAGGGCTTTAACGACATTCTCCGTGGAGTATAAACAGGTAACCAAAGTGTAAGATTTTCGAGCGTTGGTGATACCTTACTTCTAAGTTATTTTCGTGACCTAGAGGTGAAGGGGTGAATTAAGAACCAGGCGTTGCCATAATCTTAAAATGTCTTTATTAAGATTTTAAATACTAACAATGATAATTTTTTTTTTATATTATAACTTATCGGATCTGAGAGGAGAAAACACATCAATAGGTATTACCAAATAAGCGCGAATTTAATCACTATATTCCAGCCTATTCCTAATCTCAACTTATACACAGTCCTAATAGATAACAGAATTATTCTACTTTAATCTCTTGTTTAACCGCAATCCTCTCGGATCCTAAATATCTTTTGTTTATTTAGCGTGGAATAGTATCCACCTTGACATGATCGCTCTGTCACGGATAGCTTCGCACTCAATGACGACTTTCTTCTCTTCCTTCAGTTCACGCGCTTAAACTCAGACCAGCACAATCACTTCCCAATAGGTCATACGCTTACTTTAAACTTCCGCTATTTAAAAGGTTTCTGATTTGCATATTCAGGCCTCGCTTCTGGATTTCGTTGGAAAGAATTTGCCTTTTTCGGCCCCAAAGAACCAAAGAGTTTTAGTAGAAAACGTGATGAGCCCGTCACAAAGCTTGTCTGAGTGTGCTGAATAGTTCACAAAAAAAAAAAGAGTTGAGGTAGACATGCCATTACGCCTTTTTCGAAGACAATATGAACAAGTGTCGCACTTTGAGAGGGGAATCATCGGCATGAGAGAAGCTGGGTGGTCAGCTCCCCATTTAGCACGCTCTGATTGTGTTGTGAGGAGGTGTTCTGACCAGTGGATCCGAGAGATGTCATTTACATGAAGATCAGGCTTAGGACGCCCTCGACAGACCAGTCGTCGAGAAGACCAGCCACAACGTAAGAAATGCACACGTCAGCAAATTGCTTCACCAGCCGCCATCCAGGCACGTGTAGCCCCTTCATTAGGGACCCTGTTTCTTCTCGAACCATACGAAGGTGCATGGCTGAAGGACATTTGGGATCGCGGCGCCCAGTATGTGTACTGTCCGTTTGGAGTGGTGCCGCGCACGAGAAAACTAGACTGCAGAGGAACGGAACCAGGTCGTTTTTAGCGATGAATCCAGTTTCAATCTCAGCGGTGATGACGTTCGTGTGTGGAGACCTCGTGTTGAACGCCTCAATCCTGCCTTTGCTTTACAGCGACACAACGCTCCCACAGCTGGTGTGATGGTATGGGGTGCCATTGCTAACAATAAACGGTGACCCATAGTATAGATCCGTGGCACCATGACAGCCCAGCAGTTTATCCATGACATCCTGCAACCACATGTGTTGCCACTCATGCAACGGCTCTCAGGAGCCAATTTTCAACAAGACAGTGCTCATCCTCACACGACAAGGGTGTCACAAGACTGTCTCTGCACTGGTACTTTCCTTCCTTGGCCTGGCCGGATCTCCAGATTTGTCTCCAACCAAGTATACTTGGGATCATTTGTGACGGCAAGTTGGGCCTCTCTAGAGTTTGAATGAACTAGAGGTAAGGTTACAGGAATGCGGAACGAAATGTCTCAAGACATCATACAGAGCTTGTATGTCTCAATGTCTGATCGTATGACATTGTACAAAAGATATGAAATCCTTCTTTCTTTTGCCTTTTTCTCTGAAATAAATTATTCTTTTTCTTCGATTTTTTAATCATTTATTTATATCAAAGTATTTATTACGTATGTAAAATTTCGTTTCATTTTGGCGACTCCTTGTTGCGCTGTTTTTTTTTGTCGATTAGTGTATATTTTCTTTATTTTCAAGGACTTTCAAGAAAGGTTAAATCTGAGATAATAGAAAGATGCAAAATTATATAATCCACATTTTCTACATAAAAACTCTCCAGAATGTTCTAAGATGATTAAATATTTCTATTGCAATGAAATAGCATCAGCTTTCACAGAAACATGACCAGTGATCATTTGATACATTTTAAACAATTCCATAAATTGTGTAGTGCTGTGAAAATTGTTTATTGAGAAAGGATCGTTATTATTATTTTTTTTTTTTCATTTTTAGATCCGATACTGAGATTATATTTTGGTGCATATAAATCTAAGTAAGAAAATCGTTGTGTTGGCTTTGTTAGCTAAAGCACATGCAAAAAGTTAACTTAAGCAAACTAGTGTTTTTCATTGTTGAAAAGTTTTGTGAAATTGGCTTGGTACATAGACATAAAGGTATCAACGAAGGAAAAGTACTAATGTACCCTGAAAATCTAAGTCTTCCAAATTAAACTTACGGACGAATAAAAAATTGACAAGAGATGCCACAAATAACTACCGAAGGGAACCGTCTATCGAAAGAATGATACCCTCAAACCAAAAACTTTGCTGTGACCCAGTCAGATGTCCGATAGTAGAAAAGATCCACACGCTGCCCTAGACATCTGTGGTTGCCATCAGGGCACAGTTGGAAAGAGGACTTGCCCTTAAAGCTTATACGTCTCCAGTCAGATGAGTTCTACGTTGATTGACTCCGAAACCATTGCAATTGTACTTGAGGGTGTATCGGCGTGAGAGGTAAATGGCACAATGGTCGGAGTGAGCACAGGTTCTGCTCTCTCAGTGGTCTGTGGAGAGCCATGTTGGACACATATGCGGGCCACTCGGCAAATTATTGATGATAAGGAATCCTGTGTTGTGACAGCTCTGTTCTGACAATCACTCTTCCGTTCCAAACTTTTGTTGAACTCAGTTGACGGCTGTTACTCTGTTTATTTTTGCCGTTTTAATCTAATATTGCAAGCATCGCTTTGACCCAGAAGCGAGCTATCGTTGATTCGTTCCACCTCTTTCTTTCAATTCTATTGTACGACTTCTTTTAAAATTTGACATCTGCTCAGAATGTAGGTAAATCCTACGGCAAAAGATTATTACAACCCACTTAAGAAATCATAATCAAAACGTAATAGAAATATTGACCATAAGATTGAGAATTATTCCTTATATTCCAGTGCTTCTCAAACTTTCAATATTTGCGACCCAATATTTAATCATAATTTTCATCGCTCACCCCTCCACACAATGTATTTTATTCAATAATACTATACCTTGAAGCAGAAGCTACAATACACTTTAACCTCTTAGGTGTCACCGGTATATATAAGCCTCTCACGCAGTCAAAGAATGAAATTCCCCGAACGTATATATACTTTTTCTGAACTATGATCTTCTCTGTGCACTGCTATCCATAAATTTTTTCCTAAGGCTTTGGAATACAATAAAAGACCTTGACAGTGTTTGTGTAGGATTTACTTATCTCAGAGAATTTAATTATTTTTTCCTTTGCTCACCCCCCTCCCGTCTACTAATACAACACAAAAGTGTTAATTCTTGTATATAATTTTATATATGGCAAGCTCATTATTAAACTTGTTCTTAACTTATTTCTAATGGGAGCTGCATATTAGAGTCTGCCATTGCAAACCTAGTATATTACCCGGAAGCTGGTATCTCCTTTTAGTGCGGCACCATATAGGCGGGTACCAATCGCCCAGGTAATTTTGAAGCCCAGTTTCTTCCATAGAGGGAGGCAACTGAGCTCAGATGAAATCTCGTCAGGCATCCGAACTTGATAAAAACGGTCGCAAGTATAATTCGTCATTTTTTGTTTAGTATGAACAGAATTTCTTAACTTATGCAAAGACGAACTTCTCTATAATCGATCAAGTAATGTTTCATGAAATACCTTTGAAAAGTATTTTAATTTAATACTCTTTATAGAACTGTACAGTCATTTATGTAATAAAGTACTGCATTTAGTATAGTTATTACTTGAACTATATATAAATACTGTACATAGCAGTTACTTCTTACTATTATTACTATATATAGTACTATTAATTTAGTACTGTCGGTACTGCGTTTTTACTGTAAGTTCTGCATTGCTTACTATTTTTAGTACTGCATTTGGCACTGTTAATTTAATAATATATTGTCCTTCCATCTTAAAATTTTGTTTTATTATGCAATACATTTTACTTGGGGAACCTTACAAATCACAGCTTTTTTTGGTTTTGAGAAATATAGTAAAAAGTACTTTTATTTTACTATTTGAAATTCATATTTACCTCGAGCTTTGTTCATTGTGTGCTATTGAAAAGAAAAATTGTAAAAATAAAAAATAAAAAAAAAAACTTTCCTCTATTTGAAAATGTCTCAATATAAAAACATTTAAATGTCTTATAGATTTCAAGAAAATTATTTATTTAAAATTAATTTTAGCCTTCATATACAATCAAATAAAAAAAAAATTCTAAAGTTAGACAAATAAGAGCTGTAATCTAATATCATTACTCAATTTTACTTCAGCTTTTTTTAAGTGATTCTGAAAAAATTGCAGACATTGTTTTTTCATTCACTTGATTTTATACTACTTTAGTTATAAAATCTATCTTTTTCCTCGTGTGCTTACAAAATTCAACCATAATTGTTTTACTTTCAGGAAATTGACACATATATCTAATTTTTGAAAATAAATTATAAATAGTTAGCTGTCTTCTGGTCCAGAAAAGTTCTAAAATCCATTTAGTAAATCCCTAAGTTTTCACAATATTTTTAAACTAAGTCATACATCCTTACTTCACACAAAGAATTAAAATATTTTTCACATCCAAATTTATATAATGAACTGAAATATTGTTCAACAAATGTCATTGTGTATTACTTACATGTTGTAAATCAGCCTCTTCAGAAATCTGCAACCCACCTTCTCAAACCACAAATGTAATCGATAAAAATCACAAATTAAAAATAGTATATTAATTGCAGTTTCATAAACAATCTTAGTCCTTAGAAACAATAATTCAAATGGCCAAATACAAAAATACTTCTCAGTGTTGGGGTGCTTATATTGTTTACCGAACAATATCGTTTTTGACAGAATAATTGCCATTTTATTAATTGGTGCATTATTTTGTACAACAATACTAATCATAAAAAAAGATTACAATTACCGTACAAATCACCAAGATAAGTGTTAGTTTCTGCACATTACTTTTTAAATGACAAACCCATGGGGTCACTGGTAATTATTAAACTTGTTCTTAACTTAGTATTGGTAAATTAATTATAAAATACATTGTGCGATACTAATACATTTATGAGGAGAGTGCAAATGTGTGTTTTATATTTTATCATATGTTAGAATGTATTTTTTTTGTTTGCTTTCTGTAAATTAATAATTTTTGTTTAAATAATCTTTTGTTTTCGACTTTTCAATATGCTCGCTTCCCCCTCGTAGGGTTATCCCGCTCCTCTGGAGGACGTGCCGCACAGTTTGAGAAACATTGTTATATTCCGGTTCTGAATGCGCAGTTCCAATACACTAGAACTCCCTCTATTAATTCTTTGGACACAGACAGTTAATCATACGCATTATCATTTCAAAGACATGTTCGGCTTAAATATCATTGATACGAAATTCCATTAAAATCGGACAGTTCTTTTTATTGCTTTTCTCTTTGGTTTAGAGTGTATTATGCCTTTGTAGTATAAATTTCATGTATCCCAATTAATTTTTATTTATTATAATTATTTTTTGCAGAATTCCCTTAATGTAAGAGAAGTTACCTAAGAGCACATACTTTTTAATTTCCATTTTACATTCATTTTATATTTGGAACATTTGTTTGGATTCTAAAATATTATTTAATCATTTTTTTTTAGAAATCAGCCTAACCAGACTTTTCTTGACCTTTTAATATAGTATTTTTTTAATTTTGTATAATATCAAAAAGTTTTATTCTGAATTAATATTTTTTGCCTGGATTCATTTTATATTTGCCAAGCATTCTACTCTGAAAATTTATAACTTTTGACGAAAACAACTCTCATGGGTTGAAAAAACGGACAAACAACTTTTTTTGGCTAATACCAAAAAAGGAATTCAATCTCAGGTTGCTTCAGGGCAGTAAAGTTGTTTTAAATTTTTCGTATTTGAATTGTTTGTTGAAGAATTCAGCTTAGAATTTTTTTCTTATTGAAAGTTAGAAAATTGTTTTTCTTCCTTTCATGTCAGTTATTTTATTCAAAATAAAATTGTATAATTTAATATCATATATTTTAACGAAAACTAAACAATTTTTCACTAATTTTCATTCGTTATTTTTTTAAATATTATCAGGTGCATATTTATTTTTGTGTGAATGAATAAATATTTTGATCAAAAACCTTCAAACGCCTTTTACCATAACGCTATATACAGTGGGCCACAAAAAGTTTTCTGTACACTTGCAATTTCTTATAAAATGAAAAATGTTTTCGACTAATATAAATTAATATATTGTAATTGTAATTTTTTTTTATGATATTCCAACTTGTTTTTAATTGAATGATATAATTTTTTTAAAAATAATATAACTATTTTTTAAAAAATATTGATAATCAAAGAGCTACTAAAATATTACTCCAATTCTTCGTACACTTAACAAAAATCTCAACTTATCTTTAAATATTGTATTTCTTTTTTAATTTAGTACTTAGTAGATACTTTTAGTGGGCCCCCAACAACTTTTAAGGTCTTGGTATAGATTTATTCAGTTTTTTGTAATTTATGCATCGGTTTTCTTTCATTCTTCTGTGAGTATTGTTTTTTCTTTTTCATTTTGTGTTTATTTCTCATGTTTTCTTTTTTACATCAAAAATCTCAGCAAATATGTTTTACAGGGCTAAATAAAGTGATTGAGGATGGTTTTCATACTTTGGTGACAGGGTTTTAGAGAAACCAGTGGCGTACAGTGAGAGCAGTGCGCTTGGGGCATTAACCTGTTAAAAAAATTTAAATCGTCCCTAGTATCCAAATTTCGGGCTGATAATTTAAAATTTGTCTTTTTAATATTTAAATAGAGCTCATGATTCGCAATACCATCAAAAACACCAAATTACATAATTTGAGATCAATTTACACCCCTTTTTGCTTTTGATTATTATTTATTTAAAAATAGTTCTACTATTTTTAAAAATTAATTATGTCATTTCATTTAAACAAGTTAGACAAATAAAAATCACAATTACAATATATTAATTTTTATTACTGAAAACATTAAATTTATAAGAAACTGAAGTGCACGAACACTTTTGTAATTAAACCTATTGTAATAGTTTTTCATTTTTTTAAAATAAAAGAATATAAATGTAATATTTTCTCGTACTTATCTCCTTTCCCTTAAATGAGACTATTTTATGTTTTTTGATAAAACTTAACTTTTTGAGAAGGATGCGGATACATGCAAATGAGATTTACTATGCAATAATAAGTGTATTCAATTCAAGAGAATTCCTTTTCCCTTAGGTTTGGTGTTATGAGAAGAATTCATTCACTAGTCATGTGACAAATAAACGGCAAGAATACAAAAGAGAACAATGGCAATGAGACAAATAAACGGCCATCTTTTTATTTGGCCTTTCGCTTGCAACAATCATGCGGCACACAAACTTAAACATATATAATTAATTATAACCATTTATAGTTTAGCATTAGTTTGGGGACACATTTAAAACCCCCAATAAGTCGCTCATCTATTTTGTTTTCCTAGACTCTTGTTCTGGTAAATTTATCTTTGTTTTCGTATTAAGATGACAATGCCACCTATACTTACCGTAAACTCCAGCGTATGATACGCACTTTTAACACAAAAATAAGTTCGAAATTTATGGGTGTGCTCCATACACTGCGTATAAAAATAATAGCTTTATAAAAATTTTTTAAAAAAGTGTAAGAACATATAAAAAAAGTTAAGACTTCTGCATACATCCGAATATTGTATGTTTAAAAGAAATGGAATACCTTTTAAACTTCAGAGGCTCAGTTCTGGAAGCATATTTTTTTTTTCAATAGTCTGGGATAATAACTCGAATAACGAGTAGCATTGCATTGCATCATAACACAGTGTTTCTCAAACTATGGGGGTGCGCCCCCTAGGAGGACGTGTTAACTGTACGAGGAGGGCGCGAGCATATTGAAAATTTGAAAACAAAAGATTATTTAAAGAAATTATTAATTTACTTAAGGCTACAGTGGACAGTAAAAATTTTTTTTTTAATTTTTTACAAACATGCCCCAAATTTTTACTGTGTGTATGTAACTTAGAACTAAAACCATATAAAAAATTTGGTGAGAAAAAAATGAGTAGTTTTTAAGAAATTTAAAATTAAAAAAATTTTAAAAAAAATTTCAAAAATTCAAAAAGTTCCATGCTTTTGATTTTTAAAAAATTTCATATTTCAACTTTTTTAACTTCTTTAAGCAATTTTTTTCAAATTTATTCAGCAATGTAAGGTTTTATATGATAATTTACAAAAAAATGGGTAAACGAAATTTTTATATGAAAATTTCAAGAATTTTAATGATTTCCCCACATAAGAAACTTTTTAAATTTTTTTCTTTTCAACTCTATCACTATTACTACAATGCATCCAAGAATTTATGACCTACATTAGATGAACACTTTGGAAAAATTTTGTTTTAATTGACAAAATTGAACGCATGGGGGAAATTTTTAATTTTTTTTGAGGCAAATTTTTTTATTAGAAAAAAAGCTTTTTTATTTTAAGGGAAAATTTAAATT